>CM071933.1:15413844-15529831 GCA_016081115.2 Rehmannia glutinosa
TCAGTTACATGTACTGCTACAAAATAGAAAGCAAAGCAGTGCATTAGTCATTCTTCGTGTGAAAATAGATAGTGCGTGTATTGTATCCTCTTGGTGATTTTATTTATAATTTAAATTGGGGCTCTCTTGTCATCTGCAAGCGTCCCCATAAAAGGCAGAAACTCTAAAAGCTTAAAACAAAATTTGGTACACAATTCCATAGCATAACACCAAGCCTAAAGCTCAAAATTGTGAAGAAGGATCCATCTACATAAGAAGGGTTCCATCATCATAGTTTAGCGCTTTTGTTTTTTACTTAATTCAATGTGAACTATTTGTTTTCAAATTTGTCTATGAATTTTCAATCAATGTGTTAGGCTAAACTTGTTGTGTCGCGCCCCAGGCGGGATGCGGCGGCGATCGCGAACTTAAATCTGAAGTAAAAGCCAGGCCAGTCACCAAACAAATATGAACATAACCCCCAAATGAAGCGAGTCAAGTAGCGTGGAAAATACGGTTACGACTTACATCCCAACCTCAACATCAAAATACATCCCAAAGTACATAACTTAAAACATAAACTAATAGTTAAAGGGTTCTCATGCTTAAATACAACAAAAGGAAAATATAGTCCAAACATAAACTAATAGTTAAAGTATAGGTCCACTTAACTTTTGAAAATCCCATTTTTAGTCTCATTTTTAAATAATTGCCTTTAAGGCTTTTTTAGGAGGGTCGATGTTATGAAATGAACCTTGGGTCGAAATGTTATAAGGTTATAGTTAAAAGTGTATTTCCAGTTACATGAAATGTATAAGTCCTAGAAATTTAATTTTGGTCCTCAAGTTTAATTTTTACATTTTGGTCTCTCAATTTTGTAAAATTACCTTCCATGCTCTAAACACTTGGATTTTAGGAATACCATTACAATATGTCATTTTCATGTCCCTTAAAAATTAAAATTCAAAATTTTAAAATTGGGGCTGGTACAGTTTCAAATTTTGCAATTTAGCCCTTAAACTTCTAAATTTTACAATTTAGTCCTTGGGCTTTCAAGGGTTGATTTTACTTATCTCCAAATTCTTAATACTTTATTAAAATGTCAAAATATAATTTTTGAACCTGAGTTCAGTTCCAAATTTCAAAAATTACAGATGGGTCCTTTAAGTTCTATTTTATTGCAATTAAGTCCACCACTTTGCCATTTTTTCCAATTTAAGTCCAAATTTTCAATTTTTAATCAATTATGCTGGACTTGTCAGGTTGTAAGGCAAATAAAATATGTATATCAAGGTTCATAAACATGCATATACATCTCGTTCAATAATTCATCAAATGGAGCATTAAAATGTACATGCATGCACCTAAATTGCAATAAATAGTATTTTTGAGCACCACTTGAGAAGTTTTGAAACTTAATACTTGAAATAATCATGCATTAGATTATACATATATCTCAAGCTCTCAAGAAAAATTACTACATGCATTTTTAAAAAGCACCTAGAAGTTAGAAGATTTTTTCCACCCACGCATGTCTAATGCATTGTGTTGGTGAAAAAGAAGGATAAAATCACCACTTGATAAAAAAAGTTCAATTAGGTCAGCCTAAGTTAAGAGATATAAAACAAATGGATTTAGAAATGAATGATTAAAACAAGAAGAAGAAGAAAGAAGAAGAAAATCTTTCTGACTACATGTGTAATGGATAATGTGGGCCAAGTAAAGGTCTCAAAATATATCTTCTTGTTCATACCCTCAAATAAATCCTAAGATTCAGCCCTATTACTCTAAAATAAAATAGAGAGTCAAAAATTCAAAAATTAATGGGAAGAAAGGGAAAAAAATGCTACAACCTTATTTTTCTTACCTTGATGTCTTGAGTATCTAGTGATGGTTGTAAGTCCCATCAAGCTTGTCTCCAAATATCCTTAGTGGCTCCAACTTAAAGCTCTAAGCACACCTCAAAATGAAAAATAACTTAGATTAGTAGATGAATGAAAAAGTCTTGAAAGTTGTAGAAGTGATTGAAGAAGAAGCAATTTTTTTCTTCGCACTTGCTCAAGTGGTTGAATTCTTATTAAGTAGGAATAAGTTTTTGTAAAATTTTGCTAAGTATGAAAGAATATGAATTGTGAGAATAAAGAAGAAGAAAGAAGGAGAAAGAAGAAATGTAGAGAGAAGTTGGGAGAAAGTTTGAGTGAGGTGTTGGATGGAAAAGATAGAATTTTTCTTGTGTTGTTTGAGGTATGACCGATTGGGGGTGGGGTTAGGAAGCGGGGCCGGTCGACCTTTCGGGACTCCATGGCGAAAAGGAAAAATAAGGCCTTTGTAGAGATATAAAATAAGAATATTACACACAATGGCAAAGCCAAGAAAAATATAGGTGCGGTAGATACACAAAAATAGGGTGAAGATAAAAAATCTAAAAAAATTCTCTAACTAAAATACTTTTTTTAAAAATAAAATCTTAATATAAATGTTTTTTTTAAAAAAGAAGGGGAAGGGACAGGTTGCCCCCTTCCCCGTCATTAGTACACATACAATTTTTCATTTTTTCATCATCGAAAATATTGAAACTTGAAAAGAGTGCCTACAAATATAAAAATAAAATAAAAAAAAATCTAATAGTTATTTAAAAGCTTAGATCTTCTAGCATTTTGAGAAGCAAAATCATCAATAATGTCTTTAATATCAAGTTTTTCTAGCATCACATTTTCAATGAATATGAGAGTCGAGACATAGTTGAGCGAGTTATGAATTTATCAATTTTAGTTTGAATATTTTTTTCTACTTAGGAATCATTGTTGCAATCTAAGTGTATGAGAGGAAAAAAATATAGAAGATGATTCAGAGATTGGAGAAGATGATTACATGGGTCTCAATCTAAGCGATTTTATGGCGATCAATATTTTATTTTACAAAATTTACAAATGTAATACATTATATATATCTTATATGTATGTATATATACTTATATGGGGCCCCAAAACATTGGGGGCCCTTAGCGTCGCCCACCGCCCCCGCCGGGGCGGCCCTGGTTAGGAGGTGATGTGTTGTCTTGTTGTTGCATGAAGGACAAGGTGATATGGGTATTGTGTAAGCTAACATGGGTCGAGGGACATGGGGAATAAGGTTGGTCAAAGGTATGGGCTTGTAGTTAAAGAAATGAATAATATATATGGAGGATTGGTGAAATGGAGGATATTATAAAAATTGTGGGATGTTGAATGAATTTGACATCATTTCCCCTCTCATACGTCAAGCACAAGCGGCTCCCTCCAAATTTTCTTTTTCTTTCTTCTCCAAGTTTGTCTATGAATTTGTTATTAATGTTTGGCAAATCTTTAGGATCTAGGCATAATCAAAGCGTGGATTTATGTTAAATCTTGATTAATTATTTTCTTAATTGGTTCATGTGTTCTATTTTATAAATTGATGTCTATTCTTAATTGTCGATTATTTGGTCAATAATTTGCATGTCATACTTGTTAGTCCATAATCCGGGAGGTGAGTTCTAGCAAGGCGAAAATTGAATTCATATATAAACGGGATAATGTATCGAGGACTACTTGTTTGTGGGGAGTATTTTAATTCAAAGATCTATTGAGAGTTAATAATAGTTGTGATAGATCGGAGACCTCATTATTATTAATAATCTCTTTTTATTTATCTACAGAGGAATAAATTAGTTTAGGAATTGAACCCATAGAAAGCATGAATTGATTTTGAAATGTTAATTGAATTTAATATTGAAGAAACATGTTGAGATGATGTATACAGGGTTGCTTTTGTATTTGTTGAAGATACTTGTGGGGTTCGAAAGTTTATTTCTTTTTTTTTTTTTTTGATTTTTCTAAAAACAACTTGATAGTTAGTTTGCTTCAATAAAATTGGAATGCGATAATAATTGTAGCCCAAGTGTTTCGTAGTCAATCACACGAGGAATACGACCTTGATTGTCATTATTCTATAAACTACAACATGTACATTTGCGATATAGAGATCCAACCAAATATTTTTGGCAAACAAGTTTTTTAGGCGCCGTTGTTGGGGATTGAAAGATTTTACTTAGATATAGTAATAAGTAGTTCAATCTTAATTGAAGCTTTTCTAAATATTTTTATTTTTATCCTCGATTTATTTGTAATTATTTTTTAATTTTTCGATTTTGTAAAAAAAATTTGTTTTTCAGTTTTTCCTTTTGTGAATTGTAAATATTTTTTATTTTTGTTTTTTCCTTCTTTTGTAAATATATTTTTTTAATTGTTTGTTTCTAACATTGTTTTTGTTTAATGCGGGCGAAATCTTTGGAGACACAAGTAGCCCAAAATAGTAAATGTGGTGGGAAATCAACATCAAGAGGGAAAATTCCAAGCGATATTGAACTTAATCAGATAAAATAGTGCAACGCCATTCTTGATGGATGGTACAAAATATGAGGGCTTAAGGATTTCAACCGACATGATTGATAGCCGGTGATGTTAGAAATGCGAAATGCGGTGAAGATGTAAAACTTAGCGCTTTGTGGGAGAAGCAACCCAAGGCGTCACGACAAATCCAAGAGATTAAAAAAACAACTTCACATGACCGTGTGGAATTTCACACCAAGAGACCAGCCACACGGGTAGGCGTGTGAGAAGCACGGCGGTGTGGTTGGAAACGACAACGAGAACATAAGCTGCGACCAGGGCTACGGCCCAATCGTGTGGAATGCACGGGCGTGTGAACTATCCATATAAGTATTTTTACGCATTCCTTTTGATAATATCCTCATATATTGGAATGAAGCATATATTAAGTTTTGGGAGATTGTCAATCGTAAGTGAAATCTTATTGCATTTTTGCATTGCATTTAGGATTGCATGTAGAGCATAAAATTTGCATTAAAATTTTTCATTTTTTTAATATTTTTCGATTTCTTTATTTTATTATTTTGCACATTTATTGCTTTAGCACATTTAATCGCTTTTTGTGTGTGATTTTTAATCAAGATTTTTGAAAGAGTATAAAGCTTCCTTATGATTTTACTATGAGCATTTGATTTTATGAGATTACATACTTTTGTGAATAATGCGATGAATGGTTGAAGCGATATGTCTTTTACTTGTTTGGCATTGGTTAAGAAAATTGGGTATTTGAGCATGTTGCGAAAAATAAGCATGTGAGCTTTGTGCCTTTACTTTGCTTTTATCTTATGCGATATTATTTTTTTTTCTTGAGTGTATCATTCGCAGTTGATATAACTCTAGAACTTGCTCTGAGTATCTTCATTATAGCCATGTGTGTGTACAATTTTTGAAAATAATTTAAGGCCATCTTTATTTAGCCTACTTAGCATAAAAAGTCTACCTATGAACTCATGATTCCCTAGTTAGCCACTTTTGACCCATAACTTTTGTTGTTAGCCACATTTTGATATTTAAAATTGAAATATTTTATCCTAAAATTTCTTGAGCTCATAGAAAATGAACAAGTTTGGGGAGATGTGGTAAAAATTTTGAAAAAAGAGAGAGTTGGGAAATGAAAGAGGGATGAGCGATTAATGCAGGTAAATGAAGGATTTATGAAGCTCGAAAAAGAAAGAAAATTTCTTAAAAGAAAGAGAAAATCGGCGAAGAAAAAAATATTTTATGGCGAATAATACACATAAAGTGGTTTAATGAAACATTAATTAAATTAATATTGATGAAGTATGTTAAGATCGAGTCTAGGATTGCTCTTCATAGTTGTTTAAATTCTTGTAAAGTTCGGGTTTATATATTCATTAGATACTTTAGTTAATAATTTTAGGTTAATTTGGATAACACCTTTTGTTTTCAATGGCTTCAATAAAATTAGAATATGATATTTACTATAATTTATATATTAAGTATTCAATCCCTGGGAATACGACCTTGCTACATGCCGTTATCTACTAGCTACACCGTATCTTTGCAGTTTAGTGAAAAGATTTTCGCGATCATGACACTTGTCAAAAGAACAAATTAGTTAAAAGTAGCTTTAAGCCCAAAGATGAAATTTCCACAACCATGCCTCTAAAACTTCTTCATCTAAATTTGTATGGGGACATTAGAACATCAAGCTTTAAGTGGAATCATTATGCATTCATTATTGATAATGATTTCTCTAGATGTACTTTGGTTATTTTTCTTTGATAAAAATGATGTAAACTTATAAGTTTGCTAAGTTGTGTATACTTATAGAAAATGAAAAAGAATATACTATCAAATCTATAAGAAGTGATCGTAGTGGTGAATTTGAGGTGAATTTAGAGATCTATGTGAAACCAAAGGATATGCTCATAATTTCTTGGCTCTAGAACACCTCGACAAAATGGTGTAGCGAAAAAGCCAAAACTCTATAAGAAATGTGTCGATCAATGCTCAATGAATTTTCACTTCCAAAATATTTTTGGGCGATCAGTGAACACGCTTATTATGTGGTAAATAGAGTATATCTTTGTCAAGTTGAATAAAAGTCCATATGAGCTTTGGAAATGAAGAACACCAAATATTAGCTATTTCAAGATATTTGGTTGCAAATGTTTCATCTTAAACACCATGGATCATTTGGAAAAACTTGGTCCCAGGAGCGAAGGAATTTTATGGAGTACTTTCGACTAAAAGCAAAGCATATCAAGTTTACAACAAAACAAGCTTGGTAGTTGAAGAATCTATAGGCGTCAAATTCAATGAAGCCTCTTATGTTCAAACAATTCCACGTGAAGATAGTGATGATGAAAATGATGGCTAACAAATTATTCAAACATTATTCAAAATGACCAACCGCTTCTTCAACAAATGTTCAATAAGAAGAAAATGGTGACACTTCATTTTCCCGTGGCATTAAAATTCAAGAAGATCATCTAAAAGGTCTTAATATTGGGGATACACTTGACAAGGTCATGACAAAATTAAATTTTTCAAAAAAGTTCTAATTTCTAAAAAGAGCCTAAAAATGCTAAAGAAGCAATTGAAGATGAAGAATTGTTCATAGAAATGCAAGAAGGTTAAATCAATTTGAAAGAAATAAAGTTTGGGAACTTGTGCCTCGTCCTCCATCTCAAACCATCATCGGAACAAAATGGGTGTTTTGGAACAACCGATGATCAATGTTTAATCAATTTTTAAATAGTTTTATTCAAGAAGAAGTTTATGTCAAACAACCATGCAATAGGGGTTTAAAAATTTCTCAAGACCAAATGTTGTTTATAAACTTGAAAAGATTTTATATGGTCTCAAACAAGCACCCAGAGCATGGTAAGATAGACTAAGTTCTTTTCTTTTTAGAAAATGGTTTTACAAGGTAAATACTACTCTTCTGTTTTTGAAAAGGGACTAGATAGCCTTCTAGTTCAAATATATATTGATGATAATAATTTTGGTGCTAAAGAATCTTTGTGCAAGAAATTCTCTAAGCTTATGAAAGGTGAATTTGAGATGAGTATGATGGGTGAACTCGATGTCTTCCTTGGACTTCAAATCAAACAATGTCAAGAAGAGAGATATTTCTCTCAATTCAAATACAAAATGAACTTCTAAAGAAGTTTGAAATTTAAGAAGGAAAATCGTGGCAACACCAATGGAAACAAACATCAAACTCGAAAAGGATGAAAAAGGTAAACTGGCGGTTGTGAAACCAAGTATCGAGATATGATTGGTAGTTTACTTTACTTAACATAATAGACATGACATTCTTCATGTCATATGCATATGTGTTCGATTTCAAGTAATCCCAAAGAATCTCATTTAAGTGTCATGAAAAAGAATTTTCGATATTCAAAAGGCATTATTTCATATGATTTATTTTATCCGAAAAATGAGTTTTTCTTTAAAAGTATAGTGACTCGGATTATGCTGGAAACATTGATGATGATCGTAAAACCACATCTGGTTCATGTCAATTTTTAGGTGATTGTCTCGTCTCATGGTTTTCTAAAAAACAAAATTGTGTGTCACTATCAACAACCAAAGCGAATATATTCCCACGGCTTTTGTTGTACACAATTATTATGGATGAAACAAACTTTGGCGTATTATAAAATTAACTTTGAGAATGTTCTATTTTCTCACGATAATATACGCCATTAATGTTTCTCAAAATCCGGTTCATCATAATAGAACCAAGCATATTGAGGTTCGACATCACTTTTTAAGGTTGTGTTTCAAAACGAAGAATGAGATGTGCTTTGTTCCATCTCAAGAACAATTTGCGGTTATTTTTATAAAATTGTTACTCTTTGAGTCTAACTCTAGACGAGCTCGTATAGGCATAATGCATATTGAATAATATCTATATTTACATTTTGAGCACTTTACTTTCATTAGGAAAGTTTTGGGGTGAAAAATCTATTTTTAAAAACTTCAAAAAGCGAGGCAAAATTTTCTTTGGAAATAGGCCGCGAGTCGTCAAAGGCGGTGACCGATTGCTATGCCCGAGGATCGATTGCCCTATATAGTGACCAATCGCTATTGATGTCGAACTCAACTTAAAACTTTATGTCATGTCTTTTCTCGAGATACTTAGACTTTTTCCTAAAACCCTAACTTACGAAAAAATCCCCAAAATTGATATATTTCTCATGTTCATAAAATTTCACGATTCTTGTTGCTAATCTTATCTATTTCTTGAGTGTTTCACATATATAACTTCTCCAAAGAATTTACCCGGTTCAGCTCCTTCCCAAAAAGCGAAAACAACCTGGAGAGGGTTCATCCTCAAATCGTAGTTCTCGGTGGAACAACGCAAAATACGAGCAACACAACGACGAGAAATAGTTGTACCCTCACGAGTAACTATTGCAATGGACAATGTCAAATGGTCCAAAAGTAATCCATTTATCTCTTGCTCCGAGTGGTTCAAATTAAATCGTTATTTATTCACAAGTGTACCAAAAAAATTATGAGGATCTAATATATGGAAAAATAATTTTGGACAATCGAAATTTTTCGTTGTGGGACTTTCGGACGCTTTTCCTACTATTCATGAATTTTATGAAACTCGAGGTTGGATGTACTTGTGGGTTCACCCTTTTATTGTGTATGATGATGAGGTGATCAAGTATTTTTATGCTAATATGTATTTTAAGTTTGATCATATTCATAAGCATATGGCTCTAAATTCTTTTGCCAAAGGGTGTCATTTTCGTTGGACCCCTAATGAGATTTTTAGATTGGTTGGTGTGAGGAAGGTGGTTGGGGTTGTATATCTTGTATTCATGGGGATAAAAGGAAGTAGGGTGTTTCTTTAGAGGAAGTGAAAACCTTTTTTAGGTGTTGTGCGAGTGTGACACAATCAATGACGGATGAGCTTAAATACTATTTGTTTAATTGTGTCATATTGTGGTTGTGGGAAGTCCGTTAGATTACAGGTAATATGGACTACTTTATGACTTACAAGATAAAAAGAAGCGAATTGGTGAACTATGGGCTATTTTTATCCAATGCTTGATAGGCGCTATTACTTTGGGCTCTAAGCAATTTTCCTTGTGTAGTTTGATTTGCAAGCTACTTATCCAATCGATTTCCACTTGCGAGCTCAACTTTGAAGTCATTAGAAACGATTTTCATAATGACAATATTCAACAAATGTTTTGGAGGCGTAGGAACATTCAAACAAACATCCTACAAAGTCGGCTAAAGGTCGTGGTAGAGCCTCGACCTCCCATGTTCCCGATGACAACTTTGGCGATATTGAGGTAGAAAATTTGGCAGCGGGAGGATGTCATAGTGCTCTGGAGGATAATACCAGCACTAATGATCGAGATGGAGATGAGAGTCCATATGGATTTGATGAGAAACTTGGTGAACTTCATGAGATATATAAAGAGGACTATGATGAGCTTAAGAGAGGATATGAGGAGCTCAAAACAGAAAATAGCAAGCTCAAGAAATCAATTGGGAAGCTCAAAACGTTCATCAAAATCTCTTTCTCATAGCCTATTTCTCCTCGGATGAGGACTAATTCTTCTTTATATTTTTTACCATTTTCTTATGAATTTACTTGGAACTCGATGAAGTTGTTTACTTTTGGATATTGCACGTAGTTTCTGCACTTCTTTGATGTATTAGTATTTGTTCTTTCATTACTTCTCTTGTTAATGTTCTTTTTGATGACTTCAAAGGGGGAGAAAGAATGCATGAGCTAAGAAGCTCAATGGTTTAGTTACGTAAGCTAATAATCACAAATGTTATAAGCTTCATCAAGTTTGCAAAAGCTTATTGGTATAATCTATACATTTATAGGTGTAAGTTGATGGGTGTTGTTATCTTGTTTATTTTGAATATGTTGAGAATTACATAATTCTCTTATGTTATTTGAATAACATTGACAGTGGGAGATTTTAAGCTCTTGAGCTTTTGAGTTTTTGA
The DNA here is from genome assembly GCA_016081115.2 of Rehmannia glutinosa. Classification (NCBI taxonomy): domain Eukaryota; kingdom Viridiplantae; phylum Streptophyta; class Magnoliopsida; order Lamiales; family Orobanchaceae; genus Rehmannia; species Rehmannia glutinosa. The sequence continues at coordinate 15,424,194 of CM071933.1, forward strand.
AAGCTAAGCTTTTGAGATTTTAAAAGCTAAGTTTGAAAAACTTTAAGCTTTGAAGTTTTTAGTTGATATTTTGCTATGCATATTTACTTGGTATATTGATAGGTGGAGCTTTAAAAACCTTTTGAAAAACTTTTGCTCCTTAGCTTACTTATTTATTATAATCAGTTGTGGCTATTGCTTTGAGAAGTGTTTGTTAGGGCATATATTTTTGTACGCCTAAAATAATTTCCCAAAACTAAAGGATTGTGTTTTTGATTTGTTTTGCCTTTCTAGACTTATGGTAAGATTAGTTTGTAAATAGATTAGGAAAGTTTCATATTGATATGGTATAGATATATTAGGACTCTTTGATATTTATATTATTTCCTAACATAAGTGATATACTTGTCATATATTTGTATATATCTTATTTCCATATTTATTATGACTCTTTGGAAGGTCTTAGACGTCTATAAAAGAGAAGAGGGCGTGATCATTCATTACACAAGAAACATACCAGAGACACAAGAGAGTTGATAGAGTTTAGAGTCATCAAGAACAAGGAACTTCACTGTGCTAAATGTGATCTCGAATGTGACTACATCCAGAGATAACATTCAGTCTGCCACAGTGTTTTTTAGCTTTTCCATCCATAGATTTTTAGTATTGTGATAAAACGAAATCCATACATTTTTATTGTTGGATGAGTTGTATTACATAGATCGATTTACTCTAAATAGGAGTTTTCATTGATTTTCTACTAGTTGATTTTATTATTCTTTGTATACGGAATCAAACGATTTTACTAGTTGAAAGTTTCGCCATATTGGCACATCTACAAGCCAGTTTGCTTGTAGATAACTTTTATATCTTGTGTCTTTTTCTTTTTGGTTTTTACTGCGCTACATGTAATTGCGAATATGTTCACATCTGCAATCACATATATAATCTGTGAAAACTTTTGGAATATCTACGTGCTATAATTCTTTCAATTGGTATCGAGCCAACATTTGATGACAATAAGTGTTGATCTGTGTGTTTGTTAGCATTGATATTTAAAAAAAACCCACTTTTTGTCCCCTATTCTAGATGGCTCCAACTATTCTATTTGGAAAGTCAAAGTACGGGCCTACATCAAAACCATAGTCTGGCATGTAATCCTTTACGGTTGGACACATCCGAAACTCATTCATACGGATGGTGACAAAGAAGGCTAAGAAGAATTTGATTGGACTAATGATGAATTATCTTTAGCTAATCACAATTCGAAGACAATGAATGCTATCTTTGGATAATCAGGATATGTTCAAAATCATAGCCAACTTTACTGTTGCCAAAGATGCAAGGGATACCCTTCAAAGTTATTGTGAGGGATCATCTAGTGTGCGACAAACCAAACTTAGGTTTGAAAACTTAATAATGCGGGAAAATGAGAATATTGCTACATACAATGCTAAATTATGCGATATTGCCGATGAAGCACAAGTTTTAGGTGAACCCATCCCTAATGTGAATCTTGTGAGCAAAATGATGAGATCTCTTCCATTTCAGTATAACATCAAAATATCATCTGTAAAAGAAGCTTATAACACCACAACTTTAGGCTTTGAGAAACCTGTATGTATCCTACAAACCTATGAAATGAATATGGCCCAACAAATGGAGAGTTTGGGACAAAAAGTTACTTTTCAAGTTGAGTCCAAAGTTACTAATTACTTTGCTGAACTCACCAATGAGATTAAAAATTCTAACTTAGGTGATGATTCTATGGCCATGTTTTCAAAAAAAAAATGTATAGAATTTTTAACACCGAAACTCAGAAGAAGTCTCCAAATTTCAAAAAAAAAAAAAAACTTTTAAGCCTGAACCTAGCAAATTTCCTCAAAAGAACACTTTTGATAAAAAAAATGGGATAAAAACCTTTAACCCCCCAAACTATTCGAACTTTTACACTTTGCCATACGAACTTTAATACGTTACACTTAACCCCATCAACTTCGCGAAATTTTACACTTTGCCTAAAATTCCGAAATTACCCCTAGTTTCATGATAGTTGGTTTTCAGTTTACCCTCTAAACTTTGAAGTTGTTTCACTTTACCACCTAGACTATAACTTTTATTGCAATTTCTAATTTTACTCCTTATGGTCTTGCGATCCTCGAAAATGGTATCAGAGCCTAGGTTTATTAAGAACTTTTAGTTAAATTTATTATATTTATGTAATTAACAATTGGTGAGGAGAAATTACTCCGAGAATTTGGATCCGGACCGATGTCCGAGATGTACCCCTTACAGGACATATCGTCAAATATTGACGATGTATGCACAAGAACACTTTGACCAGGTTTCATATTGGGAATACCAACATGAAGAAAAAGAACAAGCAGGAGCCGACGGGGAAACTCCAAGGCAATGCAAAATGCGAGCAGAATATTATAGGCAGTTCTGGATGCTTAACCAGACCCTATATGTTCACTTGATGAACCTTCAAAAGCGGTTCATGAAAATTCCCATCGAACAATGATTCCCGATGGAGTACGAGTGGAATGAGATACTTCCAGACAAATCTAAGTTCTCCGAAGATCTTAGAAAGTCGAGAAGGCGGTCTTGAAATTATGGCAACGCCATATTCATCCACAAGCACAAGTTCATCGAGATCGAGAACCGGATGGAGACGATGGTGAAATATCGAAGAAACTCTTGAAATCCTTCATGATATTCCAAAACGAGTCAAGAAATGCGGAGGGCAGGCGAGTTCTTCCGGAGGAAAGAAGCGTATAGATTTCGGGGCGAGTACCCTATTTACACCAAAAAGGAAACCAACCGAAGTTATACGAAAAATGACGAGATGAGGAGAAGCTCATTGCTCTAATCAAAGGAAAATTCATCAAAAATTAAAAAAGATGGATATAGAAAAGATAAATCTTAAAGATCTACATGACCTTGCAGAATCCTTCGCAGGATTAGGAATTGTAGATTTAAAGATGAACACAGGAGATGGAACATTGGTCACCTATGATCCAGCCGGAAGGACAATTCCACCACCACCACTAGTTAATCCTAACGTCGAAGAAAATGCGGGTTCGAATCATCGAGCTCGGGACGAGAGGATGCCACACGCTGGAGATTTCACGACCGGGAGTGATCCACTTTCAAGGACAGGAGGTCGAAACCCTCTTGCAGGAACTCGACAACTTACTGGAAGGCCGAATGTTTATCAGACGCCTTATGGAAGATCACACCTCGACCCAATACATCCATATGGGTTGATGTTAAATCTGGACATCCCATTTTAAAAATAGAAAAGTTCTCATTGATGAATGGGCTTGACTATGAGAATTTCAGCAGGAACCCTCGATCTTACAAAGGATTCATTTATTTTACTCCTTGAAATGAGTCTTGAAGGATCGGTGAAGATTGCCTGGGATATGACAGATGCTAGTACTAAAGGATCGGTCACATCAGGAGAATCACTTAAAGGAATTGTCGATGGTATGGCAAAACTATTCAAAATCCAATTCATCCGCACAGGTTATTTCGAGGGATTAGAGGATGAAAAAAGAAAGAGATATAAACAAGCCCTCTATAGCCTTGAGTTATATGATATTTGTCATATTGACGAATATATCAAGTTGTTCACCGAATACCGGTGGAAATCCAAGATTGAAGAAAAGGAAGCTGCACAGCTATTCTTTGCCAAGATTCCGAGTCCCTGGAGAGAAATGCTTATCAAGGAATACAAGGATGGAGCGGAAGTAGAAACTGTGGCCCGAAAAATGTCATTCCTAAAGGCCAAGTTATCTGAATGGTGTTACCAAGCAGCTCTGTACAGGAATTACAAGAGATTAAGAGGAATTAACAAAGCGGTTCCTCTATGTTGCGTGGATAATGACATCCCAACAATTGTGGGAGGTCAACCAAGGCGACACGAGAAAAGAAGAAGAGAAGCCATCCATACCGGCAAGAAAGCGACAACAAAAGTAGGTCTTCATGGAGACCGAAAAGATTTTGGTCAAAACAAAAAGCCCGAAGTTATAAATCGGGGCAAAGACCAAAGCCTGCGGGAGTAGAGCCTCATCATCGGGTTCTAATCAAGCAAGTACCCGGCCAAATCCGGGAAGAAGAACTTTCGGCGAGCTCACGAGCTAATGAAAGTTTCAAAGACTGTAATTGCTTTGGACATGCGGAGCAAGGGGACATATCTCAACAGATTGTCCGGATAACCAGAAACGAGGAGTCAGACAGTTCGCAGCTACACCAGAAATTGAGGAAGCTGTCTACTATCAAGATCTTATACAGGTATATCAATTTGAGGATATACCCTCAGATGAAAGCATCTATGAAGAAGAGATCTATTCTGATGATGGAAGTGACTCCAGCTCAGAATCGGAGTGAAGAATAAATTCTTCAGCAGACAGTCAGGGAGGATATGTCAGGATTCCTCTCTCACACTACGGTGTCTCATAAGACTCTTATGAGAATTATGAAGGAAGATCCAAAGCTTCAAGTCTATGATGGATTTACAATCGGAGCTATGGAAAAAGCATTAGATAAAATTGGGTTTCATAATAGAAAACACCAAATTATCCACAGGGTAACGACCGGATAATTTGCTATTCCGATGGAGTTTATCGGTAACCTAATCGAGATGTAGTTGGTCCCTATTAAAGAAATCCAGGAAATTAAAAGCAGAGTTAAAAGAGAAGTTGCAAATACCCTCTCATGGATTCATATCGGAGCCATAAGAGTCATTATTAAAGCAACATTCAAAGAAGGGATAGATTCGCCACTCAATCTGCCTATCTTTGACAAGCGAATCTCAAACCTCAAGGATTCATGCCTTGGAGCGATTCTGAGAAATTTGTATCTGGGAAATTGGCATTTAATGTCTATCCTAGAATTGCATACAATCTGGGAGATCGAGATTTCAGTAGAGTCCTAACCCTTCATCAAGATTTCAAAAGAGACGATTTGATGAAAGAAGGGAACAGACCCTACTCGATCACATACAAGATATCATATGCTCTCTCGAATACACATCATTCAAGTATTCTTGAGAAAGGAATTTATTGAAGTCCCAAGAATTTTCGAGGACTTTGCCGGGTGGTTTTACCGAGAGATTATTGAGTCTCCAACTATCAATGAGATTGATATGAAAATACAAGATCAACCGTCTTCAACAAAAGTCAAAGTCTTAGAGTTGAGCGAAGGATGTCTTTCCAACAGACGAAATGACAAGTAGCGGCCGTTGGGAAGAAAGGAGACCAAGAAATGATTCGGCGTATCCCAAATGTTTTCAAAACAATGGGGAGAGCCGAAATACCCAGTATATGGAGAGAAGTTGAAGTAATATTTGACATCACTCAAAAGGATAATATTTTTCCTTGTGATGTTCTATATTATCTCCAACAACCTATAGTTGGAAGGTATGGGGAAGCCTAAAGATGGGTGAAATTGGTGACTATTATAGGTACAACATGAAAAATCCCCGAGCAATTAATCTTGGGATTGAATTTCTTGAGGATCATAAACCTTGGGAAAGATTGCAAGATGGAATGGAGTTCACAGTGGCAGATAAAAGATACAGAATCAAATGACCACTAGTCCATTTTCCATATATATTTCTATCGGGATGTTATATGTTGAATACAAAGGCGAGAATATTTTGCGGCCTATATTGATTAGTGCTTAGGAATATGTACCGCAAAGCCGGATGTTTTCCCTAAAGATATTGGAGAGGATTTACCAGCTATTGCCGGACGAGATTTCTCTAAAAGAATTCTTATTCTTAATAGAGGAATTAAACATGCAGAAATCATGACCGAAGGCGCAGGCAGTACCCCATGCTACAAAGTAAAAACGCCACCAATCTATTTCCATGACACAGGAGCAGATGTTTTTCTAGGAAATAATTTCCTACAAACATTCAAGCGATTTACACAGGAAAATGAGACAAGAAGACTTATTTTCACAACATTATGTGATCATAAGATCATTGTCTAGAGACTGCGGGAAGCATTTTACAGAAAAATGCCAATTAATTTTCGCAGCAAGCGTGGTGATGAAGCCAAACTTCGAAATACAAAAATGGCAGATAAGAGAAGATTTGGTGATGCCTTATTATCCTTTCGACAATATGGTTCGAAGCAAAAAGATACGAAGCGATGGGATAATAACTTGTATTCATTCAGAATACAAAGATAAGAACGAGTACCTCCAGAGGCTATTGCAGAATTGATGATGGGCCTAATGGAGAAGCCACAGAGTGATGTTACCATAGAAGATCAAATATCACTCGAAGATATCAAGAAGAAGATCCAAATGAATTATAATGAAGGTCCTTTGGCTTGGTGGGATAAGAATGAGCTCAAAGCATCCTTAAAGGTTAAACCAGGAAAGGAGTACGAGTTCGTGAGATTCAAACCAATCCTTATGAATCAGGAGGATCAGGAGGATATGCAAAAGATACTTAAGGAACATCTTGACCTTAAGTTGATATCACCAGGAATTTCTCCATACAGCAGTCCAGGATTCTTAGTCAGGAATCATGGAGAAATCAAAAGAGGAAAGCCAAGACTTGTTATTAATTACAAAGGGATTAATAACATTTTGTAGTTCGACGGATATTATATCCCAAGCAGAGAACATTTGGTTAACTGCATCAAAGGTGCCAAGATATTCTCAAAGTTCGATTGCAAGTCTGGATTCTACCAGATTAAGATGGAGGAAGAAAGTAAGAAGTTTACAGCTTTCTCTACACCACAGGGACACTATATTTGGAATGTGATGCCTATGGGATTGGCTAACGCACCCCAAATATATCAGAGAAAGATGGATAATCTCTTCAAAGATTATTTCAGTTTCATGTTCGTATATATCGATGATATTCTGATCGCATCAAAGAACGTGAAAGAGCATCTCAAACATTTGGAAATACTGAAAGACAGATTGAATTCCTCAGAATTGAAATCGATGAATCTGGAATTATTCTACAGAATCATATTGTAGAAAGATACAGGGATTTCCAGATATACTGAAAGACAAAAAACAGCTTCAGAGTTTTCTTGGAGTTGTTAATTTTGCTGGGATGTTCATTAACAATCTGGCATATTACAGGAAGGTGTTTAGCCCATTGCTTAAAAAAGATGCAGTATTCAAATGGGAAGATGAACATCAAGAAGGAATTAAGCAACTCAAAGAAGTTTGTAAAAAGCTTCCAAAGCTTGCGATTCCCCAAGACGAGGATGAACTGGTTCTTTACACAGATGTCAGCGATGATTGGTGGGCAGCAGTTCTTACTAAGGTCACACCAAACGAGGAAGTGCCATGCAGATATTGCAGCGGTTTATTTACACCTAGCGAAGCAAACAGATGGCATATAAACGAGAAAGAATTATTTGCAGTCAGAAAGGCTTTTAAAAAATGGCCTCTATTTTTATTGGCTAAAAAGTTTACTTAAAAAATTGATAATTCAAGTGTCGAGGCTTTTTTGAAAAATAAAATTGAATCAAAACTAGAAAAGGCTCGATTACTTAGATGGCAAGCTGAATGTCAATATTATGATTATGATATTGTCATTATAAAATCTCATGAAAATATTCTTGCAGATTTTTTGACACGAGATGGAAGGGCGTGTTCTTGTGAGGTCCTTAAGCGAGTAAGACATCTCGGGAAAACCTGGAGAGTCTAGAACGAGATTTTGGGACGTTATGTCTCAATGCAGAAGTTGTTGGACGACTTCAACAGGCTGACTAGAAATCCGTTTCTAGTCAAATACGAGCATGCCAGTTCACTCAAGGACAATTGTTGTTAGCGCTGCAAGGGCCTCTCTTCCAGGCCGCATCTCCTACGGTGCAAAAAGGGGCGAATAGAGAACGGGGCTCTAACCCGGAGGTTATGGATTCAAGTACCATAATCACAAGTATTGCAGGTGATGCATCCCCTGAGGGTGTACAAACTGTAACGAATGTTGAAGGTCCGGTGTTACAACCCGAGTCTTCAAGTCAACCCAGCACCTCTGGGGTAAAAGAGGGAGAGTTGAATCTTAGGCCACAGACCGACAAATCTAAGGTTCAAACTGACGAGATTAATATTTCTCCTATGCAGGTATATCAACGACAATAGGAGAAACTAATTACAAGGAGAGATGTTAACCCAGAAAAAACTATAGTTGATATCTCAGGCAAGTATCCCAGGGTTTGGATGAAGCCAGGAAGTCATCCAAATGAAGTACAGGAATGGTATACGTTTGGAGCTCTAGCTTCAATCTATACTATATCACGGGATTCCCAAAATTTGAAATTACCGAAATGGATTGGGAAGCGATTCGAGACTTGGGCCAACAATCCACACTTGGCCAGAGGAGACATTTTGGAACTGTATTTTCTAAGTGCAGCTCCCGAACCAGCAAAGAAGGGCTTTAATGAAGCCTTTCATTTTATCAAGCTAAGAAGATCGGATGGAAATACTTTAAAATATATAAAAGCATCTTCACCAGAAGAAGGACCAGTATTAGTAGGAGCATTTTACGAAGATGAAGCTTCTACCCAGGCGAGCATGGGGTCTTTGGGTTTGTCTAACCGAAATGGACAAAGTCAAATATCCATTCAAGTTTTTCAGTTGAAGAAATGGATCTTTTCTTTTGAATTCGATGAATGGATCAACAACATGATTCGCAGAAGAGCTTTCCGAAACTAAGAGAAGAATTCTGTGGGAGAACAAGATTCCGGCAAGCAAAGAAACTTACCGGAAATTCTATAATATGGCGCATGTTGGTCGTTGGATCGATCAGATCTGTCAAGCATGTCCTGAACAGAAAGAACCCGATCCGACCCAAACCCGACCGAAAAGATCATGCAGCTGGAAAAGATAAGGGCCCAGCTCACAAGACGCGTTATCCTCGGAGACCACGTAAACCAAATTTTTAAAAGATTCCCCGACAAACCTCACATGGGTTGAGTCACGCGGAAGAAAAAGAAAACCAGCTGGCAAGGTAATAATGCAGGATATGATGTAAGCAGTGATGTCATAAGTTTCAACAAGATTTGAAGTCCGCCTTTCAAGTTCGGACTTACCTCTATAAATTGCAGGATTTGAAGGAAGCTGAGGACATCGAACATTTTCCTTAGTTTTCTTATAATAAATTCTGAGAGAAAATTTGTAATATTTTGAGTGTTTTAGTTTTCAAGTTTTCATGTGTTTACGAGTGCAAGCCTCATCTATGAGAGGCTAAACCAGTATTCTCCTCCCAAAAGGAGATTACTAATGTAATAAATATTTCTATAAGTTCTTAATAAAAAGAGGCTTTCTGCTTCAACATGTGTTCATAATATTCTATTAATTCATCCCGTTTAAGAATTACTTGTACGCCTGGAAGTAGGAAACGAATCTAGGCTGTGCTAAACAGTTGCTGAAGGAGTCGGATAACTTGCAGATCATCTTCCCTGAGGGTGAGGTTGAATAGTGAGGAGCTGTTTGTCAAACGATCTGGGGGCAATAATTTTTCGACTGGTGGTGTTGCGAACCATTTCACCCGGTGCTGCTTCGGTCAAAGAAGGTATGAATTTTAAGTGATCTTTTAATTTTACGGAAGCATGTTGGGCCTGATATGGTCGTAATGGACTATGTTCATTTTCAGTCTATAGACCTAATTTGTATATGGATTTATACTTGAAATGAGAATTTTGATCGAAGTATGTCCTGTTGAGTTTATAGGCTGGAAACCTGACATGATCCTTTTAAAACCTCTGAATAGAGACTGGATCTAAGTAGGTGTAACAATGCCACGAACAAAACAAGGGACAGAAAATAAGAAGTCTCGTTTCTCGAAAAATCCGATAAAAAAAACAAATTGATTATGGAGTAAAATTTTCATGCTTAATGATTAATGCAATAAATTTATTATTATGTAGTAGATTGTCACAAAATCAAGTTTAAAGGGATAACTTGAACTATTGATTTAAAAGGATAAAACCTAGGGGCAAAATTGTCCATATAGGGTAAAGTGTAACGATTTTCATAGTTCAGGGGGCAAAGTGTCACGAATTAAAGTTTGGAGGGTAAAGTGTAAAAATCAGTATAGTTCGGATGGGTAAGTGTATTTATCTCTAAAAAAATATAAAGATCGTTTTACTGGAGAAAAGTCGTACAAGTTTGATACCAAAACCCATGATTTTATTAGGTGTAGGGCATGCATAGAGTATGGTCATTATGCTGCCCAGTGTGCTAACACTCCTATGAAAAAAGGGAATGAGGTTGAGTGACAATGAATCTGACAATGAAAAGAATGACCAGGAAGAAGATCACACGATTCTAACAACTTTTGTGAAAGAAAAGAAATCTCTTCAAATAAACCCTTCAGGTGTTGTTCGAGGTGTGGCTCGAGATGTGATCACACCTTTGTTGATCACATCTGGAATCACATCTAAAGAACATGAGGGCTTGAATACAACTAATTTTTTATGTTTCAATTCTTCTTATATTTCTGATGATGTTGAACATGATGATGATTCTGATGATGAAGGATTAGAAGAAACGTACAAGGAATTGTATAAGGATTGGCTCAAAATGATTCAACTGAATGAATTCCTCAGGAAAGAGAATGATCGGCTCACGAAAGAAAATGATGAACAGAAGGAAGTAATTACCAGGTTGGAAGTTGCCCTTACCAAAAGGGATCTTGATTTTGAAAAGGTAAATTCTAAACTTGAAGAATCCTTTGAAACAATGAAGAAGTTCAATTCGGGGAAAAGCAAAATTAGATGATATTCTTTCGTTGGGTGGTGATAATAAAACTGGACTTGGTTATATAACTCTTGTGTTTGTAAAAGCCAAAGAAATTGGAGAATCCTCAGATTCATCCAATAATAAAAAAATATTTTTCCCAAAAATCTAAAACTCGGAAATGCCACTTTGTTTATCAATATTGTCATGCTCTGGACATATTAAACCATTTTGTTACAAAATGAAATAAGATTTAAAATCTGGATGCCAAATGTCATTGGAAATGTTACGACATCCTCGCAGTCACATTTTGAATTTTCTAAAATCTGTTTCGATTGAGAAATTTGATATTAAATATCATGTTATATACTTCTTTGAGATCTAACATTGCAGGATCATGGTACTTCGATTATGGATGCTCACAACATATGACAGGTCCCGTGAGGTATTTAACAGACTATGAGGAATACAATTGTGGCAATGTGACATATGGTGGTGGAGCCAAAGGGAAAATAGTTGGAAACGGGACGTTGAATGTTGATGGTCTACCAAGGCTTTGCAATATGCTTCATGTAGTTGGTGTTAATGCTAATCTCATCAACATAAGCCAACTGTGTGATGATGATCTCTATGTAAAGTTCAATAAAAACTCTTGTAAAGTGTTTGATGAATCATACACATGTATCCTTACTGGTTTGAGGTCATATGACAACTGTTATCAATATTGTGATGAACAACTCTATCACAGTGCACACACGAATGAAACTAATCTATGGCATCAAAAGTTAGGTCATCTTAGCCTTAAAAAGCTAATGGAACTTGTGAAATTTGAAGCAGTTATAGGTTTGCCCAAGCTTTCCAAGAAAAATGTTAATGTGTGTGGAAGTTGTCACAAGGGTAAAGAAAATAGAGTCATATCAAATGATATCATATTTTTACACTTCAAGGTGTCTAGAATTAGTTCATATGGATCTTATGGGTCCTATCAAAATTGAAAGTGTTGGTGGGAGGAAGTACTCATATGTGATAGTGGACGATTTTTCATGTTATACTTGGATATATTTTTTTATGTGAGAAGTCTAAGACTTTTGATTTTTATAGAGGTTGGCATAGAAAGGTCTATAATTTGTACAATCTAATTGTTTCTAGAATTAGATCGGACCATGGTAAAGAGTTTGAGAATTATTCTTTCTCGATTTTCTGTGATAGAAAGGGGATTTCTCATCAGTTTTCCGCACCTAAAACTCCACAACAAAATGGAGTGGCAGAGAGGAAAAATCATACATTGCAAGAGATAGCCCATGTCATGCTAAGTTCTAAAAAACTTTCAAAAAGATTTTGTGCAGAAGCTCTAAATAACGTTTGTCACGTAGTTAATCGTGTGTATTTGAGATCAGGCAGTTCAATGACCTTTATGAATTACTTTTGGGAAAGAAACCTAACCTCAAACATTTTCATGTTTTTGGTTGTGTGTGCTATGTTCTAAATGATCGAGATAATCTGGGTAAGTTTTGACTCAAAAAGTGACAAACGCTTTTTCTTAGGCTACACTTCTAATAGTCATGCCTATCAAGTTTATAATCTTCTAACTAAGACCATAATGGAATCTGTAAATATTGTCTTCGATGATCTTTCAGATATTGCAGGTAAGAGTGAAGAAGATAATGTTAGAGACTTGCTCGGGTTTATTGAAACTGTACCTATGACGGATGTGAGCACAGATGTGATAGAAAATGTGACTGAGGTTCCAACCACAGCTGACCCCAATGCAGAACCAAATGTGATGGCATATGAGCCCACATTCATATTTGCTGCAGCTGAGACTGACTCTGATTCAGACACTGAACACGTTGAAGAATCCAATGATCCAATCATAGATCATGGCAGGGATATACCTACAAGGATTCAGAAAAATCATCCTACATCTCAAACCATTGGTGATGCTACTGAAGGTATTAAGACAAGAGGAAAAGCTAAAATGAACTATCGTCATATGGTAAGAATGGTTTGCATGTCTGCTGATTGTATCAATGTGAGAACTTGTTGCTTTGTGTCTAATTTCGAACCTAAGAATGTTGTTGTAGCCTTAAAAGATGAATTTTAGATTCATTCAATGCAAGAGAGCTAGACCAATTTGTCAAAAACGATTTATAGTTTTTGGTTCTTAGGCCAGAGGATGTAAATATCATAGGAACAAAATGGATTTTCAAAAACAAAACATATAAACCTAGCAAAAATGTTTGCAGCGGAGCACGATTAGTTGCTCCAGGATACACATAGGTTGAGGGGGTGGATTTCGATGAAACCTTCACTCTTGTAGCCCATATTGAGTCAATATGATTGTTGCTGGCAATTGCATGTTATTTGGGTTTAACTCTTCACCAAATGGATGTAAAAAATGTTTTTTTTTAAATAGCTTTTTTGATGAAGAAGCATTTGTAGAACAACCAAAAGGCTTTGAGGACCCTTTTAAGCCTAAACATGTGTATAAGCTTAAAAAGGATCTTATGGCCTTAAGCAATCTCCAAGAGCTTGGTGCGGTAGATTAACTGAGTACCTTCTTCAGATTGGCTTTAAACATGGTGAAGTTGATAAAACCCTGCTCTTTTAAATAAAAACATGACATCATGTTTGCACAAATCTACGTTCACGACATTATTTTAGGTTCCTCCTCTGGTAAGTTGTTAAAACAATTTGTTGTTTGCATGTCCTCCACATTTGAAATGAGTATGATATGAGAGTTAAGTTTCTTCGTGGGGTTGCAAATAAACAATTAAAAGAATGAATTTTTATCTCCCAAAGCAAGTATGCTCGAAATCTTGTCAAAATATTCAACTTGGAAAATGCATCTCACTTGAAGACTCTCATAGGGTCGAGTCAAAAGTCGAGTAAGGAGGATGTGGTTGAAAGTGTTGACCACACCTTGTATTGAAGCATGATAGGAAGTTTGTTGTATTTGATTGCATGTCGTCTTACTATCATGTTTAGTGTGTGTGTCTTTGTGCTAGATATCAATACAATCCCAAAATTACTCACTTAAAGGCCTTAAAATGTATTATTCGATATGCATGAGGCACCACTAATTTAAGGATTTGGTATACTAAAGACGCTAACACTAATCTTGTGGAATTTTGTGATTCTGATTGGGCTGAAGAAGTTCTTGATAGAAAAATTACAACTGGAGGGTGTTTTTATTTAGGATATAATTTTGTCTCCTGGTATAGCAAAAAAAAAAATTGTGTGTCTCTTTCGACTGCTGAATCAGAATATGTAGCAGTTTGAAGTTGTTGAACACAACTTTTATGGATGAACCAAATGATTGGGGACTATGGCTTACAAAGTGAAACGTTAACTATTTATTGTGATAACATGAGTGTGATTGATATCGCGAAAAATCATGTCCAAATTCTCATACTAAACACATAGATATAAGACATCACTTTATTCGAGATTTAGTTCAAAAAAATATAATTCGCATTGAGTATATTACTACAGAAAATCAGCTTGCAGACATTTTCACCAAGGCTTTGCATTTTGAGAGGTTTTCTAACTTGAGAAAATCTCTCAGTTTATATGTTCTCAGAAATGCTACACGAGATGTTACAGCATCTCACATCACATTTGATGTAACATCCATACACTGTATGTCTCTTCTCATCTATTTCTTTTTAATTTCTTTTAGTCATCGTTGCATAATAGGCTCATAATGCATGTCTGTAAAAAGTGGATTAATAGTTCAAACTAGTCACATATATTTTTTCACTTGGAAAACCAGTGTGGGTTGATCTCTCTAAGTTACAAAAATTGATATTTTTCCAAATAGCTGAGTTATAAATAAGGTATTGATCATCCTTGGAGGCCTTTAAAGCAAAAAGCTACCAACCCTTCGTGTGCAGCTATCCCTTGTGACAAATTTCTTCAAGCTTATTGTTGTCGAAAATGTTTGATCATGTGAAAAAGAGCTATCTTTGGCATTTAAGTGAAATCTACCTTTTGGTTAACTCCCTCATGAGACTTGAAAATTGCAGAAAACTCGAAATTTTGAAAAAATGAGATTTCAGATTGCAATTCATTCGATTTGTTAGTACAGGTGTGAATCAAAATATGACGACAGCATTCATTGTTGCAGTACATAACATTTCTTGTAGCGAATATTTAGGCATAAATTAGGTTTTGCATGCCCTGGTGATTTTGGCTAAAAATACTGAGATTTGGTTTTCATATATAATTTGAGAATTATATTTTTTTTTCCTAAAAATGAAAATCATGATGGGACTATCTTGTGAGTTGAACACGATTTGGAGGATAAGGAGAAATCTGCTTTGATCTTACTTTCCTTATCACAATTTGACATTAATTTGGACATCTTTTAAACTAGAGTTCTTGATTTATTGGAGTCCATAATTTTTGGATATATGAGATAATATTTCCTTATCTAAAAATCTCTTCCTTGTGCCTTGGCTGTCATGCACCATTGTGTATCTTTCATCATTCATATATATCTTGTAGGCAATCAAGTACCTTCCTCGCATCTTTCGAAGTTTTCTTGTGGATTAAATTTTTCTTTGCAAGATTTCACTCATCTCCTTCTATTTCCATGGCAAGACTAGTATCCACCTTCAAGAACTTATTTGGAGTCCAAGCAAGTCATCCTCTTCCTCCCAAAATTCAGAAAGCCCTAAGTCCGAAAAATCCATGGCTGAAACCTCTGATCCAAATATTATCAGAGATGCCACTGTATCTAAGTCCGCATCTCCCTCTGGAAAAAATCCCCCAATCTCTCCGACAAAGGAAGGTATTCCACCCCCTGAGTCTGTTTCTACACCATTTTCTACTCCTATAGAAATTCCAGGGACAAGTGCAACCCTTCCTTCTACAAAAGAAATGTTGCAGTTGGATCTATTGAAGATGCTACTGCATCTGGGTTTGCATCTACAACTATTGAGCCTCCAGGAATAGGTATGGATTATTCACCTCCTGAAAATCCCTATCCTCCTCAAAGTCTTACTCATGTTGCTCTTATCCATGTTCTACTTCAAGAAGATGTTTTGGCGGTTGTTCTCCCTGGAGAAAAGGATAATGAAATGATGTTGACAACCCCTCAGATTTTGAAATTATCCAAATCGTGCATGGGCCACTTAGGAATCCAAATGTTCGTGGGTCCAAGTGTCTGAGAGGGTACTCCCCTAAAGATTTTGAAGTGTCTCATTCATCCCCTAATCCTTTCCCTAAAAAGCAAAAGAAATAAGGTGAGGATCGAATACATGGAGAGATAATATGCATATCCCTTATGTGAATTTCAGTGACTCTGACGACAATGTTAATCAGTTTGTGGTTGAGCCCAAGGCTCCAGAAGGTACAGGTTCCCCATACAGTGATAATGATATGCCATTAGCTCAAATGGTTTAGAAGGACAAAAAGAAGAAGAATATTGAAGTGGATGTGGGCACATCTAAGGTCACATCTACATAATCTGATCAAGGTCCGAGTTTGATGACTCGAGCGATGAGGACTTTGATTCTATGAAGGAACCAGAACCAGTGGAAGATTATGATGCTTTGGTTCATGATGAAATGATTCAAAAAGAGAGACATGAAGCTACTGTCTCAGATGCAGAGAAAGATGTGATGTCATCTAATGACACATCTGACTCTGAATTTGAGATAGGACGAGCATGTTCTAAGTCCCTTTAGACGTCCTCTGGTGCTACTAGGTTTCATGCTTTACTTGCTCGCACTTTTGTTGAGAAACAAATGTCGAGAATATGATCACTTTGCCCAGCATAGTTTGAACAGGTTCTTTGAGGAAAGAAATTTGATCACCACTATTGACACAGCTCTTCCCTATATTAATTCTGATGTGTGTGAATTTTATGTTAATCTATCTCCCAGGATTACAATAAGACGATCTCCCAAGTACGGGAAGGTGCTTGTGCGGAAGCTATGTCCCTTCAGACTACAATGACATGACACGAATTTTATGTTGACTTGCCTGACTTTGAAGAAGCTATGTCCCTTCAGGCTACAATGACATGACACGATTTTTAACTGGTGGAATTGAAAAGATTTGGCCAGCACACCCTAGCAAGCTACCCTTTGCGACCTTACTTCTCTCTATGGGTTTTTGCAAAAATTTATTGTGTTGATTGGTCTCCCACTCGAAACAATTCAATTATGACCAAAACCCATGCTAGGGTGTTGTACCAAATTGGGAAGGGTTTGCCCTTCAATTATGGGAAGTTGGTGTTTGAAGAGGTCACCTTCTTTGCTGATACTCGGTCTAAATCCTGGGCACTACCATTCCCCAGCCTCATTTATAAAATGTTAGTGTCTCAAGGGATTGAACCTAGACAAGGTGAAAGGATCACTTCTCCTCCAAGCCCATATAATGTCTCTCATCCGCTGCCGAACTCCAAGAACAGAATTGTGGACCTGCCTCTAGTGTTATCCAGGGGATGCACCATCTGCTCCTAAAATTCTTGTCACAGATGCTCCTCCTTCTGCACAGATCCCTGTTCCTCAGTATATTCCTGATGTAGCTTCAGATGTCATCCCAGATATTGGCAACATTCAGTCTAATATTTTCCCTAACATTCCCTATGTTCCTCTTTCTGTGGCTTTTCTAAAGATTCAGTTGGCTTTTGTTGTGCAACAAATTGCTCATTTCTCTGCTCTTTGCATTCAGTTGCAAACTATCCTTGGCTCGCTTTTTGGCTAAAAAAGGAGAGAGGAGTCAGCTACTGGACCCACCACAGCTGATGAACCAATAAATGTTGCAAGGGGGTTATTGCTAAAGATATTGTTCCTAGGAATGTTACTCAAGATGTTGTTGTCGCTCCTACTATTGGGAATATTAAAGGCAATGAACGCCTTCGGTTTGATTTTAAAGGACAGGTAGATACCAATGTTTCTACAGACGATTTATATAATTTTTAAAGTTGGGTTGTATTGGAAAATTATCTAATTAGGGTTGCTTGTTTTTGGTTTTCGATTACTTGATGAAACTTGACTTATGCTCCTTTTTGCCACAGTTATAAATGTGCATTGAAATTTGATTACATCTGTTCAGTTTTTACTCAGCATGTAATTTAGGGGGAGTTTGATTATTTTGTGCTTGAAAATTATTTTGTCCAGAAAGGCAAATAAGGGAAGATTGTTAGCGCGTATATTATTGTACGCCTAAAATAATTTCCTAAAACTAAAGGGTTTGTGTTTTTGATTTGTTTTGTCTTTCTAGACTTATGGCAAGATTAGGTTGTAAATAGATTAGGAAATATTTCATATTGATATGGTATATATATAGTAGGACTCTTTGATATTTATCTTGTTTCCTAACATAAGTGATATACGTGTCATATATTTTTATATATCTTCTTTTCCTATTTATTAGGACTCTTTGGAAGGTCTTGGATGTCTATAAAAGAAAAGAGGACGTGATCATTCATTACACAAGAAACATACCAGAGGCACAAGATCATTGATAGAGTGTAGAGTCATTCAAGTACTAGGAACTTTACTGTACTGAATGTGATCTCGAATGTGACTACATCCCGGAGATAACATTCGGTCGGGTCGTGTTTGTTAGCTTTTTCATCCATAGATTTTTAGTATTGTGATAAACAAAGTCCATACATTTCTATTGTTGGATGAGTTGTATTACATAGATCAGATTTACTCTAGATATGGTTTTCATTGATTTTCTACTAGTTGATTTTAGTATTCTGTGTATACAGAATCAAACGATTTCACTAGTGGAAAGTTTCGCCATATTGGCACATCTACAAGCTAGTTTGCTTGTAGATAATTTATACATCTTAAGTCTTATTTTTTTTGGTTTTTATTCCGCTGTATGTGATTGTGGATGTGATCACATCTGCAATCACATCTATGCTCTGCGAAATTTTTGGAATATCTACGTGTTATAATTATTTCAATGTTGGTTACAATGGATAGATTAAACTTTTGATTGGAAAACTTCTTTTTTATAATCTCGCTCTCAAAAATTGTTTTGGGTTAAAATCATCAAAAAGATGGAGTTTGTTAGAAGAAAGTTATTTTAGATTTTGATGATTTCACATATTTGATTTTAAACCAAAATAATATTTTTAAAAGCTGTCAAAATACTTCAAGTATTCTTGAATTTTTTCTCTCAAGATTGTGAAGTATTAATTGATCTCTAAATTTATCATAATTGCAACAATTCTCTGTATTGAGGGCGACCGATCACCCTCTACCTGAAAGATTTTCAAAGTTTTAAAACAGAAAAATCCTTGCATTGAGGGTGACAGTTCGCTATAGAGGAAAACCGATACCTGTAATTTTTTCAAGTCTTTTGAAAAACATATTTTTTCTCTAAACTCATAGCGACGGGTCGTTATACTAGAGCGATTGGTACTTGAATATTTGTAAAAATTATATTCTCTTCTCTGTTTCAATAGCAATCGGTCTCTATCCATGCAATTGGTCGCCATGTTACATCGACTGGTCACTATATATAGAGATTGGACGCCCTTGATAGCAACCCTTGTCAAATCTTGATCCAACGGTTTAAACTTCAACATAGTGACCGCTGGCTATGTGCTATTTGACAGTAAATTGTATTTGTTGCAACATTACTTATCAGCAAAGTTAACTTTAACAATTTGTAACCATTTTTATAGATCTTTTGATCCTTCTTTAGCATACAAATTTAAATATGGAGGAGCCTATGTTGGATATCAAATCCTAAAGCATCTCTATAAATAGTTGGAGAATTTGAAGCATCAAAACAACATAAGAGTTAGCAAATTTCCTAAGCATTCATTTTCATACTCTTGTTGTAAAATACTTGCACTTTCACATCTTGCTTATTAGGCTTTCTTTCTTGATTATACTTGAACTTTCAAAGTTGTATACATTCATTTGATGTGGAATCTTGATTTATCAAAATCATCCAAAATAAGCTTACTTGTTAAGTGTTCTTTTGGTAAGAACACACTTGGTTGATAAGAATAGGTGTTGAAGAGTTTGGTGCTCTTCAAAGTTGTTGGTGTAAAAAGAGTTTGGTGCTCTTCTAGTTGAGTTGTAATCGTTTGATATCGATTAATAAGATTTTCTTTCAAAATCCATTTGGAAATACTGGTGGTAGTGGATTAAGCTCTAGGTGAGTCGAACCACTATAAATCATTGTGTTCGTTCTTCTTTCTATCTCTTACATTCTTGAAAAAATTTCACATATTCGAAAAAGAGAAGAAAAATCTGAAAATTGGGAAAATCTATTCATTTCTCCTAGATTTTCGTAGCCACTTGGACTAACAATAATTATTCATTCATTTAGGACTCGTTTGGCTTTGTTGATGGGATTGGATAAAAATTTAAAATTGGATAGGATTTCATTGTTCATTGATTATATAATACCATTTAATATTGTGTTTGGCATTTGTAGTTTAGATGTAAATTTTTGGAATGTATAATCAATATTTGTGTTTGGCAAAAGTGATTATGTATGATAATATTGTAAAATATCTGAAGTACCCTTCAACATTATTTTGGTCAGTTGCACTTTGGAAAACAACCTTCTTCCTCACTTATCTACATCTAGTTGCGATGGTGGTTCTCTATTTTCGCTCTTGATTGTTCTGAAATCGCGTTGGGCATGACGAGTAGTATAGCTATTTAAAATTTTAGATTTGGACCTTCTGCATATTCTCGCAATAAATAACAGTGATTTTCAATCTGTTATTCTCTCTATTAAATTCAATTTCAGGCAGCTCCATAAATTGCACAAACTGGTTGTAGAGAGTTCAGAGTTTCTGGATTTTTTCTAACGGTGTCAACATTGAACTCCTTGCGCGTCCTACCAGGCAATTGGGCAACCTCTGGAAATAGCCCATTGAAGAGCACCATCGTTTAATATCTCATGTGTGTTGCATACACCGAAAAAAGATTATGTACAAGATTGATTCTTTTTCTTCGCTCCAACACGTACCATGTATGTTTGCTTTCACCCATTTATTTCTTCACCATGATGACTATATAACTGGATTTTAAAAAAAATCATCAGCAAGTATTTATCACAAGAAGATAAAAACAAGTGGTGATTCAAATGTTATTAAGCTGCAAATTAACATGTAAAAAATTCATTGAATGCAAAATTGTCGAACTTGTAAAAAATGAAAACAAAAATAACTGGAAGCCTGGCAGTTCCATATTAAGCTGCATATGAACATAAGGTCATACAGGAAACAAAATTAATTTAATTACCTGTATAAAAGTTGGTCACATTTGGCTGAGGCAAAAGATGTATTGTGCACTATTTATAAATGTCCAAAACCATATTTAATTCAATCACCCACACATGTTCATTGATACAGCTTATTATTTCAAATGATTTCTTAGTATCATTCATACCTTGTAGCCAACTGAACAACTATAGACAACAATTATGTCTTAAAGCATCTTGTATTTTGAGGGGGGAAATCAGTATATAATGTATTCAACCAAATTATACCAACAAGATGGCAATGCGATAACAAAAGAATAATATAAAGTTCATTACGCATATAATAAAGTTCATTAACCGGATAAGCTTATCCGGTTGCTCTCAAAAATACTCCTCTCCCGCCGATCAGTCTTCGGGTCGAACTCCTCCGTGAAACCTGCACAAAGGGGGGCCGGAGGGGGGCTCCGGCGTACCCTCTTTGATGCTTAAGTCAGAAACTTGGAAGAGAAGCAAGAGGCAAAAATGTAATGTGAAAATAAAAGTGTAATTAGGTCAAGAATGAACCTGGACTTGGGCTTTTATAGCTTAGCCCGGATTCGGGTTTCCGTAAAATCCATGATTCTGTTACGATTTGGTAACAGCATCATGATTAAGATAGGATCGGATCTTCCAAAACCCTAATTTACTGACCAGGTCGGCAGGTTGGCCCAACTACAAGAGTTCTTCAAGTCGGCCCATAAGGTCATCCGATGTTGACCTTTCTCACAGAGCTCTCACAGCTCAGCCCAAAGCTCTGACTCTTGGCTCGGCCCAAGCTCTACAACTCAACCCATTAGCAGAGCTCTCCCAGCTCTTCCATTAGCAGAACTCATCAGGTCGGCCATTAGCAGAGCTCATCAGCTCTTCCTATTAGCAGAGCTCATCAGCTTTTGAGGTCAGCCATTAGCAGGGCTTCTTCAGTTAGGCCCATTAGTAGGGCTTCTTCAGTTCGGCCCATGAGGTCAACCTAAATGGACCCTCATCAATTGCTCCCCCCAACTATGGATGGAAGGATTAAGCATTTCAGACATAGTTTCTTCATGCCGAACTGAATTGCCTCTAGGGTTTTGTGTCTTCAAATTCCCGGATCTATGCCATGTACCACTAATGTGGATAAGGCTCGAACTAAAGGTTGAGATCGGACATCGGGATTTTTTACTATCCGCGGAGGGCTCTTCCATCATTCAATCAGTGCGTAAGCGTGTCAAGCAAATCCTCCACAGCTCTACCGATTTTTATTATTGTTTTTTTTAAGGGTAGCTGGCTCGAGCCGAGATCCTTGTCTTGGCCTCATGGCCCTAAGTATTTGGATTCTAGTTCGTGCTGAGCTCCAAATACTTGTCATTTTTTTAAAGGAAGCTAGCTCGAGCCGAGCTCCTTACATTGGCCTCGTGGCCCCAAGTATTTGGAGTCTAGCTCGAGCTGAGCTCCGAATACTTGTCAATTTCTTCAAATGTAGCTGGCTCGAGCCGAGCTCCTTGCATTGGCCTCGTGGCCCCATGTATTTAGAGTCTAGCTCGAGCTGAGCTCCAAATACTTGTCAATTTCTTCAAAGAAAGCTGGCTCAAGCCGAGCTCCTTGAATTGGCCTCTTGGCCCCAAGTATTTGGAGTCTAGCTCGAGCTGAGCTCTAAATACTTGTCAATTTCTTCAAATAAAGCTGGTTTGAGCCGAGCTCCTTGCATTGGCCTCGTGGCCCCAAGTATTTGGAGTCTAGCTCGAGCTGAGCTCCAAATACTTGTCAATTTCTTCAAAGGAAGCTGGCTCGAGCCGAGCTCCTTGCATTGGCCTCGTGGCCCCAAGTATTTTGAGTGTAGCTCGAGCTGAGCTCCAAATACTTGTCAATTTCTTCAAAGAAAGCTGGCTCGAGCCGAGCTCCTTGCATTGGCCTCGTGGCCCCAAGTATTTGGAGTCTAGCTCGAGCTGAGCTCCAAATACTTGTTAATTTCTTCAAAGGTAGCTGGCTCGAGCCGAGCTCCTTGCATTGGCCTCGTGGCCCCAAGTATTTGGAGTCTAGCTCGAGCTGAGCTCCAAATACTTGTCAATTTCTTCAAAGGTAGCTTGCTCGAGCCGAGCTTCTTGCATTGGCCTCGTGGCCCCAAGTATTTGGAGTCTAGCTCGAGCTGAGCTCCAAATACTTGTGAATTTTCTTCCGAGCTTATTTCTGAACACATAATTTAGGGAAGTAGATCAATTTCATTCAAATCGCCAAAAAAGCTCTTCATTACATTAGATATCTTTAATCCTACGAGTAATGTTTCTTTAAATCGTTGTTATTCCACGCCCGCGGGAGTTATTGCCTATTTAGCTCTTCCAGCTCATGTGATAAACCTTTCCCGACCTCAGTGACCTTATCAGGGTCTCCCGGTACTAGCTCTACAGACATGAGTTCATCCTTTGATTGCACATGCTCAATTGGCTCATCTTCCAGCTTAATAATCTTATCTTTATTCTTATCATCATCAAAAATACTCCCCCTCTCAACTTTCTGAATGCTCTCTACGTACAATTTCCTTGACATATATTGATCCCCATCGACCTCACCGACCTCTGCTCCTACCAGGAATTTCATTTTCAAATGATAAACAAAAACCACAGCCTGGAAAGCATTTAACGATGGCCTACACAACATTGCATTATACGAAGAGGGTGCATTAACTACTAAAAACCTTATCATTCTCGTTTTACGGCTAGGTTCCTTACCTAGAGAGACAAGTAAAGTGATGGGTTGGATGGTTCATCCCGCAAATCCGACCAATGTTGTATCCAGTGACTCCAAGCCAACCTGGAGGTCCATCTTCCTGTATCACTCATAGAACAGGATATCAGTCAAACTCCCCGTATCGACAAATACTCATTGAACATCATAGTTAGAAATTGTGGCTGTGATCACAAGAGCATCGCTATGGGGAGTTACGACACTCTTGCTATCACTCGGTCTAAACTGGATATTTGGCCCTGGTCTGATCTGCTCCACCTTCATGTGCTCTTGCACCCGATCTGGAGCTACTGCTCGGATATAGCTTTTCTGAGCTCTCCTTGAATCCCCCTATACTGGTCCTTCGACTATCATTTGGATCACCGCCCCCTAAGGTGGAGGTGGGGGTAGGTCATCCCTCTCATCTGCCCACTTCTCCTTCCACTTATCCACGTAAACAAATTCTTTCAAGTGCCCCGCTTGGATTAACCTCTCGATCTCATCCCTAAGGTGCATACATCGCTCCGTTGTATGCCCATACTCATTGTGGAACCTGCAATATTCCTTGCACTTTGCTTTCGTTGGTGCTTCTGTATGTGCCTTTGGCCACCTCAGGTCGGGATGCCCTTCAATAGCTATGAGTACCTCGGCTTGAGGTAGGGCCACCGGTGTGTATCTCTGTACCTCGGTCGTCCACCCATCGCCTCGGGCTTAGGTTTCTTCTGTGGTGCATTATCCTACTGATATTCCTTCCTTTATCTCATCTTCTCCGTTTCTTTTTGCTTCTTTTTCCTTGCCTCCTCCAAGTTAATGTACCTTTCCGCCCGAGCTAACAGCTCATCAAATGTTTTGGCTGGTTCTATGACCAAGGATTCAAAGAATTCACCATCTTTCAGGCCTTGAGCTAGGGCATTAGCCAAAATCTCTGGACTAGCCGAAGGCACCTCCTAACTTAGCCGCAGTAAACCTCTGTATATAACTCCAAAGTCCTTCCCCATCCCTCTGCTTTGATGTTAAACAGAGTCAGGGGCGCCTTTTGGTACTTACGACAACTAGTGAAATGATTGAGGAATGCCGAACTGAAGTCATCAAAAATTTTGATAGAGCCTGGAGCAAGCTGGCTAAACCATTGCTGAGCTAACTTCGTCAGGGTGGTAGGAAAAACTCTACACATCACGCCATCCGTGAACCTGTGTAGCAAGGCAGCATTTTCAAAACGACAGAGATGATCCCACGGGTCAGTGGTACCATCATATTCGAAACTCAGAGCTCGGTAGGAGAATGGGAGTTCATCCACCATCACTTCATCCGAGAAGGGAGTTCCCCTCCGCACTCGGACTGAAGCCGCTCCTGATACTCCTGCAACCCTCCTATGAATATCCCTTACTTCACGATGGAGGTCATCCATCCGTTCCGACCAATCCTGATCCTCAGTCGATGCATGCTCCGTCCTCGACGAGTGTACTTCCTCCACCACCACATTCAACCGACCTCCGGAGGAACCCCAGGCGAAGGGACCACAGGAGAAGGGACCACCGGAGGGGGGACCATAGGAGAAGGGACCACATGTGGAGTTGGTGGCGGAAGCATCTCCCTCAGCCGCCTTTCCACCGTTTGCTCGACGGCCCTAATAATGAAACCACCTAGCTGTTCAAAAAACATGGGGCCCAAATCAACACTACCACCAGACATGGGTGTTTGTCCATCTACCCCTGCCCTCGGAAGCCGCTGCCCTCCGCCCTCCACCGGAGGTGGCGGAGGCAGAGGCCTAGTGTCTTCTTGCGTAACTCTGCCTGGAGTATCTCCCAACGGCGTGCGATTCAGGTCTTCCTCCAAATTTCTTCTTACATCCTTCATAACCACCGCTCGAAGCTCACGTCTCCGCTCAATGTTCCCACAGACAGCGCCAATTGGTTGCTCTAAAAAATACTCATCTCCCACCGATCAGCTTTCGGGTCGAAATCCTCCGTGAAACCTGCACAAAGAGGGGCCGGAGGGGAGCTTTGGCGTACCCTCTCTGATGCTTAAGTCAGAAACTTGGAAGAGAAGTAAGAGGCAAAAATGTAATGTGAAAATAAAAGTGTGATTAGGTCAAGAATGAACCTGGACTTGGGCTTTTATAGCTTAGCCCGGATTAGGGTTTCCATAAAATCCGGGATTCTGTTACGATTTGGTAACAGCATCATGATTAAGATAGGATCGGATCTTCCAAAACCCTAATTTACTGACCAGGTTGGCCCAACTACAAGAGTGCTTCAAGTCGGCCCATAAGGTCATCCGATGTTGACCTTCATCACTGAGCTCTCACAGGTCAGCCCAAAGCTCTACAGCTCTTTAGCTCAGCCCAAAGCTCTACAACTCAACCCATTAGCAGAGCTCTTTCAGCTTAGCCCATTAGTAGAGCTCTCCCAGCTCTTCCATTAGCAGAACTAATCAGGTCGGCCATTAGCAGAGCTCATCAGCTCTTCCTATTAGCAGAGCTCATCAGCTCTTCAGGTCAGCCATTTAGCAGGGCTTCTTCAGTTCGGCCCATTAGTAAGGCTTCTTCAGTTTGGCCCATGAGGTCAACCTAAATGGACCCTCATCACTTATAATTTCTATATACAATACCCAAATTAAAACTAAAGAATGCTATATAATGACATTGTAGTAATCAAAATTCATCATCTAGCACATAAATGCTTAAAGGAACAAAGTACACCAGATTTCGTTCATTGCAAAATAGAGAAAAAATACAAAGTAAATGAGAATTGTAAATGTTCAATACTGATGTTATTAAATTTGAGGTGTCATCCCTTATAGATGACAACTTCGAATGATTATCAATAATAAAAACAATGATTCCTAACAATGTTGAGCAGATAACAGCCAAAATGACAACAAACTATGTAATAAAGAGGATTTTGTGACAAATGATTTTTTTTTTTAAAGGAGCAGCATTTTAGCATTTTCAGGTTTTTAAGGCATGCCAATATGTAATAATTGTTCCTAAATACATCCATCACAACCAAGTTAGTTCACATAAGTTTTAAAGATCCAGAATGAAAAATTGAAAGCAAAAACTTACGGTCGAAAGCAAGATTGTAGAGTCCACTTCTTCGATTTTTTGTGGTAGGCAACCCTTTCTAACTTTTAAAGAAAAATTAACATCATGAAAAAGACGATGAATATAAACTTATATAAAACACAAGGTAAAAAGAAAAGAGATATCTATATTAACAGAGGAAACACCGCACTTCTCATAAACAATATATGCTCGCCAAAAATTCCTCAATCCACGATAATCAAATTTGGGAAAGTAATAGGTAAGACTGATTTCATATTGATTTAGATCAGTAAGTTACCTTCGGATCGCGGACTTTCGGGTAACCGGGTTCGAATTCCTATGTGTCCTGAAATAGAAGAACACACGTCAGGCTAGCCGGGGGTGGTCCCGGCTAAGACCTTCCGATGCCTAAGTCAGATCGGGTTCGTGAGGTACGGGGTAGGGAGACAAAAATATGAAAGTAAGTAATAAAAGTGACAGAATGAATAGTTAACATCAAGTTACTGTAGCATGATATTTATAGATATCACTGGATTATGTGATTGCGCCAAGTGTCATCATCTGAAGGGTGGTGTTGTACCATGTTGTCAGGGAGATCAATGGTCCACCTTTCCGGGTTAGGCTCATTCCCCCAGTCCGGTTCGGATATGGGGCTCCAGGCCCGTTTTCAAGACCCCACTGTGTAGCTTCAGGATCTCATTTCCTTATCATTATTCCCCCGGTTCACGGAGTTGCTCGGGGCTTCGAGGACGTTTATCTAGGAACTTCGTGGTTGCGAGCTACTTCGTGAACCTTGTCATTTGTTACGTGTGCTAGAGGTCATAATTTGGGCCACGCGCCTAATTCTTGGTGACTGTGCGGCTGAGATCTCGAGGTCGCTTGGGGGCCCGAGGTCACTCGGGTGCCCCATGTTCCACCCCAGCAGGCCGAAGTTATTCATGGTCTTCGAGATCGTGCAGGTCGAGGTTGTTTGCGGACCTCGAGGTTATGCGGAGCTCGAGGTCATGCTAGTCGAGGGCGTTCGCGAAGCTCGAGGTCACGCGGGGCTCGAGATCACGCGGGTCAAGGGTGTTCGTGAAGCTCGAGGTCTCGCGGAGTTTGAGATCACGTCAGTCAAAGGCGCTCGCAGAGCTCAAGGTCACGCGAAGCTCGAAATCATGCTAGTCAAGGGCATTTGCGGAGGCCGAGGTCACGAGATCACGAGGGGGTCACGAGGTCATTTGTCGAGCCGAGCTCGAGATCACGTCAGGCCAAGTTTTTTTTTTAAGATATGCGCCCCTAGGGTTTGACACCCTCATTATTCCCGTCGCCGCCTGTCTTGTCATTAAATGACAGACGATTTTCATCCTTCCTATATATATAGGACTCTCTTAGTAAAAATCCACTCATTTTTTACCTTTCTCCGTAAAAATAAGATTTCCCAAGACCTCGAGACCTCCTCTAAGGCGACTCCAGATTGTCGTCGCGACCTCGAGACCCGTCAATTTCGAGACTTGTCCTATGAGATTGCCGCCTTCAGTTTTCCAGGTAGCTTTATTTCCTCTTCAAGATTTTTACCCCTTTTTCTCTCTCTCTCTTTTTTTGTTATTCTTTTCTTAGCAATAAATGGGCTCTAGAACCACTTCGGATCACTCTCGTAGTAACCCAATAAATGTGGCTCTTTCGAGCTCTACTGATTTTGATTCCCAATCAAGTTTGAGCTCTTCTAGTGGTGATGTAACTGGCCCGTATCGCCCGGGTCATGTTGTAGGTAGACCTGACCCAATTAGCTCGATCTCAGTATCCACTGGCCTTGTTTGTAGAGCTAGTGAGGTGCCTGGCTCTAGTCCAAGCAGGTGTCGTCTGACCCTTCTATGCGAGACTCGTGGGAAATTATTGGGTCTACAGTACGCCACGATGATAGTTCACATATTAGACACCGCAACTTTATTCCCCCTGAATATAAAATAATAATTCCTAATCGTGAGGGTCGTATGCACAATCCCTCCTCCAATAACTTTACTTTCCATTTGGCTTATTTAAATGCGGGGTTGCGTTTCCCTTTGAACCCTGTCATAGAGGAGATTCTTGTTCGACTAGGCGTTTGCCTCACCCAGTTCGCTCCTAATGCGATAAGGCACATAGTTGGGTTCATTATACTGATGAAGTATTTTAATTTCGAATCCTCAGTAGCCCATTTTTGGTCTCTTTACTCGATCACCACCTCTACAAGGACCAATGATTGTGGCTTCTTCTACGTGACCCCTAGAGCCAACTGTAAGTTTCTTACCTCCCTGCCCTCTTCCTCGGGCGATTGGCGCAAGAAGTTCATTTTCTTTGAAGCGCCTCGCGATCGCCCTTGGAAGATCCCTAGCAGGTGGTGGTTTTCCAAACCTCGTGTCCTTACTCCTTCTTTAGGAGAGTGTACTTGGGATGAGTCATGAAGAAACTAACTGCCCATTATTATGATATCCAGGAGCTCACTAAAGAAGAGGTCTTGTGTTTGGCGGGTTTAAGTCATGCTGTTGTTCCCAGGACCATAACACTTGGTAATTTAATAATTTGCATCCCCGCCCCTTTTTTTTTTAAATAATCTACTCAATTTACCTAGGGTTCTTTTCTTTTTCAGGTATGGCTGTTAGGTCGTCTTTGGTTGCCAAGGTGATTAAGGAAAGAAAGGAAAAGCTCGTTGTCGTGGCCAAGTCTTCGGGTTTCAACATCCCTCATTTTCCTTTGGTTCACTCCAGTGACCCGAGCTCGGCTGCTCCCACGATTCCATTAGGTGAATCCTAGGGTGGTGAGCCGCTCGCGGTAGCTCAAGCCCCTGCCCATGATCTCCATCCCTTGGTCACTGAAAGCCCCCAAGGGAAAGGGAAGAGCAAGAGCAAGAGCAAGAAGAACAAGGATCGCAGTCGAAGTGGCAGTAAGAGCAAGGGCTCTGGAAGTAGCAAACAGAAAAAGAAGGCCCGGGTTGAGAAAGAAAAACCTACTGATGAAGAAATTTCGGTGGCATTAGCCGAGATCGTGAGTCGCCAAAAGAAGCTACTAGAAGCTTGCGAGCAGGTGCGTGTCAAGACCTCTCGACCTCAACCAGAGTTCTATGGAACCCGCCTCATTCCTCGCTGGAACATTTCCCCTGAGAGCTCGATCCTGAAGACCCGAGTCGGGGAGGATTCTTTAGAGCTCTATCAGGGTTGTCTACTGCCCATGGATCAGTTCGCCCTTGGCTCGATGTTGGATACCAAATTGGAGGACATTGTTGCGCATGACCTCATGAGGGTAACTACACATTTTATTTTATTTCTTTCTCCACTTTTCGCGTGTTTAGCTTTTTCGTAACTTTCTTTGTTTTTTATCCAGGCTGCAAATGTGGCGCACAACTTGACGCTTCGGAGTCACCATTGGCGGGTGCATTGTGCTGACGCCGAGGCCCATGTAAAGCATCTTGAAAAGGAGAAGGCCATCATAGAAGCCAAAACCAAGTCCGAGTACGAGGCTCGCGTTAAATTCGTGGAATCCAAGGTGAACGAGCTTGAGACCCGAACCGTGAAATATGAGGTTTCCCTAAAGGTTGCTCAATATGAAATCTCGCGCTTGACCCATGAAAGCCAGGAAAGTTTTATTGCTAGTCAGGAGACTGGGAAACAAGAGGTCCTCAACTCACCCGAATATGCAAACCGACTTAAAGAAGCTCGTCTTAAGGGGCGATTGACTTCAAAAATTCTGCCATTTTCAATCGGCTAGTGGTTGAAAAGACTACCGAGTTCGAGGTAATGGGGTTCTTTAAGTGCTAGTCTCAGTTGCAGAAGTTTGGGGGTTTTAAGGTTGACTTCGATCCTAGTAGATTGGACCCCAAGCTTGATGGCAACGGTGAGAAAGTTTCGTTCGAAGGAGATGAGGAGGAAGACCTCGAGGGTCATGAGTTCGGGTTTCTGCTTCAAGATCCAAACCCCGCAGCTGGAGATGACGAAGTGCTCCCTCAAGAAGAAACAACGGGCCAAGCCAAGAAAGGTGATGACATGCTTGACGTTTCTTCCCTCTTGGGGCCTACCTCGTGAGCTACCACACTTGCCCTTCTTCTGACCTTCATTTTGGCATGTCTTTTGTTCTTTTTGGAGATAGGGTTCTTTTGTAAGGGGTGTAGACCCCGGGTTTAATTTGCCTTGGTCAGTGTAACTATGCATTATTTCAATTGCTTTTGAACAACTGTAATTATGCACTTCTTAAGATTTGCTAATGAGTATTTCATGCCATATATAGTTGTTTTGGTTCATGCATACGTTTTTTTTTTGTGCCTATTTTTGAGCTCTTTCTCTTTAGGTCGCGAGTTCGTGTGACCTTATCTGCGAGCCCGACGGCTCTCGCGATTTTTGTCATGCCCCAGACGGGACGCGACGATAATCAACCACTTAAACAGAAATAAACCCAACAATCTAGACAAATGATACAACATAATCCCAAGTGAAACAGAGTCTAAAGCAGCGGAAATAAAATAAGTACAAATACGAATTACATCTTATGGTCCAACAACATCCAAATACATCCGACATAAATACCTGAATAAGTTTACAGGCCAAAACTAGAATGTAACTTACACAATATCCAAATCTTAAATGTCAAAGGGTCCTACGCCCTTAAATTACAGTCAAAGAGAGAAAAGAGTAGCAGGTTAAATGGGAGTCCAACATTAGCTGAAGTACATGAAATAAGAACAATCATCAGTAAAAAGGTGCAAGTTCGACAGGTGGGGCGAGGGTAATCAGTCTGTGGCCGGTTCGACATCTTCAATATAGTCCCCATCTAGAGGTTAGAAAACAGGAAGGGATGAGACAGAAATCTCAGTGGATGGGGTGATCGTGTGAAAGTGTGGCGATATATATAGTTAATGCGAGAAATAGTTGTATGAAAAACGCGTGAGATATGATGCATGATTTCACACACAGTCCACAAGTGTCGTGATAAATATATTTAAGTAATATACTTATACAGTTTAAGAAACAGTTCGTGGTCACACATACACTCTGTGATTCAGGGAAGACAAGTAGGATTGCGTACGGATTTGTAGCGCCAATCCTATGCAAGACAAGTAATGGTTGCGTACGAATTTGTAGCGCCAACCAATGCAATACAAGTAGCGGTTGCGTATGGATTTGTAGAACCAACCAAATGGGTCCGATTAACTTTAGAATTGTGTGGATCAGACAGCGATTCCTTCATTCTTCCTTGTAACTCCCCGAGCAAGATGGTCCAAGACATGTCACCTTATCGCTCCATAGGCAAAGACAAATCCACAGTAGAGCTAGGTAGGCCCGGATTGTCATAATCATGATTATACCTCAAGTACTACGACCCGCTTCTCTTGGACGAACTCTGTCCCTCAATTACGGGATTAGGACGACGGGGCCGGAGAGTGGAATAGCAGCCGAGCTACCCGGTTCCATCCCTGACGTATCCATTCCGACTGTGAGCTCGACACGCCAAGTTGACTCAGGCAGGAAAGTAAATACAAGTTCAGGTAGTCAACCAGGCAGTCGAGTATTATTGATTCAGGAAAGCCGTTCAGGAAAATTTTCAAAAATTGCGAGTGGCAATTATGGCATTGGTGGAGTTATTTGGATGAAGATGATTATCGGGAGAATAAGCAATCTTCGATATCTTGAAAGATTAGGTGGAACATAAGTCCCGTTATAGATTCGAAATCGCAAGACGAGAAAGTAGCCCCGCAATCGGGTATTAATCGGTCAAGACGATCCGATAAGTCAAGGGATTTTTGAGAAAATAAAATATTTTAATTAATTATTAAAGTAAGAGGGTCCAGGGCTGTTTCTTTAAATAAAAAATAATTTGAGTTAGGTCCTTGTTAAAATAAAAATTTACAATTAGCCCCGTTTTGTAAAAACCACTACTTTTGGGGTTAAAAATTGAATAAATAAATGTCCCGACCTTCAAAAATTATGAGGTCAGTTCCTAAATTCTCTAAATTGTTCAGAGATTCAGGTTTTTAAAGTTTTGAGGTCAAGTTTTATAAAATTCTCACATTGGTCCTAAATTTATTAAAATTGTCATTTCGGGCCCTAAGTTTAAAATAATTGGAACTCACAAACCGGAAGGGATTTTAATGTGATTCCAGTTGAAAAATGTCACTAAGGTCAGTGGGATATTGGGACAAAAACATTTTTAAAAAGAAATAAGCATAGGTCGCTTAACTTTTGAAAATCTCATTTTTGTCCCTTTTTAAAATAATTGCCTTTAAGACTTTTAGGGGTCCAATTGTTATGAAATTTGAACCTTGGGTCCAAAATATCATTATGATATAGTTAAATTAGTATTTCCAGGTACATGGACTGTATAAGTTCTGAAAATTTCATTTTGGTCCTCAAGTTTAATCTTTTACAATTTGGTCCCTCAATTTTTATAAAATTATTTTCCAAGCTCTAAACACTTGGATTTTTGAAATACACTTAAAATATGTTATTTCCAGTCCCTTAAGAGTTAAAATTTCAAATTTTAAAAATAGGGTCTGGTACAGTTTCGAAAATTGCAATGTAGCCCTTAAACTTCTAAAAATTTACAATCTAGTCCTTGGGCTTTTAAGGGTTGATTTTATTTATCTTAAAACTCTTAAAAATTTATTAAAATATCCAAACATCATTTTTGAACCTGAGTACAGTCCCAAAATTCAAAAATTGCATAGGGATCCCTTAAGTTTTATTTTCTTGCAATTAAGTCCACCAACTTCCCATTTTTGCATTTTAAGTCCAAAAATTGAAATTTAATCAATTATGCTCGACTTGTCTAGTTTATAAGTCATAAAAAACAATAATTTCAAGGATCATACACATGCATATCCATTTTATACAAGAATTCATCAAACACAACAATAAATTGTACATGCATGCACCTAAATTTCAATAAATAGCATTTTTGAGCAACACTTGAGAATTTTTACAACTTGATACAAGAAATTAACATGCAAGAAATTAACATGCAATACATCATATATATATATATATATATCAAGTGCTCATTAACAAAATACTACATGCATTTAAGAAAAACACCTAGAAGTTGGAAAGATTTTTTTTCCACCCACCTTAAAATTTGATAGTTGTGAAATAAAAGGATAAATTTCACAACTTGATTATGAAGTCACTTAGGTCAGCCCCTAAGTCAAGAAATACCAAAAATTATGAGTTAGCAAAATGAGTGAAAAAATAAGGAGAAAAAGAAGAATGTGAGAAAATTGGAAATACTACACTTTACCTTGTGTAGTAGATAAAATGGAACTAGTAGAAGCTTCAAAGTTAGAATTTTTAGCTCACCCTCAAAACCACTTAAGGTCAGCCCCTATTTCTCAAAAATGAAAAAGGGGTGTTAAAATTTGAAGAAAATAAGAAGAAGAAGAAGAGAAAAGGGCACTATAGTCCAAATCTATAGTCCAAATTCTCCAATAATTTCTCTTCAAGTATTCTAAGGTGACCAAAATGCTTGCATGTCCTTATGTAGTCTCCTATGTGTACCTCCAAAAGTCAAAATTAAACTTAAGTTAAGAAGAGAAGGTGATGAGTTATAGGATATCAAGTTGAATTGAAGAACAAAATGTCTTACCTTTATGAGAGAGGGGTTCGAATTCTATGAAGAAGTATGAAGAATGTTTATGTTTTTGTTAAGTGTTTGAAGAAAGAGGAAGTGTTTGGTGATATGAAGAAGGTGTTCTTGAAGATAAGAAGAATGTTTGAAGATATGAAGGATGTGTTCATGAAGATATGAAGGTATGTTTGAAGATGTGAAGAATGTGTTCTTGGAGATTTGAAGATGTGAAGGAATTGTTATTGTTCTTGAAGGTTTGAAGATATGAAGGAATTGTTCTTGAATATTTGAAGATATGAAGGAATTGTAGAGAGAATGAGGAGAATGTTTAGAGAGAAGGAAGAGAATTTGGTTGAAGATTAAAATATGTTGGATGAAAGTTTTGGCAAAATTGTTTGTAAAAATGGCCTAATGGTCGTCCACATGAGAGAGAGGGAGAGGGAATTTACGTTCAATTTTCATGTCTTGTAATTTGTCTCTTGCATGGAGACAAAAGGAGAGTCAAAGGTATGGACAAAGGATGGGTAAGGAAGGAATGTTGGGTGAGTGGGAATAAGTTGGGAAAATTAATATTAAAGAATTGGTGTATAAGATAATGTATATAATGTTTGAATTAATGGTGAAATTATACACAAGATGACTAACATAAGGTGTATATGTACAAGAGTTGGAAGATATTTCTACACCAAATTGATCATCATTGTCGTCCACTTAAGGGGTAATTGTGGTATTTCCATTTTTTTGTCCCAAATTTGATGATAATAGATGAATAATATCAATCTCCAAAATAATTAGTGATTTCCTTGATCACTTATAAGTCTCATGATCACTTATTCTAAATCAAATTCTTAATTCTATAAGGTATTAGTCTCTAAAATAAATAGTCTCTTAAAATTCTAAGGTGATTAATAAATACACAAATAGTAATAATGATCAATCAAGTGATCATTAATGTGAAATAGAATTATTAAATGATTATGATCACAAATAATAAATAAAATAAAATTAAATGCAAAAATATATTTATTATTAATATTTACCCATCAAAGTGACGCGGTAAAATAGTCTTTGACGGGTAAAATAGTCGATAAGGTACATAGACGATAAAAGGATAAATAAATACACGTTCGAGTAAAAATCGAGGGCTTCACAATTTTGACCTTCATTTGGAGAACTGGGGGTCCCCCGAGTTCTTGGGATCTCACTTTTGAGGTAGGGGATTACTTAGGATCCCTCCTTTTTATTTATTTTCGCACAAGTTACTGAGATCTTGGGATCTCACTTGTGAGGTGGGGGATCACTTGGGATCCCTCTTTTTTATTTATTTCCACACAAGTTATTGAGATCTTGAGATCTCACTTGTGAGGTGGGGGGTCACTTGGGATCCCTACTTTTTATATTTAGCACAAGTTTTGAGATCTTGGGATCTCACTTGTGAGGTGGGGGACCACTTGGGATCCCTCCTTTTTATTTATTTTCACACAAGTTACTGAGATCTTGGGATCTCACTTGTGAGGTGGGGGATCACTTGCGATCCCTTCTTTTTATTTTTAGCACAAGTTTTTGAGATCTTGGGATCTCACTTGTGAGGACCATGAATTCGAGTTCGGGGGGGTCCCTGAACTTGAGTTCTTCGGAATGAACCTTTTGCACACACAAACTTTACCATAGAATATGTACATCATTTCAATTTCCAAATAAGGGATCCAATAACTTGGTCTCCACAACGTTTAGCAAAATACGGGGTCAAGGGATATCAACTTATGCGCACGCGCCCCTTACCCTTTTTTAACAAAAAATGCCCATAGAGAGATAAATAAGTTTAGGTCCTATACTCCGTGACCTCTATAACTTTTAACAAAACATGGGGTTATAAAATTTCCCCTAATTTTAGTAAGATACCAAGATAAAAAGTCTACAAAGAGCCAATCGCCCGTTCTACGCGTAGAATCTTCGCAGATTCTGGGCGTTCCAAGGCCTGGGGAGCTCCTTGCCTTGCAGGTCTTCTAAGCGGTAGGCCCCTTTTCCGGAGACGCAGACCACTTTGTACGGGCCTTCCCAGTTGGGATCTAACTTTCCCACGTGCTTAGATACCTCAACCTTTTTCAGGACGAGGTCTCCAACCTGAAAGTTTCTCTTTTTCACTCTTTTGTTGTACTCGTTCATCATTTTTGCCTTAGCCAGTAGGATCCTCCCATAAGCGCGTTCTCTTCTCTCCTCAATGAGGTCTAAATCAGCTGCTCGGTTCTCTTGATTCTTCTGTCCATCAAAGTTTTCGATTCTATGAGTGGGCTTGCCGATTTCTGCTGGTATTACGGCTTCGGAACCGTAAAGCAAGCAGAAAGGCGTCTCTCTCGTAGTTGTCTTCGGGGTCGTCCTATAGGCCCATAGTACTCCTGGGAGCTCATAGACCCAGTAGGACTTCATTTGTTCCAGGCGCGTCTTTAGATGCTGTAGGATTATGCGGTTCGCGACCTCCGTTTGCCCGTTGGCTTGTGGGTTTCCCACTGAGGTAAAGTTCTGCTGGATCTTCATTTCTTTGCACCATTCCACTATCTTCTTTCCTTGAAACTGAGTTCCGTTATCTGAGATCAAGATCTGAGGTACTCCAAATCTACACACTATATTCTTCCACAAGAAGTTCATGACCTCAGTTTCTGTGATCTTCGCTAAGGCCTCCGCTTCTATCCATTTAGAAAAATACTCAAAAGCAACAATGATAAACTTCTTTTGTGCCCGGGCTAGTGGGAATGGTCCCAAGATGTCGATCCCCCACTGGTCGAATGGGCATGTTATAGGTATCAAGGTCATCGGCATAGCTGGTTGATACGGCAAGTTTGAGTATAGTTGGCACTTCTCGCATTTTCTGACGTACTCCACGGCGTCTTCAACTAATGTTGGCCAAAAGAAACCCTGACGCATGAACTTTAAAGCTAACGATCTTCCACCCGAGTGGTTTCCGCAACACCCCTTGTGTATTTCTTGCATCACATACATAGCCCTTTCTGGAGCTAAGCACTTAAGCATGATCCTAGTTACTGATTTTTTATAGAGGTTACCGTCATACATGCAAAAGCGGGACGCTTTTACCCGGAGGTGTTTAGCCTCCAGTGGGTCTTTTGGTAAGTGGCCATGCAAGAGGTAGTTTTTGATGTCCTCCATCCAGGTCTCTGGACATGAGATCTTGAGTACAAGACTTGTTGTGGGGCATAAGCCAATTGGATCTTTTTTAGATCCGATCTCAGGTTCTTCAGCTGTTAGGACGACCACTTTTCTGGAGCTAACCCCCGTGATACTACTTGCGAACTTTGTCAATGCATCGGCTCGCCCATTCTCCGCCCTTGGGACCTGATGAAGCTAAAATTGCTCAAAGCCCTTGGTTTATTGTTTTACTCGCTCCAGATAAGCTACCATGGTCTTCTCCTTGGCCTCATATTCTCCTTGGACTTGCATTGCCACCAGCTGCGAATCCGTGTAGGCTACCAACTTTTTTGCTTGACATTTTTGGGCCAATTTTATGCCCGCTATCAAGGCCTCATACTCGGCTTCATTGTTAGTGGCTCCAAACTCTAACTTTAATGCAATTTCCAGCTCTAGGTCATTTGGACCCTGCAGCAGAATTTTGGCTCTTCCTCCTACCGTCACCACGGAACCGTCCACATGAAGCATCCAAGTCTCCGAGATGGGCTCAATTGGGTTTGACATTTCTATCAAAAAATCAGCTAAGACCTGCACTTTTATGGTCGTCCTAACTTGGTATTTGATATCGAACTCTCCTAACTCCACTGCCCATTTGACCAAGCGACCTGCAAGATCCGGCTTTCCCAAGATCTGCCTTAGTGGTTGATTGGTCAGGACTATGACCTCATATGACTGGAAGTAAGGTCGGAGTTTCGACGTTGAGGTCACTAAGGCTAAGCTAGCTTCTCGACCTCAGAGTATCGCTCCTCCGCCCCTTGAAGAACCTTACTGACATAATAGACTAGCTGGTGGGCTCATTTGTTCTCTCTTACCAGTACTGAGCTCACTGCATGAGGTGACACCGCCAGGTACAGGTAGAGGGGCTCTCCTCTAATCGGCTTCGCGAGGAAAGGAGGTGAGGTCAGGTACGTCTTGAGCTCTTGAAAAGCTTTCTCGCACTGATACGTCCACTCAAAATTCTTCACATTTTTTAGGGTAGTAAAGAAGGGTAAACTACGATCTCCAGATCTGGAAATGAAACGGTTCAAGGATGCTACCATTCCAGTCAGCTTCTGGACCTCTTTGATGCTCCTACGGGACACCATCTGGAGAATCGCTTTAATTTTTCAGGGTTTGCCTCTATTCCGCGCTCGTTAACGAGGTAACCCAAGAACTTGCCACCTCTAACCCCAAAGGTTCACTTTGTCGGGTTAAGTTTCATTTTGTACTTTCTCAGTATCGCAAAGGACTCCGCTAGGTGGTTCAAGTGATCATTCTCATGTTCGCTTTTTACTAACATATCTTCCATATATACTTCCATGGTTACGCCGATGAGGTCTTTGAACATCATATTAACGAGTCTCTGGTAGGTGGCTCCCGCATTTTTGAGCCCGAAGGCATAACCTTATAACAGTAGACCCTGGTGTCTGTTACAAACGAGGTTTTTTATCTATCCTCCTTAGCCATTGGTATCTGATGATAACCTTGGTATGCATCTATCATACTTAACAATGCGCACCCGGCAGTTGAGTCCACCAACAGGTCGCTGCAAGGGAGTGGGTACGGGTCTTTAAGACAAGCTCTATTTAGATCCGTAAAGTCGGTACACATTCTCCATCTTCCATCCGTCTTTGGCACGATCACAACATTAGAGAGCCAATCCGTGAACTGCACCTCAACAATGTACCCCGCCTGGAGCAGCTTGCTGACCTCGGCTTCTATTATTTTGTTCCTTTCCGCCCCAAAATTCCTTTTCTTCTGCTTTACCGGCTTCATAGCGGGATCAATGTTAAGGCGATGAACAATGACCTCCGGGTCTATTCCCTCCAGGTGTGCCGGCTCCCAAGCAAATACATCGTGATTCTTTTTCAGAAATTCAATCATCGTGAGTTCTTGAGTCGGGGTCATCTGCGATCCGATTCTTGTTGTGTTTGTCGGATCATTCGGGTCCAGCTGGACCACGAGGTATTCTTCCACCAGCTCCATTCGGTAATCTTCCGACTTAAATTTTTTGCCCGAGCTTGACTCTCCCAAGCACACTTGCCTGATATGCTCCTGGGTGACCCGCTTTGCTTCGCTCTTTTTCAGAGACAAATTGTAGCATTCCCTAGCCATCTGTTGGTTCCCCCGGACTTCTCCCACTCCAAACTTCGTGGGGAACTTCATTTTGAGGTGGTAAGTAGACACCACAGCTTGGAATAAGTTCAGCCCGGGTCTGCCCAATATTATGTTATAGGAAAAAGGCGCCTCCACCACCAGATATTTAACCATGAAAGTTCTTCTACACGGCTCCTCTCCTAGAGAGGTAGGTAAGTCGATTGTACCCAAGGGCACGACCTCATGACCTCCGAACCCTGTGAGGGGGGTCCCTACCGGCTTGATTGATGTTATCCCAAGATCCATCTTCCTTAACACACTCAGGGATATAACATCCACTGAGCTGCCACTGTCTACCAAGACCTTTTGCACGGCAAAATTTGCCACATCCATCGTAATAACCATGGGGTCATTATGTTCCAGGTCCAATCCTTGAAGATCTGTTTGGTCAAAAGTGATCGAGGAACCCTGGATCGTGTTGACCTGATGACCTCTCGCGGCCTCCGGCTTGTAAGCTCTTGCGCACCTCTTTCGGGCTCTCTGTGAATCCTCGTTAGTTGGTCCGCCAGCTATCACGTGTATTAACCCCTTTCGAGGTAAATTATCTTGTCCATGAAGGGGTGCCTGATCTGCGGGTCTCTTTCCTTTATCAGGACCCTGCCTATTACGCTCCTGCGACCTACTACGGGACCTCATTGTCGGGTCTTGCTTATGGACTGGTTCACCTTGTGCCCTGAAGTGCTGGATGTACCTTTGTTGAATGAGCCTTTCAATCTCGTCTTTCAATTGGAAACAATCCTCTGTGTTATGCCCATGGTCTTTATGGAAATGGCAATATTTGTCCGAGTTCCACCTATTTGGGGTGGACCTCATCTTCTTTGGCCACCTCACCAACCTTGAGTTTTCGATGGCCATCAAGGCGCACAATCTAGGACCGTTCAAGGGGGTGTAGTTTTGGAATTTTGGTCCGTCCGACTTAGGTGGATCTCTGTCACGATCTTTCTCAGATCTGTGCCGGCTCGGCTCCTTGGGCTCCCTCTTGTCTTTGGTTCTCGCATTCTAGGACCACCCGCAATCTTTCAGCAAGTTCATCTCTTCCTCGTGTATGTATCTTTGTGCCATCTCCATCAAACCTTCAACATCGCCCGGGGGATCTCGAGCTAATGCTAATGCAAATGGTCCCTTTTTCAGGGCGTGGATCATGATACTGATCATCATATCAATTCTCAGCTCATCGACCTCCAATACCTCATTGTTGAACCGGTTGATGAAGTCTCTAAGAGGCTCTTCTTCTCCCTGTTGAATAGTGAAGAGGTAGGTGGCCGATCTATTAGCCTTTTTTTTGCTGGCAAAATGAAAAAGGAATTTCCTCACCAATTGCTAGCTCGTAAGATACCACAGTGCCTGGCAGTAAGCTTGTGAACCATTCTTGCGCTCGACCCGCCAATGTCGTGATAAAGATATGGGCGTTAAT
This sequence comes from Rehmannia glutinosa, assembly GCA_016081115.2. Taxonomy (NCBI): domain Eukaryota; kingdom Viridiplantae; phylum Streptophyta; class Magnoliopsida; order Lamiales; family Orobanchaceae; genus Rehmannia; species Rehmannia glutinosa. The sequence goes on from CM071933.1 coordinate 15,465,197, forward strand.
AGCGTCTGATTGCCCATATAGTTGCATCACGTGTTCAAATGTTGTTAGATGTTCTTGGGGATCCTTGCTTCCATCATATCGAGGTAGATCTGGAAGCTTGAAATTCGGGGTCACTACCTCCGTCAAGATCTCTTCGCAAAAAGGAGATCCTCTCTTTTGCAGAGCGGACGTAATTGCCCCTCTCCTCTTCATCTCCTCCAACTTCTTAGTGACGAGCTCAATTTGTTCACTGAGCTCCTGCAAGTTATCGCCTGGTGGTACTCGCATCACGGGCGCACCTAACCCCTCGACCCCTAACCCCACTTTCTCAGGGGATCTGGGTCTTGGAGGAGGGGTCCTGCTCTCGGCTTCGTCCTCTTGCTCAAGACCTCCTGGGATACCCCTCTTACTCAGGCGCTTATAACCATCATTATCCTTAGCCAGACCCGTCATGGGGCCGGGGTCGGGTAACCCCTTCTCCCTGTCCCTCTCCTTCATGAGCTGATGACTTCTCTCCATCACCAGCTTCTCAAAGTCTTCCTTCCTCATAGAGATCATCTGGTCTGGGTCTTTCCACCCCGTATCCGGGGGGTCCGGGATGGATTGAGACGACGAGAACTTTGGCTGTAGCACCTCCTTATCCTTCCTGGGGTCTCTAGCACCCCCCCCAAACATGCTTCAATGGGGTCTCCATCCTTCCGTACCTCCTTCGAGTTAAAGGGAAAAATAAGTTTCCCACAGACGGCGCCAACTGATTTAGATCAGTAAGTTACCTTCGGGTCACGGACTTTCGGGTAATCGGGTTCGAGTTCCTATGTGACCTAAAATAGAAGAACACACGTCAGGCTAGCTGGGGGGTGGTCCCGGCTAAGACCCTCCGATACCTAAGTCAGATCGGGTTCGTGTGGTACGGGGGTAGGGAGACGGAAATTATGAAAGTAAGTAGTAAAAGTGACAGAATGAATAGTTACCATCAAGTTACTGTAGCATGATATTTATAGATATCCCTGGCGAATGTGCTTGCGCCAAGTGTCATCATCTGAAGGGTGGTGTTGTACCATGTTGTCAGGGAGATCAATGAACTAACTTCCTGGTCAGGCCCATTCCCCCAGCCCGGTTCGGATATGGGACTCCAGGCCCTTTTTCAGGACCCCACTGTGTAGCTTCAGGATCTCATTGCTTTATCACATATAATTGAAGATAGCACACTACAGTTGTTCATGAATCGAATGGCATAAGGTTTTCTTACCTTCTCTATGGTCGGGCAAGCTACGATTTGCAGAATGTAATAATTTCGTGAATATCAGAGTAATAGAAGGGTAACCACGACATTTCACAATTATGGATAAGATGTGATAATCTAATACCTGGGGGTGGGTCATGGGTCGGGATTGTTTATCAATTGAAAATGGTATTACAATCTCAGCCCGAATGGTAATATAGGACCTGCATCAACATGCAAAATAAAGGTTTGGGCTTGAAATATGTCGTTATCAAGTGCTATAAGCATTCCCAAACGTTTCCTTAATACACACAATCACAGATTAGGGGTAAGATACTAAGATTACATAATCCTCTGGAGGTGAATGTCTTTTATGCCCTTCAATATATTATTTCACATTTGTTTTCTTGGGTCTACAGATTTTGACTTATGTAGTTGAAAGCCAAGGGCAATTTTGTTATTTGGTAGTATTATCACATACAATTTGAAATGCCAAACAAAAAAGTGTACAAAAACATTAAATATATATATATATATATACATATATTACATAAAAAACCCAAAACACAATATTACACAGCGTTATAACGCAAAAATGCAAAATTAGTCATGCATCTATAGGGGTAGTTGCAATATTAGTCATGTAACTTTTGAAATTGGGATTTTAGTCCTGTATGTTTTGCCTTTTTTTGCAAATTTGGTCCCGTAAATTTAAGATTTGTGTAATTCTGATGCTATATATTTTAAGTTAATGCAAATTGGTTCTAAAGTTTCTCTAAAAAAAAAATTGGTCCTAAAGGCTATTTCTATATTTCAATTATTTCTAAAATGCCATTTATAGCCAAAATAATCAATATACCTAAGATAAAGTTTAAAATTGTATAAAAGCCTATATTTTATGTACTCGAGTAGAATTTATTTATGATTTATATTATAGATTGCCTAATGATGGAATAATAAATCAAAATTCGAGATATGAGTTCTACACGTATTATTTTCTGATTATGAAAATACAAATAACACGTACAAATATGTCATAATTAGTTATTTTGAATAATATGACCGAAATTACCATAACTACAAAATAAAAGACTAAAATTGATAAATCCTAAAAATTATATACGTAAAAATTGTTATTTTTGCTAATGGGCAAAATTATCACAGGGCTACAATTGCAGCTTTAAAAGTTACAGGACTAATATTGCAACACCCATATAGATACATGACTAATTTTATAATTTCCCCCATTATTTCAATCCCATAAAAAAAAAAAATTGAGCCTTAGAGGACTGGGTCATCGGTTCTTGGCCAAATCCATCCCAATTTCACTTTCAAATTGGTGGTGGACCCTAGGAAAATATATTATAGAAGATTTATTTTTTAGAAACCTAAAATCAAACACGAATTTATTGCAAAAGAAATAGAAAAAAAAAACGTGGGATGGAATTTTTAAAATCACCCAACAAGCAATCATTCTAGTTTTTGAGATTTACTTATTTTTCAGTTTCTACCACTCTTTTTCATTAATCAACAAATAAAAAAATAGTAATAATTCCTTTCAACTTTCATCTTCGGTTCATACCACTTAAATTATTTATTAACTAGCATCTTTGTTTAATAATTACATGATGGCAAAAACTTGCGTAAGACGGTCTCACGGATTTAGATCCGTGAGACGGAACCCTTACACAAAGTTTTAAAGGTTTTTTTTTTTAAATTTTATTTTTCTTAGGGTTTATATTTGTTTTTTTAGGGTTTATTTTGTTTCTTGGGTTTATTTTTAATTGATTTGGGTTTTTAGGATTTTTAGTTTTTTTTAGGGTTTATTTTTTATTTTTTGGGTTTATTTTTATTTTTCGGGTTTATTATTCATGGTTCATGTTTTTAGGGTTTATTTTTGTATCTTCATGGTTCATTATTATTTTTAAATTTATTTTCATGGTTCATGTTCTCAAGACGGAACCCTTAGGAGGTCTGTCTCACGGATTTAGATCCGTGAGACCGTCTCACAAGAGACTTACTCTTACATGATTCATTCACTAAAGAAAGTCTAATTAATTCGCAATTATCTTATCCTAAAGTGGCACTTAGGCGACATAAAATTATGTATATTGATGTTTTAGGTCGTCTACCGGCCAACCCATCCCATGTGCCTGACGCGGATTTACATCGTTTTAGCTTATTATCCGGTCCCAGCACCACACGTCATCGTTAATAATTTCCCCCTTTCCTCACCGTTAGATCATCTTCCAACTTCTCGAACCGTCAGATCATCTTCCCATAAAACGACAATAGGAGGATTTTCAAACTTGACATGAGTAGTGGGACCCATTGTCTCTGGCCCACGAGTACAATTCCAACACATATACGTGTACGCGCTTATCCTTAAACCGGTTCGCTGACTGGCTATACCCGGTCATTCCACCTACCTCATTGTCGAATGCACAATATTCTTGGGTCTTAAACTACTCTTCTCAGTCTTCTGAAAGGTGTTACTTGTTAAGCCCGTAACCCAAAGGGAGTGTTTGGGCATATCAATATAATTTTAATTAAAAAATTATCAGTATTTTATATATTATTATAGATTTATGAAAGTTATTTATGAGAGTTTTAAACATTGACATAAACTCACTAGATATTAAAGTGTTGGAAATCATTGTCAATCCAGGTAATTACTTTATTTAATTAGTAGTGTCAACAAAAAGTATTAATTGGTGAAATTAAGGTTTTTCTTAATAAGTTGGGAGTACTAGCGGGAGGGAGAGGATAAATTTCAAAAAAAACAGAAAGTTACAAGGTTCGAATTCCGATCAACACCCTTACTAATAATAAACTATAATACTTAGCTACAATTTCGTGATTGGTGAAATTAAGGGTTTATAACTTAAAATTTTAATTTTCTCCTGCGAAAAGCTAGTTTTCTTTTTTTTTTTCAGAAAAGATATAGAAGTACTGTTAAATTAAACATACAGTTTGAAATCATTGTTCAATGGTCACTAGTCCAAGATTTCACTATTGAACTTTTATTGAAAAGACATATCATAGTATCGATTTTTAATATAAAATCATTATATGGAACCAAATAAAAAGTTATATAAAGGCATAAAAATATAATTTCTATTGCTCTATGTTCGTAATATTTGATAAACTAAATAATTATTAAAAAATATTGAAATTAATTTTATCTTTCTTTTGACTGCATACACCATATATCAAATCAAATTACAAGACGAGTAGGCAAAATAAGAAAAGAATTTATAAAGAAAGAAAAAGGAATTTTAAAAACTTGGATGATTTTAGTGATAGAAACTGGTATTGACAGAGCGATCGATCTATGTTTGGTCCAATACGATTCTATATGAATGTTTGTGTCCTCTCTCATACTATTCTATAATGTACTTAAAGAAAAAAAGGTTAATTTTTAAAATAGAGCAAGTCTTTTGTGAGACCGTATCACGAATTTAAATTTATGTGACGGATCTAATCCAATTTACAAGCCAAAATAAATTAGATTCAAATTCAAATAAGTTATCTAATAAGGGTCAATTAGGATCCGTTTTACGAAATTAAATCAATAAGATTATCTCATATGAATTTTTATCTTTAAAATATAGTAACGAAAATTAAAATGGCTGTATCTCGCAAACAAGTCATTACGACTTAAAAGTTGAGTTTTCTGGAAAGTCAATCAGTGGGCAGGTTCGGTCAATAATCAAACCTAAGGTTCGGTTTCCAAACCTCTAGGTTCGGTTAGTTCGCCCTATAAATAGCTCCGCTTTCCCGAAGAACGAGTCACTGCTCTTTACGTGTAAACTGGGAATTGGGCTAAGAGAACGAGAAATTATACCTGCAAGGTACTGTTCGTGGACTCAGTCTTGGCAAAATTCTAATTTGAATTATCTGCTTCATTTATGAATTAATTGGTTTTATGTATGGTTTTGAAGTGATAGATCTGAAGATTATCCATCTAGATGAACTTTTTTTTTGAAGAATTATGTCGAGGAATCATTAAAATGTGAAAATTTTGAATTTTTTTTAATCGGAACTAGCACAGCTTCGCTGATCCTTGGTTAATTGAACGTCGGAATAATTTTGATTGAGATAATAATTTAATTGCTAATTATCTATTAACATTCGAGTTGGATGCTTAACTCAGTTTGGAAAAAGATGTAATCTTTATTTAAAATAAATTCGGAAAATTTTATAACTTATCTCTCATTTGGGTGTTTATCAAGTTCTTTGTTTTTTTTATATGCGAAATTACTTTAAGGAAATAATTTCCGGTGACGAAAATGAAAGAAAGAGTTAGAATTTTGTGATTCACATATTCCCCAATACGAACCCTGAAGTAGTCAATGGAGTGTAGAAGTTTTTGGGGTTATGGAATGATATATGAAAAGCAGGGGAGAGCTTTCTGAGTTTCTGTTTTTGAATTCTTGTTTTTCTATGCTGTTTCCCATTTCCTATTATCCGGTTAATAATTGAAACTTGTTGTACAATCAAAATTGGATCTTTACGGTTGAGTTTATAGTTAATGAAAAGTGTAATTTAAATTAGAATAGAAGTACTGTATTTCTAATTCAATTTAAGGCTTTGCTTTGATGGTACTAACACTGTCAGTGATCCTTGTATATTGATGATCATTTAGGGTATAAAAACTAAATTTGCTCGTTTCCCCACAGGTGATTTTGATTTGAACAGAAATCTGATCATGGCTCTAGTATCTGGCGGAAGGTCATCACTCAATCCAGACGCACCGCTGTTCATTCCAGCGGCGGTTAGGCAAGTCGAGGATTTTTCACCGGAGTGGTGGAACCTCGTGACTACCTCCACCTGGTTCCGAGACTACTGGATCAGCCAGAATCAGGGAGAAGATATTTTCAGTGAGGAGGAAAATGGTTTTGATGGCAACGTGGCCGGATTGTTGCCTGATAACATTGATCTTGATGTTGATGAGGATATCCTGAATATGGAAGCACAGTTTGAGGAGTTTCTTCAGTCAACTGAATCTGAATACGGGATGAAGCCGTTTGGAGGAGTGATGGGAAATGGTATATTACTGAATTTGCCTGATTATAGTTTTTTCCCCAAGATTAACGATTATTTAGTACATGCATTTTGATCTCATTTATATGTTCAATTTACTAAAAAAAAGGGACCATTTGAGTATGAAGAAATTGGAGCATTGAAGGTAGTATTTAATAATTAACTGGCAATATTAGTGTCGATTGGCTAGGTTACCCGTTATGTGAAGCTGAATGTACCTTTGGTTTAATTGGGAATTTGAGCATTTGAAGGCGTATGACTTGATCATTGCTCGGATTATTATGTTGTTATATTTTATGATATTTTATGAAATGGAGAGCCTCAATGTTGATGTTTATAAAAAAAGAAAAAAAAAGTCAACGTCTCAGAGGTGAAATGAAGGAAATTCATGATAAATTGATTTGGAAAGTTCTTGTTTTCGGGTTTATTTTTGTGTGTATATTTTGATCAAGCTTTGTCATAACAAATGATCTTATTTTGTACCGTTTTTTAGGTTTTGGGAAGAATCCTAATGCACTAGTGAAGAGTCTGAGCATGCCAAAGCAGAGCCCCAAGTCTCCAAGGGAACCGATTTACTGGGAGAAGCCGGCAAAGCACGTTGGCCCGAAATACAGCCCCCGTTTCATTCAACAGCCCCGTTGAAGGTGTAGTAGCGTTAAAGGTTTAGGTCCTTAGTTCGCGGTTTGGCTTGTTTAGCCGAAGCAGCACCAGTTATGTTTGTTGCATCTTTCTGTATAGAGCAAGGTTGTATTTAGGTCTTTGTATTTAGCCTTGTTCATAGTCTGACGTCCCTTGTTTAGTTTTAACATGAAGAAAGTGTTGAGAAAATGTAAAAGAGATATTTGTAGAACTCAGTTTTCAGAAAATGAAAAAAGAGGTCGTTTTAGTTGAATTTAGTCATATGTTTCTTTTAAGTTCTTTTTATGTGTCTTTGCATACCCATCTGAAGGCAGCCCTTTTGGGGGCTTCATAAGTGATCGATTTTCTTGGCAATGGCAGGAGTTTGCATCATAAGATCTACCTTTATTTCTGCATACTTGGACTAGGTGAGTGTTTACAAATAATTATGTTTTTTGAGGAAGTGATTTATTGTCTCGAAAGCAACATGTGAATTAGAGCCTTCAGAAGTTAGTAGGGCACTAGTGCTTGCAAATAGAAACTGAAAATTTGTTTAAGTTTAGAGAAAGAGTTTGGTGGAGAAATTGTTAGTGTTTTATTTGTGTGGACAGTCAAACCAGGTATAGAATCAAAAATTTAAAGCACCTCTTCATCTACTTTTCAATTCTGTTTAAATGAAGCTTAATCAAAAATAGAACTAGAAGCTGATATTTTTAAACAATAAAATATGATTTTTACCAGTTGAAAGTTGTGAACTTTTCTTTTAATGTTTGCAAACACTCTTTGGAGATCCTTTCATCCTTTGGATTAGAATCATTAGATATATCTCTAGTTTCTCTCTTTATGTTCCTTTTGGCCCTCTTTATCGGGCACTACAGCCCCACCTTACGATGGGGAGCAAATGATAATGAAAGCAAATGATAATGAAACCGAGTACCTAACTTCTAGTATTCTATCCAAATTCCAAATCATTAGAGAAATCTATTTATCTTTCTTATTTTTTCAGATTCAAAATTTTATATTCAAAATGTTTTAACATACTATTTTCAAAAGAATATTTTATAATTATTTCATAAACTTATGAACTAAAAGTCTAAAATTTAACTAATTCAGTTAAATAATCTTATCCTTTTATTTTTCGAAATCCCTTTATTTGAACGCACTTCAAACCAATTTAAAGAAGTTTTACACTCCAATTTGATTAAGTTTTACACTTTTAAGAATTGATTGTAGCTAGTTTTGATTGATCATTTGTAATCTAATCTAATGACTGTGGATCAATTCCCACCAATTCCACACCTCCCAGGACTTTATACTTAAAAACAAAAAGTTTTACACTTTTGTTGGTCCTAAGACACCAACTTTAGGTCATGAAAATTTCGAGATATATAAGAAAAAAGAATTTTGTTGTAAAAAAAAAAGAATATTTCGCCTTTCATAAATCATATATAAATCCATGGCAAATGGTTGTGTACACCAAAAAACATAAAGAAAATTCTTGTTATTTCCTGAAATATTTATCAAACCTTACAAAATTAAACTACTATGCAGATCAAGGAAAATAGAACCCAAAATGTAAAAAAGAAAGAACATGCTTGTTTTTTTTATTCAATTTTGAGTGATGGTCGGCACAAGAATATCTACCGCCCAATAAAACCACGCTCCGCCACGCGATTGACCTAAGAACCTGCAACACCACCATTAGAAGGGGGGCCGGAAGGGTTTTCCGGCGTACCCACTCCGACGCTCAAGTCGGTATCATTTTAGAGAGAAGAAATATCAAATAGCAAAGTATAGAAAAGTGTATTCAGAGTCTAACTAGCGGCGTACCTTACTTGTGCCCCTTTTATAGGTTTTGCAATTAGGGTTGCGTAGGCATCAAGCCACACTAAAACCCTAATTAACACACAAGCCTAGGTTAATCACCCGTATTGGGTCATAAGCCTATCAGGCCCATCAGATCGGTAGGCCCTTAGGTTGGCTCATTCGAGGGTCCAGCCCAACAGGTCGGTAGGCCCTTAGGTTGGCCCATTCGAGGTTCCAGCCCAACAGGTCGGTAGGCCCTTAGGTTGGCCCATTCGAGGGTCCAACCCAACAAGTCGACTTACTCATCGTAGGTCGGCCCAGTCTAAGGCCACCCTTGGCCCAGATCTTTCACCAAGCTCATAGAGGTAGGTCGGCCTAAATAAGTCCCCATCAATCAGTCCCCCCAATTATGTCCCGAAGTAACTTGCCTACTTCGGACATAATTGTTTCGTGATACATTCAACCGACCTCCATATAATCGACGAATTTCCCCAGAAGTTTATTCTCCCGATCTCTATTTAAGGCCTTAAAGCCTCCACAATTTTGCCAATCCCGATATTAACTAAGGCATCAAAGCCTACAAATTTTACTAATCCCGATCTGATCTTAGGGCTTTGTACCCTTCAAATTTTACTAATTCCGATCTAGATTAGGGTTTTCTTTCCTCATGATTTATCCATCCCGATCTAGATTAGGGTTTTCTTCCATCAAGATTTATTCATCCCGATCTGGATTAGGGTTTTCACACCCTACATTTGCCTCTCATTTACGTCACAAGGACGTCCTTTCATTTGACAAGACGTCGCCTCCTCTGCCCGAGGTCCTTTCTAGACCGTCGGATGAGATTTAAATCAAAGGTGGTCATCTTATTCCCACCTCATCTCTCCTTATATAAGGCAGAGTAAAAAAAAGAGAAGGACCATTTCACCTTCTAGCAAAATTTCTCCACCCTCTCAAGCGATTTCCGACGTGCACTAGGTAATTTCCGGTGGCCTTTTCCGACGGTGCTCCTCCATTCTCCCCTTTCCATTTCTATTTCCTAGGTACACTCCTTCCCTTTCCTTTTTTAATTATTTTTTTCTTTCAAATAATGGCCTCCTCTTTAACCAATTCTGATCTCCATCTAACCGATCTGGTTAGATGGTCGGGAGAGTTAGACGCTACACATCTTAGAGAAACTCATCTCGAACTAACTGATCCCGAAGCCACGGAATCAGATTCATCTTCCATACCTCTTTTCCCCATAGAAGTTAGGAATCCCAATCCACTAGCTCCTCCCGAGGTGGATCGGGGTTTTTCTCATTTGGCTATAACAGCCCCATCTCTTTATAACATCCGCAGGAATGATGATATTCCATCCCTCTTTAAATTATTTCTCCCGAGCTATACAGATAGGCCATATCGACCTCCTCCTCAAGGTCTTACCTTTTTCGTCGGTCAACTAGACGGAGGGCTTAGATTTCCCATTAACTCCTTCTTTTCCGACGTGTCCACTATGTACAAAATTCCCCTCAACCAATTTACCCCGAACTCATTTAGAATCATTGATGGCTTTTTAATAATCACTAAATTCTTGTCCATAACCCCCTCGACCGATCTATTTTTTGCCCTCTTCCATGTTAAATCTTCTTCCCCTAAGGGTTTATTTTACATTACTGCTCATAATGAAACCAATTTTTTTTGGGAAGTACCCGACCTCCAATAAGTTTTGGAAAGATTGGTATTTCTTTGTTACCTCGGCCGAGACTTGGCCTTTTCCTCATGAGTGGGTGTGGTCTTGCCACCACAACAAAAACATGATCCCAAAAAACGTCCTCTCGACCTGCAGGACTTAATCCAAAAGTTTGTTGTTGTTAAATACGATCTCTCAAAAATCATCACTCCTTCTTTGCTTCATTACTCGGTAGTGAGTTCCGAAGTTGTTCCTCTAGAGAGAGACATCGGTAATACTCTTCCCTCCCTTTTTAACGTACAATTTCTGTACGTGTTCTCTAACTTATTTCATTGCTGCAGATACGATGTTGTCCCGAGATGTTGCTCAAAAGACTGAAGCTCGCAAGAAGGTGAGCTCACTGGCCCGAGCTTCCTCCTCCCAGACAGGCGGAGCAATCGTGGGCCTTCCTGCGTTCAGGTCCCGATCTCCTTATACCACTTGGCCCGACTCTGCCGAAGATGTTCTGGTCGAGCTCTCAGATCCCAGCAGCCGACCCGTTCCCATTGGCTCCCGACGTGGATCTTCTAACACTAAGCTCCCCCTTCCAAAAAAACTCGGGTAGGGACTAGCTTGGGCAAGCGTGAGCTAATTCGGAGCCCTATCGACACTCCAAATTGGACATGGATAACTGGCAATTCTGTCCTCAAGAACAAGGACCCTTTGTTGGTGGCCCAATATATCCACGACTACTGCCCTTATCCCGACCGAGCCATCCTAGACAAGCTCTCGGATCCAGAACTGGTGAATTCCTTCTGCGAAGACCAAGCCTGAGCTCACGTCAAACTGTCAGCTCTCATTGCCCGGGCTCGGGTGGGCTTTGCTTATCTTGCTTTGGTGAGGGAGCTCGAGACCCTCAAAAAGGACAACAAAAAATTGAAGGCAAAAGAGGCCAAGTGGACCAGAGTGCGCGAGCTTAAAGACAAGCTCCTCGGAACTGATCATTCTGTTGCCAATTCTGAGCTCAAAATCAAAGAGTTGGATAAAGAGAATGCCACCCTCAAGACCGAACTGAAGGATGGGTTAGTGCAGGCTCGAGAGGAAGGGATCGAAATTGGCCGATGCAATTTCCTCGAGTCTGATGAAGGCCGAGCTCTGGTCAGCCGAATTCGGGAGAAGGTCAAGAGGAGTTTCTTGAGTTCAGAAGAATTTATTTACATCCTATCCTCCGGAATGATTCAGCAATACGAGTTTGCTTTTGATCAAGCCGAGCTCCAATTTCGGGGGAAAGGGATATCTAAGAGGCTAGATCGGGATGGGCCCCGATCTCTAATGCAAGACCCCGAGGGCTTTGTCTATTCTAAGGTTGCTAATGAAGTAAACCTTTCATAGGATGAATTTTTCATTAATGCTCTCAATGATTCAGCCTGGTTAGTTGATCTTCAAGCCACTACTGACTAGGTTGTCGCAGACCGAGCTGCTGCCGCCAAGGCCCCGGAGGGAGATCTTGTTTGATAAATGGTTTTATCATGATTTTGATGATTTTGTTTTTATACCAAAACAATGTTTTTAAAGGTTGTCCAAATACTCCTAAATGATTTAAAATGGTTTTAATATTTTCCGGAGTATTTCTTCAAGTTTTATTTTTGACAAAATTGGACAACACTTTTAATGATTTTTTGTTAATGTATTTTTACACCAAAACAATGTTTCTAAATGTTGTCCTAATACTCCCGATCGGTCTAAAATATTTTCACTATTTTTCGGAGTATTTCTTGAAGTTTATTTTCGATATAAAATTGGATAACACTTTTGTTTTGAGGTCAACCTAGTCGCCGTATAGGGCAACCCGTGCACTGAAAGTTGAGGAAAACAGAAAACTTCATGTTTGCGAGAAAAATGGTCGGGCAACCGTCGCCTATAGGCAACCGGTCTTGCCGATCGGTCGACCTATAGGGCGGCCACGTGCACTGAGCAAAAATCGAAAGCAAAATTTTGTCTTTCATTATTTTTGATGAGTCGACCGGTTGTGGTTAACTCGACCGAGGTGCACGCGTCGACCGGCCGCCTGTAAATGTTGATACGGTTATTTCAAACTCTATTTACGTGCGACCGTCGCCCATGGTTTGACAAAAAAATTCTAACCGTTGTGCGTGAGACGACTTTTCCCTAAATTGTGGGATTGATTTCTAACACTATAATCTTGATTTTAATTGCAATTTTTGTAGATATCAGATTCCAAGAGGAGCCTATCAAGTATCAATCATCTCCTATAAATAGAGGAAGATTTGAAGCACAACAACAAGAGAGAAAACTACAACACAACAAGATACACTCAAGAATACACTTGTTCTTACATTGTCATATTTCTTGTTGTAATTTGCCTAGCTATTCACTTTCACATTCTTGAGGTCTAGGCTATTCTTGATTACACTTGCACTCAATTGTATAATTCATTATCGAGTTGTAATCTTGAATTTTTGGGTAATCATTCAACACAAGATATCCTTGTGAGTGTTCTTGTGGTAAGAACACACTTGGGTGATCTAGGTGTTAGGTGTGAGAAGATTGTGGTAATCTTCTTGTTGAGGTGTTGAAGAATTTGGTATTCTTCAAGGTCAAGATTGTGGTAATCTTCACAAGGTGCCGTTGGAGATTGTGGTAATCTTCAAGTGAGATTGTGGTAATCTCAAAGTGGTGTTGAAGAAGAGTGTGGTGCTCTTCAAGGTGTTGTTGTAAGTTGGTGTTGTATTAATTTGTGGTAAATTAATAAAATCTTTTTTCTTTTTGAAATCCATCCCTGATATCTTTGGGGTGGTAGAGGATTAGGCCCTAGGTGGGTTGAACCTCTATAAATCGGCGTGTGTTGTTTACATTCCGCACATTTATTATTGTCTTTGAGCATTCGGTTCGAAAAAGAGGGTGAAATCGAAAAGATGGAGATAATCTATTCACCCCCCTTCTAGATTATCGTAGCCGCTTGGACTTACAAGTGGTATCAGAGCCAAACTCTTTGGCAAGCTCGTTTCACATCGCGAATGAAGAGAAACGATCGTCGGCTCTGAACGAAGCTCATCTTTCCTAAAACCTCCACCACCAAGCCACCTCGGTTTGATTCCAAAAATTTTATATTTTGGAAAGAAAGAATGGAATGCTATTTACAAGGTTGCGGGTTTGATATTTGGAACACCGTCATAAATGGAGAATCTATTCCGATGATAGATACACCACACACCTCCAAAAGCCTCAAAGAGCTAAATGATGAAGAGAAGAAAATCATCTCTTTAAACGGTAAGGCTCTAAATATCTTGCATTGTTCATTTACTAATTTGGTATATGAACATATTGTAGGAGTTCGATCGGCACATAAAGTATGGCAAAAATTAGAAGCCATCTATGGAGTATTTGCAAATGATAGGAGCAACTCAAAAGCATCTTCTTCTCAAATGGATACAACATGGGATGAACCTCTTACAACTTCCGATGATGAAGTCGAAAAATGTTTTATGGGCATCAAAGAAGAAAACGAGGTATGTCTTAAACCCTCTACTTCTTATGATATTGTTATTCAAAATGATTATAGTGATTTGCAAAATGATTTTGATGAACTACAAGATGAATTCCAAAACTTACTTGTTAAATACAAAAATTTGAAAAAGGAATTCATTGTTTTGAAAAATGATAAGGATAGTTTATTTACTTCCTATGAATCACTATCATGTGCTCACACCACCACTCTTAATAAGGTTAGAAACCTTGAGAAAGAAAATAGTACTCTTGTTGAGGATATAAATTGCTTGAAAAATGATTTATCTAAATCCAACTTGAGTACCGATAAGATGACCGATATTGTTGATTATTGTGATAAATTGAAACTAGAACTTGATCATAAGTCTAAGGGTGTCAATCACATGAAAAAGAATCAAGTCTCTAAGCGCATTGGTCATTATGCTCCTAGAATTATTACATGTTTTTATTGCGGTAAAAAGGGTCATACGGTAAATACTTGTCGGGCTAGAAATAGCTCTAATTATTGTTGGAGACCTAAAAGTCTCAAAGTTAATCCTAAAGGACCCAAGAACTTGAGGGTACCACAAAATAATGTTGTATTAGGTACCGGCGGAATAATAATCGAAGAAAATTATTACCGCCAAGAAAACATCAAATGACCATTTCATTTGATCAAAGAAGGAGAAACTATTCTCAACAAAGCAAATTTCCAAGAAGAGGATACAAATGGGAAGAATATAATCCTTGGAAACTGCAAAGACATCATCAACAAGATGATTTTCAAGGAAGAAGAGACCATCAACAATGGGAAGGTAACAAACCTTGGAAATGGAGTAATCAAAGAAGTCATCATCAACAAAGTGACTTCTCAAGGGGAAGATATCATCAACAATGGGAACGGCACAACCCATTAAAATGGCGTAATTGGTAACCCGTATCTCCCTAGTTAAATATGCATTTTATTTTGTTATTATGCATGTTTTTATTTGTGTCTTAATTGCAAAATGAGTTTTCAAGTATTTTTTTTAATTAAGGTCTTCAATATATATTTGTGTTTTTAAAGTTTTTTTAAAAGAAGACCTTATGTGATATTTTTAAAACTCTTGTGCATTTTTGTAGACTAAAGTGTGTTATCATCTCTTATGGATTTTTATGGCATGAGCTTACTTGTGATATCTCTTAGCCTACACTTTTATCATTATGATTTGTGCTAGATTTGTTTTAAGAATTGTGTAGGATTTACATATTTTCACAAATGGCCATTTACGTCATTATTTGTCAAGAAAGGCATAAATTATCGAGGTACGTTTACTTGTGTTATTCTTACTCTTATAGACTCGATATATGTATTGCCATGTGCCTATGTGCTTGTTTTTCATAGTATTTCATACAAGTGCCATTAAGAGGATTTTTAGATTTTTTTTTGAAAGGCACTATTCGATATTTGATTGCACATATTTGCTTTGTCAACTCTTGTTCAAATACTTCTTTTAAATGAGGTCTCAACTATATGCTATCGGATTTTCAAATTTCAAAAGAGACCTTTTATAGCTTTCTTAAGCTTATTTGAACTTGCATGATTTATTAGACTCTTGATGATATTCTAAATGCATAGTATGTGTTCCTTGCTTCATGGTCTATATATGTAGTGTCTATTTCTACCATGCTCTTATGCGAAATATTTTGTGATTGATGATTGAGGCATGTTTTTACACTTGGGCTATTTTTCTCTTGATTATATAAGCGATGCCGTTAATGAGTTTGTTAAGTTGTGTAGATAAGGAATGAAATACTCCAAATATTAGTTACCTCAAAATATTTGGATGTAAATGTTCTATTATGAACACCTTAGATCAATTGGATGCCCTATGATGATAGTGATGAAGAAGACAAAAAGGGTATTCCGGAACAAACTCGATGACCAAGGCAACATTGGTCGAACTAAGGCGAGGTTAGTAGCTCGAATGTATTTTCAAGAAGAAGGTAATTAATTGTGATGTAACATTTGCACTCATAGCACATTTAGTAGCTATTTGCATTTTACTTGTTCATTCTTGTTTTAAGAAAACTTCAAGCTTTACCAAATGGATGTTAAATCCAACTTTCTAAATGGTTTTATTCAAATATAAGTCTATCGGAGTTTATAATTTTAGGCCAAATGATTTTTATAAAAAGGCCTTGTACGGTTGATAGACTTAGCTATTTTTGCAAAATGATTTTACAAAAGGTAAAGTTGATACTACACTTCTTGTTTTGAAAAAGGGCAAGGTTGTTTACTTGTGCAAATTTATGTTGATAATATTTATGGTGCTACTAATAAATATTTGTGCAAGATATTTTTCCTAGTCAATGCAAGGTGAACCTAAGATGATCATGATGAGGGAAGCTCAAATTTGATCATTGGAATTCAAATTACTCAATGCCAAGAAGATGGTTATATTTCAAAAGAACTCTTGAAGGAGTTAAGCATTGAAGAAAGAAGAACTATCTCAACCTCTATGGCTAAAGATTGACAAAGGTTGAGAAAGGCATATCGGCCGACAAACAAATTTGAGGTATGTTTTCTTGTATTATTTCTATAGACTCGACATTCCATATGCCTTATGTCTATATGCTCGACTTCAAAAATTATCCCAACGAATCTCATTAAAGTGCCGTTAAAAGAAATTTTCAAATATTTATAAGGCACTTCTTATGACTTGTTCATCCAAAGCTTTTAAAACGTTCTTATTTTTTGGGATAACAAGTCCGGTGAAAATTATTCAAAATATAGTTCGTCATCATCGAACTAAATATATTGAGATTCGATGTTTTTTTAAAAAGGGATTGAGTTTTTAACAAAAACTTGAGATGTGTTTAATTCCGTCTCAAGGATAACTCGCGGACTTTTTAATCGCCCACCACCGAGTATTTTACCTCATTTCGAGCTTGATTATAACATAATGTATATTGAATGAGGTCTACGTTTGCATTTTGCACGCTTTTAAAACTTAGGGGCGAAAATCGGATTTTGGATCAAACTTGGATTTTTCAAACGTAACCAAAACATGGGCTGCCAGGCGGGGCCGACCGTCGCCCACCAGCTCGACCGTCGCCCATGCCCTGGACCGTCGCCGCTTGGTGATATTTCGATTAAAATGAGTTATGTTTCAGGAATTTAGCCATTTTGGCGTTTTTCTTCTCTATTTCGTCCTCTTTGCAATGTTCACACATTCACTTCAAATGAGTTTTGATGCATGAATTATATATTTTGGGGACTACCTAGCTTGGTTATCATCATTGATGCTCATCTTTACCGATCGAATGGTAAGAATTTCACTCTCTTTAGCTCAATTGGGTTGAACCCTTGAGTTTGTGGCTTATATGTATTTTTCTTGATGCAATTCATATATTTTTGTGATGAGCTTATTGATTGTTGATGAATGATATTTATTAAATTGCATTTGGTGATGAAAAACTTGGCTTAATTTCATTTACAAGGGCTATATATATCTTTTTAAATTTTTGACGCCCGCCAAGTGTTCGATAAAACGTTTCAATGAAAAATTCATCATCTACATGATTCTCTCGATTTCAAAAGTCTTATATATTTATAGAGATCATGTTTTTCTTATCAAATGATCTTTCATAAGCTTCTACAAGTCGTATGATTCGACTCTTCTCTCCTATTTGGTTTACAAAGCTTCAATGTTCAAATAGCTCGATACATCGGTTTAGTTGCGCACCTTGATATGAATATATGATGTATTTATCGTGCTAACATTCTTTTTGATGATTCCAAAGGGGGAGAAACAAGTTATAAGCTCATTAGCTCATAAAAGCTAAGATAAGCTTAACGAAAAGAAGCTATAAGCTATGGCTTCATAAAGCCATAAGTTGTGGATCATATTTAGTCCACTTGGTGCATTATGGTTATGTATGAATCATGGTCCATTGGTTGTAGTATGGACTTATATACGGTTCAAATGATTTCTCTTTGACAGGGGGAGCTTTTAAGTTATTGATACTTAAGCTCAATATTGAAAAGCTAAGATTTTAGCTTATGTTGAAGTTGCTTTTATATTACTCTTGTTGTGCATATTGATAGGGGGAGCATTTGTAATATATGTTTGAATCTCTCTACTTCCATCCTTGTGTTTATATTGCACGGAATGTTGTCGCTCACAACGGAAAGTTCTCTTTAACTGATAAAATTGTTTTGTTTTCAAAATTGACCTCGTTAAAATTGTTTTGGTTTGTAATCATCAAAAAGGGGGAGATTGTTTGATAAATGGTTTTATCATGATTTTGATGATTTTGTTTTTATACCAAAACAATGTTTTTAAAGGTTGTCCAAATACTCCTAAATGATTTAAAATGGTTTTAATATTTTCCGGAGTATTTCTTCAAGTTTTATTTTCGACAAAATTGGACAACACATTTAATGATTTTTTGTTAATGTATTTTTACACCAAAAAATGTTTCTAAATGTTGTCCTAATAATCCCGATCGGTCTAAAATATTTTCACTATTTTTCGGAGTATTTCTTGAAGTTTATTTTCGATATAAAATTGGATAACACTTTTGTTTTGAGGTCAACCTAGTCGCCGTATAGGCAACCCGTGCTGAAAGTTGAGAAAAACAGAAAACTTCATGTTTGCGAGAAAATGGTCGAGGCAACCGTCGCCCTATAGGGCAACTGGTCAGCCGTCGTCGGCCGACTATAGGCGGCGGCCATTGCACTGGGAGCAAAAATCGAAACAGAACTTTTGTCTTTCATTTTTTTGATGAGTGCGACGACGGTTGTGGTTAGGGTCGACGGTCCGAGGTGCACGTCGACCGGTGCCCCTGTAAATGTTGATACGATTATTTCAAACTCTATTTACGTGCGACCGGTCGTCCCATGGTTTGACAAAGAAAATTCTAACCGTTGTGCAAAGAGATGACTTTTCCCTAAATTGTGGGATTGATTTCTAACAGCTATAATCTTGATTTTAATTGCAATTTTTTGTAGATATCAGATTCCAAGAGGAGCCTATCAAGTATCAATCATCTCCTATAAATAGAGGAAGATTTGAAGCACAACAACAAGAGAGAAAACTGCAACACAACAAGATACACTCAAGAATACACTTGTTCTTACATTGTCATATTTCTTGTTGTAGTTTGCCTAGCTATTCACTTTCACATTCTTGAGGTCTAGGCTATTTTTGATTACACTTGCACTCAATTGTATAATTCATTATCAAGTTGTAATCTTGAATTTTTGGGTAATCATTCAACACAAGATATCATTGTGAGTGTTCTTGTGGTAAGAACACACTTGGGTGATCTAGGTGTTAGGTGTGAGAAGATTGTGGTAATCTTCTTGTTGAGGTGTTGAAGAATTTGGTATTCTTCAAGGTTGAAGATTGTGGTAATCTTCACAAGGTGCCGTTGGAGATTGTGGTAATCTTCAAGTGAGATTGTGGTAATCTCAAAGGTGGTGTTGAAGAAGAGTGTGGTGCTCTTCAAGGTGTTGTTGTAAGTTGGTGTTGTATTAATTTGTGGTAAATTAATAAAATCTTTTTTCTTTTTGAAATCCATCCCGGATATACTGGGGTGGTAGAGGATTAGGCCCTAGGTGGGTTGAACCTCTATTAATCGACGTGTGTTGTTTACATTCTACACCTTTATTATTGTCTTTGAGCATTCGGTTCGAAAAAGAGGGCGAAATCGAAAAGATGGAGATAATCTATTCACCCCCCCTCTAGATTATCGTAGCCGCTTGGACTTACAGATCTTTCTCTCCTTCCCAGTCCCGACCTGTCCTCTGCTCGAGATGTCGATCTCCCTGCTGCCTCTACCGTGTTGACATCTGGAAACAAGCCCGATATCACTATCCAAGACTATGCTTCAGAGAATCTCATTTCGTAATAATATTTGTATTTGTCCCGATCTGGGATTTTTTGTAATTTCACATTAATGTAAGTCTTTTGTAGTAGCTCTTGTACTTATCCCGATCTGGGATTCTTTTGTACTTTTCCGCATCATATCAACGAACTTATTTACTTTTAATCCTCTCTATCGCACCAAGTATTAATAGCAGTTTTTATTGTTCCCGACGTGTTTGGAGAGTTGGTATCGAGCCGAACTCCAAACACTTGCTCAATTTTACTCATTTTTTGGAGGACAAGTTTTTCAAGCTCGAGCTTGACTTGTCTCTGGGCTCATCGTGCCCGAAGAGTTTGGAGGGTTGGCTCGAGCCGAACTCCAACACTTGCTCAATTTTCATTTTTTGGAGGACAAGTTTTCCAAGCTCGAGCTTGACTTGCCTCTAGGCTCATCGTGCCCGAAGTGTTTGGAGGGTTGGCTCGAGCCAAACTCCAAACACAAGCTCAATTTTTCTCATTTTTTGGAGGACAAGTTTTCTAAGATCGAGCTTGACTTGCCTCTGGGCTCATCGTGCCCAAAGTGTTTGGAGGGTTGGCTCGAGCCGAACTCCAACACTTGCTCAATTTTCATTTTTTGGAGGACAAGTTTTCCAAGCTCGAGCTTGACTTGCCTTTGGGCTCATCGTGCCTGAAGTGTTTGGAGGGTTGGCTCGAGCCGAACTCCAAACACATGCTCAATTTTTCTCATTTTGTTTGGAGGACAAGTTTTCCAAGCTCGAGCTTGACTTGCCTCTGGGCTCAATTTTCAGTAGTATTTGTAGACACGAACGACTTTTCATTGAATTTTAAAAAGAGGAAATTGCATCATTACATCATTCGAATTCCTACGGATAATATTTTTTCAGATTGCTAACATTCCATGCCCGAGGTATTTTCTTCCCATTCAGCTCTTCTAACTCGTAAGCCCCTCCAGCCAAGACTTTGATCACCCGAAGCGGCCTTCCCAATTTGGGTCTAACTTTCCTTTGTTTTTACTCGCATCAGCCCTCCTCAGAACCAGATCTCCCATTTGGAAATTTCTCTTCATCACCTTACTATTGTATGCTGCCCTGATTCCTTCTCTTGTCCTCTCCATCTGTAAAAAGGCCATCTCTCTTTTTTCGTTGATCAAATCCAGAGCCTTGCGTATCAATATCTCATTCTCCTTCTCATCAAATGTTTGGATTCTATGGGATTCCATCCCGATATCTGTCGGTATCACTGCATCCATCCCATAAGCCAAACTAAATGGGCTATCCCCTGTGGCCTCCTTTGGGTTCGTTAGATAAGCCCACAACACCGAGCTCAGTTCTTGCACCTAAGCTCCTCCAGCTCTTTCCAATCTAGTCTTGAGTCCCTGTACCAAAATTTTGGTAGTCACCTCCACTTGACCATTAGCTTGTGGATGTACTACCGATGTGAAATGCTGGTTAATTTTCATCTCTTCGCACCAAGCCTTGATGCTAGCCCCAATAAATTGTGTTCCATTATCCGAAACAAGGACTCTTGGCACTCCAAATCGGTATAGAATGTTCTGCCAAATGAACTTCATCATCGCATCCTCAGTAATTCTTGCTAGAGCCTCAGCCTCAACCCACTTACTGAAATAATCTATTGCCACCACCAGGAATTTACGTTGTCCGATCTTTTAGGGAATGGCCCTACAATATCAATCCCCCACTTAGCAAAAGGACATGCTGAACTCATTGTCATCAGCTCCTCAGCTAGCTGATGTATAAACGGCGCATGTACTTGACACTTCTCACAAGCTTTCACTAATTTCTGAGCCTCACTATTCAGATATGGCCAAAAGTATCCAGCCCTCAACACCTTCCTGACCAGAATCCTAGATCCCATGTAATTTTCACAACAACCTTCGTGTATTTCTCTCAGTACGTATTCTCCATCTGTTTTTCTAAGACATCTCAGCAATGGCATCCCAAACCCTCTCTTATACAACTTTTCTCCAATCATGCTAAAACGAGTTGCTCGAATTTTCACCCGAGAAATTTCTTTCCTGTCTCCCGGGAGTGCACCCTCCTTCAAATATGCAATGATAGGGACCCTCCAAACATCTTCCTCTTCCAGCACCCCTACCTCAAGATTTAAAGTGAAAACCTTTGCAGCAAGAAAGATAATGTGCCTCTCCGGGGCACACTCAGCCGAACTGGCTATCTTTGCCAAGAAGTCAGCCCTGGCATTCTCCTCCCGAGGTATTTGACAGACTCTGCACCTTTTCTATCATTTTCTCCAGGGCCTTGTATGCATCCACATATTTTTTCATTCGCTCTTCCCGAACCTCAAATTCTCCCATCACTTATTTATAGACCAATTGTGAGTTCAAATGGACCAGCACATTCGTTGCACCCATTTCTATAGCCATCCTGATTCCTCGAATAAAAGCCTCATAATCAGCTTCGTTGTTGGAAAGTTTATAATCTAATCTCACTGCAAAGTCACTTTCCACCCCCGCTGGACTTATCAACACGATACCGGCTCCGCATCCCGAGCTAGCCACTAAACCATCCACAAACAAAATCCATGCCCCTCCCTCACTTTGGGCTTTTGTCAGCTCTTGCACAAAATTCGCCAAGGCCTGTGCCTTAATTATTGTTCTGCTCTGGAACTCTATCTCATATTCGCTGAGCTCAATAGCCCATTTTACTAGCCTACCCGCAACCTCCGGCTTACTCAAAACTGACTTTAAGGGAAAATTAGTCCTTACCACAATCTTATGCGAAAGGAAATAAGGCCTCAGCCTTCGGGCCGTGGTTACAATTGTGATGGCTCAAAAGCTACCTTTAAAACCGTAGGCAAGTGCACCTATCGTTTTATAGTATAGATTATTGAGTAACGAGTGTCATTCCCACGAGGATTGTAAGTACTAATAATTACCGTCTTTTTGTTATTTAATCTAACAATTTTTAGAGTTTTTGTTTGATGAAAAAGGAAAACAAATTATAAATTGTAAAAATGAAGGAAGATTTGTAAAATAAGAAATCAAGAGATAGAAATGTGTTTGAATGTAAATTCCTCTAAAATGTTTTTGTGATTTGACAAGTTAAAAATACAACCGTAAGCCCTTAAGCAAAAACCAACCTCTTTTAATAAAATCTCATGTCTTGTGGACCGTAGAAATTCCCAATTTAAGTTAAACCCTTTCTCAAGGCGAAAAACTTTTAATCTCAAGTTGATTAACTGAAATCTCTTTCTAGTTAAAACCCCCAAGACAACATTATAACGATTTATGAATTCCCATATTAGGTTTGACCCTAATCCGGAGGAAGATTTATGTCCCTATATCTAGGATTGCATGCAACTCTTTTCACTTATATAGGTTCTATTTCACCATGAATCTCTCGATTTCCCGGATGAAAAATAAACTTCAAATCAATATTGCGCATATATCAATTCGAATAAACGAAGCATAATATAAGTGAATCACACAAAATATGAAGATTTTATTAAAAACATACACACCTTAATCACAAATCCATTCTAGAGTTCATTACATTCAAACACTAGGAGTTTAGCTACACATGATTTTGACCAAAGAATAAATTACACAAGAAGATATAAGTATTGTAGACATGGTGTACTTATCTTTATCAAAATCTCAATTGACTTCTTTCTTGATTGATGATGTTGCTCCAATCCTTCTTCTCCAATGTTGCTACAAGCTTACTCCTCCAAGACCTCTTGATCTCCAATGTTTAATGAATTTAATGAATCTATGAATCTAATGAATTCAATGTATCTTGAATTAATGAATGATTCCCCCAACTCATATTCTTGTCTTTTATAGACATTATTTTTGTGCAAGAACACATTAATAATGCCATTCTTTGTTAAACAAATGCTCCAATTCATTGTTGGGTTGGTGAATTCTTGTATTCAAATGATAATTGAGGGAATATGGGGACATGTTGTAGCAAAATAGGGTGTTAAAGGTGTACAAAAGTGGTCAAAAAGCTTGGTTGGTGAGTTTTCCATAATTTTCGCATGGAAAAGTTGCAAAAAGTCCCGAACACGGCCATGTCGCGCCCGACACGCCCGGCCGTCTTTGCTTGAATTTTGCTGAAAATTGATGCGACATGGCCATGTCGTGCGACACGGCCAGGCCATGTTGTACGACATGGCCGTGTTGTACGACACGGCCAGGCCGTGTTCGAGTCTGTCCAAGCCTAAAAATTGTGATTTTTTGCCATGTTTGAACATGGCCATGTTGCTCGACACCCCCTGGCCGTGTTGGACCAAAAAGGCCCCAAAATGACGCGTTTGGCTTCGGATTTCGAGCGTTTTTGCATCCTTAAACTCTCCGGTATGTTTTGACATGAATCCATGATCCGAAATTCACCAAAATTAGCCCCGGATGGTCAATTTACACCAATAAAAGCAACTCACAGTAGTATAAACAATATACAATCAAAAACTAACGAAAGTAACAACAAAATAACTCAAATTCTACTCAAATATACACATAAAACATGCATAAAAAGACCCTTATCAAACCACCTCCAACTTTGAACTTTGCTTGTCCTCAAGCAAAACATAATATCAAAAAGAGGGATTCAATAAATCACAACACGCAATTTTTTTTTCTTTTTTTTTTCAACACATTGAACACAAGCAGTCAAGTTCTTAGCCTTCTCAACCCGAATTAACCATTCAGTAAAAAAAACATTGTTTTGCAAAGCGATCGACTGTCAAGAAAGATCGTAATATCAGTAGGAATTATTGAGACTTGAAATCATCACTCCACAAATATTGATAGTTATGAACAACTTCAATTCAATAATGCTATGAAAATACAAGAACTAAATAGATCTTTGTAGTTAGCCTACTAGTTATATAACCAAGCTTCGTGAACTTTATTGGGATGAGAAGTCAAGGAGTATACATTCCCCTTTTTTTCATTCTTTTTTTTTTAGGACCTTTCGAAGCATGCTTCCACTAGGTTTAAATTTTGAATTTCTGTTCAAACCCTCCTAGGGTGGTTTCCCATACACATATTTGTGTCGCCGTTTTACGTAAAAGACAAACATGGGGCTCATGAATGCTCCTAGTTACTAAGCAACAACAAATAGAGGAGTATAACCTCGATTGGTCCATTTTTTCTTCTTTTTCTTTTTCTTTTTTTTCATTTTCTCTTTCTCTTTTTTTTTTATTCGCAAGCTTGGTTTAACAACTAGTTAACCGCTACTAAATCACGAGTTCTCAGACGTTCATAGCGCTAGGTATCGTCGTATATGCCTTAACACATCAAGTATTTTTATGGTGTTAGAAATCTCATAAAAATTTTGCCTGCATCCACGTCAATCTATCCTAGACAATCAATTGCTTCACATTAAAAACACAAATTAACAAGTTAATGTAGGTATAATTGGGCCAAGTTATTGACTAGCAAACATTCAATTTGTTAAAAAAAAAATCACATCTCTCACAAACAAGCATACAAGCATTCCGAAAATGTTATTGTACCCACCTCCAACTTTTAAGATTCACATTGTCCTCAATGTGAAAGAAAGAAATGGACAAACACACATCAAACACTCAAAAAGCAAAGAAATTAGAATGATATAAAAGAGGTGGAAAAAGAAAAATACGACCTTACTACAATAGTGGAATCGGTGTTGAGCGATCATTGGGTTGTTTTGGTACGGGACCTTCAATGGCATCTTCATACCTAATCAAAGTTAAGCAACACACAACTCGAATACCGTGAAATCTCAAATATTCCCAATTAGGACAACCAAGAAGAAGCTCAAGAGTTTTTTTTTATGATTTAAAAATGACTCTAAGGACTTATGATTATTTTGAAAGAAAATAAAATAAAAAAATAAAAATAAATGGAAACAATTGCACACAAACATCGGGTTGCCTCCCGGTTAGCGCTTCTTTAACGTCGTATAGCTGGACTATGTCACCTAAATGTGAAGATTTAATCGGGCGGAGCCTTGAACTTATGAAAATCCTTAACATCGCCACCTAAGTCAAATCTCGAACAATTTACCTTGACGGTCCCATTTTTCTGCACGACATCTTTAAATATGAACTTTTCTGTGAGCACTTCTACACACTGAACATCACATGTTTTCAAGGGTTTATTAGATGGCGTATCAAGAAAAAGATCATTTTTCCCAATCAAGTTTATAGGAAAACAAGTATCATCTATATGATTTTTCAAGGGAATTTTAAAGATAACTTGTTCACTCCCTACTCTCAAAATAAGTTTTCCATCATGCACATCAACGAGAGATTTTGCGGTAGCCAAAAATGGACGTCCTAGAATTAAGGGAACTTCTATATTATCATGCATGTTAAGAATAACGAAATCGACTGGAAACACGAATTTATCAATCTTGACTAAAACATCATGAATAATACCTCTAGAATGTTTAATCGATTTATCGGCTAATTGAATGTCCATCCTAATAGGATTAAGTTCACCTAATCCCGCATGCTTAAATGTTTCATAAGACATCACATTGATACTAGCTCCCAAGTCGGCTAGTGCCTTATCAACAGGTAAACCGTCAATTGTGCAAGGGATAATAAAGCTTCCTGGATCATTAAATTTTTGTGGTAGTTCATTGAAAGGACATTTATCATTCAATTGCACATTTGATAATTTGTTAAGCTTATTTTCACTAGGAATGATGTCATTAAGATCCCTAACATGCTTTGAAGGAGGGTCAACAAATGGAATATTGGCATGTAATTGTTTGAAAGAATCAAGGTACTTACCAAATTTGTCCTCCCTTCTATCTTCTTCTGGATAGACTTGAAGGGATCTTGGGCTTGTGTTCTGCAACCTCCTTTTACATGAGCTTTTCTTTGGGCATGTCATCCTCCACGTATTTCTGCATGGCGGCATTGGCATAATCATGCTCATGTGGAAAACTGATGGTGATTGCCTTTACGTGTTCCCTTGGTTTGGCTCGAGATACCCGGCAAACTACCAAGTGGCCTTTCGGAAATCATCTTTGCAATCGCCTATTTGGTTTTCCAGTTATGGATAGATGTCTCTTAATTTCTCAAGGATGTTTCCACCGCTGGAATCGGGTATCTGTGATTGCACAAACTTTGTTATAAGATCTTCCAAGTTAGGCTTACCTTGATTTGGTGAAATCCGGAGACGTGTGTAGATCAGGATTGGGATTAGGTCGTGGTTGGCCTTGATTTCCCAACCGAAATTAGGATGTTGTCGCCACCCAGGATTATATGTGTTGCTATAAGGATTACTTGGGTAATTTCTGCCTTGATTCCCAACGTAATTAGCATTTTCAGCGTGAGGTATTGTGTGTGGGCAGTCTTGATGATTATGCAATCCGCCGAAAGTTTCACAAGATAAAACGTGCGGTGATGGTGGTTTAGGAGCTGCTAGATCGTCGATCTTTTGGGTCAAAGCTTCGACCTGTGCGGCTAGTGTAACCACTGCATCTGCATTACAAACACCCAGTGTTCTGTTAGGTTTACCTCGTACGGATTGCCATTGATAGCCATTCATGGCCATTCTTTCTATGAGATCTTGGGCGGCTTCGGATGTTTTATTGTTCAACGTCCCCCCGCCGCAATCATTTGCCTCGTCAATGAGAGTAGCCCATTGTAAAATGTTTGGACTTGCATCCAAATGGGAAGGCCATGATGTGGGCATTTCCGCGGCAATTCCTTGAATCTCTCCCAAGTGTCGTACAAGGTCTCATCGTCCTCTTGAGTGAATGAAGAGATCTCATTCCTCAATCGTGCAGTTTTGGCGGGTGGAAAATACTTCAGAAGGAACTTTTCTGCCATAATGCTCCACGTTGTAATTGTTCCCTTCGGTAAAGTGTTTAGCCATTGTTTAGCCCGTCCCCAGAGAGTAAATGGGAACAAGCGTAAACGGATGGCATCGTCGAGACTCCATTTATTTTGAAGGTATCGCAAATTTCGAGGAAATTCGCGATATGATTATTGGATCTTCGTCCCAAGAGGCGTCGAATTGAACAAATTGTTGCACCATTTGAATGACATTCGGTTTGATTTGAAATTATTGGCCGCAATAGCGATGGGCCTTACGATACTTGATTTATGTGCCGCCCATAGACGGCTTGGCATAGTCGCATACGCTTCTTTGTTGTTCATCCGCCATATCGGGATCCTTGCGCTTCGTTAATATCCTCCTCGTGGTGCGTATTAATACTTTCCTCTCGTGTTGCTACGGCGGTGTCGCTTCCAAATTCGGCGACGAGTAGGCATGCATGCGGTAAATAAAGAGGATAAGTGTAATCCAATACTTACAAAGATAGATAAAAAGAAAGACAAATGATGAAATAAAATAAAAAAATGATTAAATTAACAAAAATAAGGTGTTCTTAATATTACAATCCCGAAACGGCGCTTAAAACTTGATGGCTCAAAATCTACCTTTAAAACCGTAGGCAAGTGCACCTATCATTTTATAGTATAGATTATTGAGTACCGAGTGTCATTCCCACGAGTATTGTAAGTACTAATAATTACTGTCTTTTTGTTATTTAATCTAACAATTTTCGAGTTTTTGTTTGATGAAAAAGGAAAACAAATTATAAATTGTAAAAATGAAGGAAGATTTGTAAAATAAGAAATCAAGAGATAGAAATGTTCTGAATGTAAATTCCTCTAGAATGTTTTTGTGATTTGACAAGTTAAAAATACAACCGTAAGCCCTTAAGCAAAAACCAACCTCTTTTAATAAAATCTCATGTCTTGTGGACCGTAGAAATTCCCAATTTAAGTTAAACCCTTTCTCAAGGCGAAAAACTTCTAATCTCAAGTTGATTAATCGAAATCTCTTCTAGTTAAAACCCCCAAGACAAAGATTATAACGATTTGTGAATTCCCATATTAGGTTTGACCTTAATCCAGAAGATTTATGTCGTCCTATATCTAGGATTGCATGCAACTCTTTTCACTTATATAGGTTCTATTTCACCATGAATCTCTCGATTTCCCGGATGAAAAATAAACTTCAAATCAATATTGCGCATATATCAATTCGAATGAACGAAGCATAATATAAGTGAATCACACAAAATATGAAGATTTTATTAAAAACATACACACCTTAATCACAAATTCATTCTAGAGTTCATTACATTCAAACACTAGGAGTTTAGCTACACATGATTTTGACCAAAGAATAAATTACACAAGAAGATTTAAGTATTGTAGACATGGTGTACTTATCTTTATCAAAATCTCAATTAACTTTTTTCTTGATTGATGATGTTGCTCCAAGCCTTCTTCTCCAATGTTGCTACAAGCTTACTCCTCCAAGACCTCTTGATCTCCAATGTCTAATGAATTTAATGAATCTATGAATTTAATGAATTCAATGTATCTTGAATTAATGAATGATTCCCCCAACTCATATTCTTGGCTTTTATAGACATTATTTTTGTGCAAGAACACATTAATAATGCCATCCTTTGTTAAACAAATGCTCCAATTCATTGTTGGGT
Organism: Rehmannia glutinosa; assembly: GCA_016081115.2. Classification (NCBI taxonomy): domain Eukaryota; kingdom Viridiplantae; phylum Streptophyta; class Magnoliopsida; order Lamiales; family Orobanchaceae; genus Rehmannia; species Rehmannia glutinosa. The sequence goes on from CM071933.1 coordinate 15,494,402, forward strand.
TGGTGAATTCTTGTATTCAAATGATAATTGAGGGAATATGGGGACATGTTGTAGCAAAATAGGGTGTTAAAGGTGTACAAAAGTGGTCAAAAAGCTTGGTTGGTGAGTTTTCCATAATTTTCGCATGGAAAAGTTGCAAAAAAGTCCCCTGAACACGGCCATGTCGCCCGACACGCCATGGCCGTGCTGCTTGAATTTTGCTGAAAATTGGTCTGACATGGCCATGTCGTACGACACGGCCAGGCCATGTTGTATGACATGGCCGTGTTGTACGACACGGCCAGGCCATGTTCGAGTCTGTCCAAGCCTAAAAATTGTGATTTTTTGCCATGTTTGAACATGGCCGTGTTGCCCGACACCCCCTAGCCGTGTTGGACCAAAAAGGCCCCAAAATGACGCGTTTGGCTTGGGATTTTGAGCCTTTTTGCATCCTTAAACTCCCCGGTATGTTTTGACATGAATCCATGGTCCAAAATTCACCAAAATTAGCCCCGAATGGTCAATCTACACCAATAAAAGCAACTCACAGTAGTATAAACAATATACAATCAAAAACTAACGAAAGTAACAACAAAATAACTCAAATTCTACTCAAATATACACATAAAACATGCATAAAAAGACCCTTATCAAAGTGCTAATCCAGCCTTCTCGATCTCAGAATATATGAGCTCCCGTTCCTCAGTACCTTGCTAACATAGTATACCGACGTTTGAACCGGCCCTTCTTCCGTCAGCAACACCATACTAATCCCTTGCTCTCCCACCGATATGTATAAATACAAGGGCTCCCCTGGAATTGGCTTAGTCGGCAAGGATAACTTAGCCAAATATTCTTTCAACTCTTCAAACGCCATCTGGCATTCCTCATCCCAAGTAAATTTTCTAGACTTCCTCAACACTTTGAAAAATGGCAAACTCCGCCGCCGAGCGAGAGATGAACCTGTTCAAAGCAGCCAACTTTCCTGTCAAGATCTGCATATCCTTTACATCCCAATGTGGAGTCATTTCTCTGATTGCCCTCACCTTCTCGGGATTAGCCTCAATCCCTTTCTCGGTTACCATGTAACCCAGAAATTTACCCGACCTGACCCCAAATGCACACTTCTTTGGGTTCAGCTTCATTCGATATTTCCTCAATGTATTGAAAGTTTCTGCTAGATCTCTAGTGTGGCTCTCAGCCCACACACTCTTCACTAACATGTCATCAATATACACTTCCATATTCTGGCCCGACTGGTTTTGGAACAACTTATCCACCAACCTCTGATAGGTTGCTCCCGCATTTTTCAAACCAAAAGGCATGACCACATAACAGAATGTACCAAAAGAAGTACTGAAACTTACCCATTTTTGGTCCTCCTCAGCCAATCTTATCCGGTGGTATCTCACACCCTAAAGTAGAGTCCACCAACTGATCTATCTGCGGTAAAAGATAGTAATCCTTTGGGCATGCTCTGTTCAAATCTCAAAAATCTATGCACATTCTCCAATAATCCTAAATCTTCGGCACTAGAACCGTATTGGACAACCATTCTGGGAACTGTATCTCACGAACATGCCCAGCCTCCAATAATTTTTGCACCTCCGCACGCACGATCACATCTTTCTTGGGGCCAAAATTTCTCTTCTTCTGCTTCACGGGTCGGTATGAAGGATTTATGTTCAACCTGTGCTCACCTATGCTAGGATCAATACCCACCAATTCCTTAGCCGACCATGCGAACACATCCACATTCCTCCTAGAAACTCGATCAGCTCCTCCCTTAGGTCTTCCTTTAGGTGACTTCCAATTTTGGCGACTTTGCTAGAATCACCGGGTACCAGCTCTATGGTTAGCAATTCCTCGTTCAGCATGACGTGCTCCACCGGGTCCTCATCTAATCTGATGAGTTTCTCCTTGCCCTTACCATCATCATGAGTTATTCCCCTCTCCGCCATCTGGAGACTCTCTACATACAATGGTGCATCCACCACCAAGAATCGCACCATCCTAGTCTTCCGATATGGCTCTTTGCCTAAGGAAGCGGGCAAAGTAACCATACCTAATGGCTAAATCGAACCTCCAGCAAAACCAACCAGAGATGTATCCACGATCTCCAATTCCACCTGCAAATCCATCTGTCTATAGCATTCAAAGAATAGTATGTCAGCAGAGCTACCTGTATCCACAAAGACTCTCTGAACATCGTAATTTGCTATGGTTGCCGTGATAACAAGGGCATCGCTATGGGGGGTTGCAATTCCCCGGCTATCCTTTGGCCCAAACTGAATGTTTGGTCCCACAGATACATGTTCTTCTCTCATCCGTTCTTGAGCACACTCGGCAGCAGCGGCTCTCACATAGCTCTTCCTGGCCCGTCGCAATACTCCGCCAGACGGACCCCCTATCACCATCTGAATCACCCCCTTCCGCGACGGCGGTGGGGGGAGATCCCGCTCCTCATCTGCCTTCTTCTCAGGCTCCTATCTCTGCTGGTAATTATTATGTCCCTTATGATAATTACCCTTAGACTTCCTCTTATCCACATATACAAACTCCTTTAGATGACCCGCCTGGATCAACCTCTCTATCGCATCTTTCAAATGGGTACATTGATCTGTGGTGTGCCCATACTCGTTGTGGAACCTGCAAAACTCTTTGCACTTCTCCTTCCTGGGCGTCTCAGCATAAGTTTTTGGCCATCTCAAATCTGGATGACGCTCAATCGCAATGAAAACATCCCCCTGGGGAGCCACCAAGGGTGTATATTTCTCATACCTAGGCCTCCCTCCTATCAGCTCAGCCTTGGGGAGGTTAGGCTTCTTACTGGGAGCTCTTTCATCTCTTTCGTCTTTCCTCTACTTTCTCTTACCCCCTTCTTCATGCTTCATCCTCCTGGCCTTCTCCAGATTGATGTATTTTTCAGCCCTTGCCAAGAGATTCAAAGAAATCCCCATCTTTCAAACCTTGGGCCAGAGCATTAGCCAAGATATCCTGAGTTGCCGAAGGCACCTCCAACTTTGCCTCCGTAAACCTGAACAAAGTCAATGGCGTTTTCTGGTACCTCCTGCAACTGGTAAACTGGTGCAAGAACATAGAGCTGAATTCGTCAAAATTGCTGATCGAATTTGGAAACAACTGACTAAACCACTGCTGGGCTGACTTAGTCAGTGTAGTCGGAAAAACTCGGCACATCACTCTGTTAGAGAACCTATGGAGCATCGCTGCATTCTCATAACAGCATAGATGATCCCAAGGATCAGTGGTGCCATCATATTCGAAGTTCAGCGCATGATACGAAGAGGAGAGTTCATCAGCCATAATCTCTGCTGAGAAAGGAGTTCCCCTCCTTGATCGACCTGAGCCACCTCCAGATACCTTCTTCTTCAGCTCCCTCATCTCCCTATGCAGATCATCCATCCTCGCACTCCAATTCTGGATCTGTCTCCATGGCCATTTGGGTAAAGGTCGCGGAGGTGGTCTCCTGCTCCAACATCGGTGCCCTTCGACCTCGCTCCCCCCCAGCCAGGGGAGGTCTCATCTCATGCCCAGGCCTGACCTGTGCCACCGTTGCAGGCTGGACCACTTCTCGCATTTGACTATCCACGGCCTCTTCCACAGCGGCCTTGATGTAGGAAGCCATCTGTTGGAAGAAACCAGGTCCTAAACCTCCCACCCTCATCATGGGATCAGCAACTCCAGCCACTCCCTGAGGGGGGCAACCAACTCCAACTCCGGGTGCATGCGGCGAACGCCCGCGCTCCCTAGTCGCCACCTCCGGTGTCTCAATCGGAACCTCATCCAGGTCATTCTCCAAATTCCGCCGTACATCCTCCATAGTTACCTTAAACTCACGTCTTAAAACTAGATTTTCCCACAGATGGCGCCAATTGGTCGGCTCAAGAATATCTGCCGCCCAATAAAACCACAATATGCCACGCGACTGACCTAAGAACCTGCAACACCACCATTAGAAGGGAGGTCGGAAGGGTTTTCCGGCGTATCCACACCGACACTCAAGTCGGTATCATTTCAGAGAGAAGAAATATCAAATAGCAAAGTATAGAAAAGTGAATTCAGAGTCTAACTAGCAACGTACCTTACTTGTGCCCCTTTTATAGGTTTTAGAATTAGGGTTGCGTAGGCATCAAGCCACACTAAAATCCTAATTAACACACAGGCCTAGGTTAATCACCTGTATTGGGCCATAAGCTTATCAGGCCCATCAAATCGATAGGCCCTTAGGTTGGCCCATTCAAGGGTCCAACCCAACAGGTCGGTAGGCCCTTAGGTTGACCCATTCAAGGGTCCAGCCCAATAGGTCGGTAGGCCCTTAAGTTGGCCCATTTAAGGGTCCAACCCAACAGGTTGGTAGGCCCTTAGGTTGGCCCATTCGAGGGTCCAGCTCAACAGGTCGGTAGGCCCTTAGGTTGGCCCATTCAAGGGTCCAGCCCAACAGGTCGGTAGGCCCTTAGGTTGGACCATTCGAGGGTCCAGCCCAATAGGTTGGTAAGCCCTTAGGTTGGCCCATTAGAGGTCCACTCGGTCGGTGAGCCTTTAGTTTGGCCCATTCAAGGGTCCATCCCAACAGGTCGGTAGGCCCTTAAGTTGGCCCATTCAAGGGTCCAACCCAATAGGTTGGTAGGCCCTTAGGTTGGCCCATTCGAGGGTCCAGCCCAACAGGTCGGTAGGCCCTTAGGTTGGCCCATTTAAGGGTCCAGCCCAACAGGTTGGTAGGCCCTTAGGTTGGCCCATTCGAGGGTCCAGCCCAACAGGTCGGTACGCCCATTCAAGGGTCCAACCCAACAGGTTGGCTCACTCATCGTAGGTCGGCCCAGTCTAAGGCCACCCTTGTCCCAGATCATTTACCAAGCTCATAGAGGTAGGTCGACCAAAATAGGCCCCCATCACTTTGCATACCCATCTGAAGGCAGCCCTTTTGGGGGCTTCATAAGTGATCGATTTTCTTGGCAATGGCAGGACTTTGCATCATAAGATCTGTGTTATTTCTGCATACTTAGACTAGGTGAGTGTTTGCAAACATTTATGCTTTTGAAGGAAGTGATTTATTGTCTCGAAAGCAGCATGTGAATCAGAAGTTAGTAGTGCACTAGTGCTGAAAATTTGTTAAGTTTAGAGAAAGAGTTTGGTGGAGAAATTATTAGTGTTGTATTTGTGTGGACAATCAAACCAGGTATAGAATCAAAAATTTAAAGCACCTCTTCATCTACTTTCAATTATGTTTAAATGAAGCTTAATCAAAAATAGAACTAGAAGCTGATATTTTTAAACAATAAAATATGATTTTTACCAGTTGAAAGTTGTGAACTTTTCTTTTAGTGTTTGCAAACACACTTTGGAGATCCTTTCATCCTTGGATTAGAATCATTAGATATATCTCTAGTTTCTCTCTTTATGTTCCTTTTGGCCCTCTTTATCGGGCACTACAAACCCACCTTATGATGGGGAGCAAATGATAATGAAACCGAGTACCTAACTTCTAGTATTCTATCCAAATCTGCAAATGATAATGAAACCGAGTGTCGCCATGTTGTATCATATTATATTGATAACTTGCTGGAAATACTTTTTTTTAGTACAATTGGGGGAATTTTGGGAAGGGACACATGCACTCGTATGAGATCGAATCCGGGTCATTCTTTCCAACACACATTCCAACCACTGGAAGACAAAGTTGATCCCAAATTGCTGAAAATACCTTAATTTTTGGAAAAATACATTGTTTATGCTCTTATAATTTTTGTACTCTTTATTTGACTTTTTGACTCTTCTGCATATATTTTTGTTATTTTTGTGTCATTTTTGATTTTTTTGTTCATGTATTGTTTTACATGTTATATATGTTGTTTATATTTGTTTTTTTCTTTTGTTGTTTCGATGTTTCAATATAACTTTTACTTAATTTTTACGCTTTTTTATGTTTATGCGTTGTTTTATATATTGTTTCTATGTTGTTTTTAATGTTGTTCTAATATTTCTTTGTTGTTTCCATATAGTTTCTGGTGTTTCAATGCAGTTTTTACCTATTTTAAGCTATTTTTGCTCATGTGGTGTTTTATATATTGTTTATTGTTTATGTTGGTTCTGGTTTGTTTCTATACAATTTTCAATGGTGTTATGTTGTTTCTTGGTTATTTCCATGTTTTTATGTTTTCAATTGATGTGAACCGCAACAACAATTGTGCATACGACCCAACAATAATATGTTGTTAACCCAATATCTTCACTAGTTCGGTTAAATTTTGGTGGAAACCTCGACCTGTTGTTTAGAAAAGCAAGAACCTCGGTATGCGAAGACGCCACAAGCAATTATGGATTATTGCTTGATAAGTCGATAATTGCAACAAGAACGTAGATCTTGAAGCACTTGGAGAAAACACTCAATTTGAGAGTAAGACTTAATTCAATTGATAACTGATTAAAAACAATAAGTGTTCACCGATATAAGGGATCCAAACTCTAACCTGCCAAGAAAACAACTCAAAACTGGAAAAGGAAACAAAAACAAAGCAAAACTCGTATTCCCAGATTGACGCACGGGCTCACGCACAGGCCGTGTGTTGAGGTCGTGCGTCAAGTCGACGCCACGCACGGGCTCTCGCACGGGCCGTGCGTTGGTTCGTGCGTCAAGCCGTAGGCTCCCAATCCTTTGGCATCACGCATGGGCGTGCGTCTGGTCGTTCGCCCCTGGTCGTGCGCCAGTGCGAACGTTTCCTTGCGACTTCGCCCACGAATTCGATCTCTGCTCGACCCAAACTGGAAATAACAACTTAAGATGCGGCCTTAAAGGTTTACTTGGCCTCTAAACATCAAAACGACTCAAATATAATGAAATTACAACTAACTAAGATAAATGAACACAAGACACTAATGAGAACTTGATTACAATGTCTTTAAGACGCAAAGTGACTCGTATTCGTGGCATCCTTAGCTTGCTCAGTCTGAGGTGGACTCCGAAATGTCAATGACGTCAATCAACTGGACCACCCGAACTTCTTCCTCCATCGGCAGTGCACTATCAGTCTCCTTCCGCATGACTTGAATCAACCCATTGAGCGCATCCTTGAACTTTCTTGCTCGAGCCCTTGTTACCGGACCAATTGGCACTGTCACTGGGTGCTTCATCCATGGATTCTCATCATTCCCCTCCTCTTGAGAAGGATTTGTCCTCAAATCAGAATTGACATCAAATAGACTAAGATCAGCAACATTGAAAGAAGCATTAATCCCATAGTCACCCGGCAAGTCAATCTTGTAAGCATTATCATTGATTCGCTCAAGCACTTGAAACAGACCATCTCCCCGCATCTGCAGCTTGGACTTTCGATGTGCCGGAAAACGTTCGGGCCACATATGTACCCAAACCCAATCACCCGGTTTGAACACCATCTTCTTATGATGCTTGTTAGCTTGCGCCGTGTACTGCTCTGTTCGCCGTTCGATGTTGACTCTTGCTTTCTCATGTAACTATTTCACAAAATCAGCTTTCTTCTGCCCATCTAAGTTAACATGCTCAAAAACAGGTAAAGGTGATCAATCCAATGGGGTTAGCGGATTAAAACCATACACAAGTTCAAATGGTGAAAACTTCGATGCAGAATGTACAACACGATTATAAGCAAACTCAACATGCGGTAAACACTCTTCCCAAGTTATAATGTTCTTTTTAATGATAGCCCTTAACAACATAGATAAAGTTCTATTTACTACTTCAGTTTGACCGTCTGTTTGGGGATGATACGTAGTAGAAAATAACAATTTAGTTCCCAGCTTTCCCCACAAGGTCTTCCAAAAGTAACTTAAGAACTTAGAATCCCTATCCGAAACAATGGTTCTAGGTATACCATGCAATCTCACAACCTCTTTTAAAAAACAAATCGGCAATCAAAGACGCATTATCAGTTTTATGACATGGAATAAAATGTGCCATCTTTGAAAAATGATCTACGACAACAAATATAGAATCGGACCCATGTTTAGTTCTTGGAAGCCCTAAAATAAAGTCCATAGAAATATCAACCCAAGGTGTCGCCGTAATGGTTAGGGACGTGTGCAGTCCCTGATTTTGAACCCGGGATTTAGCTTGCCTACAAGTGACGCACCTGCTACAATTACACTCAACATGACGCTTCATATGTGGCCAACAGAAATGCTCTTGCAAGACCGCTAATGTTTTGGCTACCCCAAAATGTCCCATAAGACCCCCACCATGTGATTCTCTCACTAGTAAGTCTCTTAATGAACATTCAGGAATGCACAATTTATCCTCCCAAAATAGAAGACCATCATGCTTATAAAATTTACACTCTGCCCCCTTTTCGCATGCAACAAACGACTCAGAGAAATCAAGATCATGCAAGTACAACTCTTTAATATGTTCAAACCCAAGGATTTAGCATATAAAGTAGAGATAAGAGTGTAGCTCCGAGATAGTGCGTCTGCTACAACATTAGTCTTACCTTGCTTGTACCGGATGATGTAAGGAAATATCTCGATGAACTCGAGCCATCGCGCATGTCACTTTTCAACTTTTGTTGCCCCTTAAGATACTTTAGGGACTCGTGATCAGTGTGGATCATGAACTCCTTCAGCCACAAGTAGTGCTGCCATGTTTTCAAGGCCCGGACCAAAGCATACAACTCCTTGTCGTATGTCGGATATTTCAAAGCCGCCCTACTCAGTTTTTTACTAAAGAATGCAATCGGTCGCCCCTCTTACATTAATACGGCTCCAATCCCAACTCCCGACGCATCACACTCGATCTCGAAGACCTTGGTGATCCGGCAATGCTAGCAAAGGCGCATGTGTTAGCCTTTCCTTTAGCAACTCGAATGCTTTGTCTTGGGCTTCTCCCAACTGAAACGCAACACTCTTTTTAATCGTTTCCGTCAAATGTGCTGCAATAGTGCTGAAATCCCGTACAAACCTCCAACAAAAACTCACAAGGCCATGAAAGCTACGCACTTGACTGGCTGACGTAGGCTTAGGCCAGTCCTGGATAGCCCTAATTTTCTCCTCGTCCACTGTAATTTCCCTCGAGCTAACTACAAACCCCAAGAATATCAATTGCTCAGAACAAAATGTGCACTTCTTGACGTTTGCATATAACTGCTCTTTTCTCAATACCTCTAAGACGGCTCGCAAATGATCCAAGTGTTCGCCCAATAATTTACTATAAATGAGAATATCATCGAAGTAAACCACGATAAACTTACCAATAAAAGCTCTCAAAACATGGTTCACCAGTCTCATAAACGTGTTAGGCGCGTTAGTTAGTCCGAACGGCATGACTGACCACTCATACAAACCATGTTTTGTTTTGAAAGTCGCTTTCCACTCATCCCCTTCTCGTATCCGAATCTGATGCTACCCGTTCCTCAAATATATCTTGGAGAAGATGCTAGACCCATGTAGTTCGTCTAACATATCATCCAAGAGAGGTATAGGATGTCGGTATTTGATAGTGATGTTGTTAATAGCCCAACAATCCACACACATCCTCTAAGACCCATCTTTCTTCAAAACCAATAATACCGGAACTGCACACGGACTCATGCTCTCCCGAATAAGTTTCTTGCTTAGCAATTCGTCAATCTTCCGCTGCAATTCCTTAGTTTCTTCTGGATTAGTCCTATATATCGGTCAGTTCGGCAGTGATGCTCCCGGAATGCAATTAATTTGATGCTCAATCCCCCGAATAGACAGTAACCCATCCGGCATCACGTCTGGAAATACATCCTCGAATTCCTGCAATAAAGATAAGACAGAGCTAGGCAAATCAAGGTTAATATTGTCAGTAGATAAATAAGCGCCTTTGTAAACCAAGAGTATCATCGAACAACCACTCGTGGTGGCTTTCCTAGGTCACTCATTTTTGCCATCAAATTTATTTTTTCCCTCGTTTCTTACCTCAAGGCCATTTTTTCCCCCTTTTTGTTTTTCGGCCCTGTCATTAATATCACTCTCCTATTTCCCGGCTATCTCTCGAACCTCATTTCTACCCTTAGTCGGACCCTCACTCTTGTTTTCTCTCAAACTCTCTTTTTTCTCGGCTTTATTTTGATTTTTATTCTCACTAGCCGAACTCTCATTTTCTTTCACCTCTCCAACTCTCGATTTTACTTGATCCTCATAAATTTATTTTGGAGTCAAAAGAACAAGCACAAAATGTTTTTGATTATGAATAAGAGTATACTGATTGGTGTAACCGTCAAGTTGTACCCTCCTATCAAACTGCCACGGCCTACCCAACAGAATGTGCCCCGCCTGCATCGGCATAACATTGCACAACACATCATCCTTATATCCCCCTATTTAAAATGTTACCTTCGCCTGCCTACTTATCCGCATCTCCCCATAGCCACTCAACTACTGCAACTTATAAGGTTGTGGGTGTTTTATCGTCGGAATTCTCAATCTCTCCACCATCTTTGTACTCGCTACATTAGTGCAACTCCCACCATCTATGATGACACTACACACCTTTCCATTGATAAAACACCTTGTATGGAAGATGTTTTCTCGCTGGACTCCCTCATCTGAGTTAGGCTGAATACTCAGCGCCCTCCGAGACACTAAGGACAATGCCTCCCCCTTCGCCACCTCTAATACCTCCGGAATATCCTCCAACTCCGGCATATCACTATAATCCGACTCTCCCTCACTTTCCGACTCCATTTCCTCATTCTCTCGTAACACCAACACCCTCGTATTTGGGCATTGACTAGCTATATGCCCAAACCCATGACACTTAAAGCATTTAATATCCCTCGTTCGAGCAGTAAAGGGTTCGAATTTACCTATGGATTTAGGCTCGGCCGCCTTTCCCTTTTGGTCCGCTATCTTTGAATTCTGCTCCTCCTTTTTGTTGGTGTTTGACTTCCATGCATTGGAGTTAGAACACTGAGATTGTCGGTTGAAACCCCTCCTCTTGAGCTGCTGCTCAACTTTCACCGCTATGTGCACCATCTCCTCAAGGTCGACACAATGATGTAAGTCAACGACATCCACTATAGGAGTATTCAATCCCGCGATGAACCCGGTCATTGTAACCTCCTGATCCTCCTCGATATTGGCCCTCGCCATCAGTATCTCCATCTCCTTGTGGTAATTCTCTACGCTCTTCGACCCCTGGGTCAACCTTTGCAATCTTTGATAGATGCCTCTGTAATAATGATTTGGAACAAAACAATGTCGCATCAAACTCCTCATCTCCTCCCATGTGGAGATGGGCCGCTCGCCGCTTCTCCTCCTTGAGACCATTAACTGATCCCACCACACACTTGCGTAATCCGAGAATTCAGTTGATGCCAATTTCACCTTTTTCAACTCGGAATAGTTTTGGCAATCAAACACATTCTCGATTTTCCTCTCCCAATCCAAATATGCATCCGGATCACTCTTTCCCTAGAACGAGGGGATTTGCATTTTGATGTTACTCAAATTGCCATCCTCATGTCCCATATCACCCCTACTTCTGCGCCAACCTCTGCCCGGATTGTAATTTTGCTTCCTTTTGGAATCAAAATCATCAATTTCATCTGCCCACTCCTCTAATTCGAACCTCCTAGGCCTCCGCACCCTAGTAGCAGGCTCCTCGATTCGCGGCGTCTCTCTAGGATCCCCGTATGTCTAAATCATTATTTTCTTTACAAAGTTTGCAATTGCCTCCATATCCAATTTGTTACCCAAATCTGTCGGTTGTCGGTTTTCCTCGGACATGTTTAAATCACTCCCTCACGTGTATACGCTCGTATATCACTCAACTCACAATCTCCAAGACTCCAAATACCCGCACTTGTCACGATTATAAACCAATCAGACAGTCGCAAGTACGCCTCAACACACCAAGAAATTAGCAAGCCAACAATGGATTTTAATAAGATGAAATTGAAGACTATGGTTTATAATTCCAAATTTTCCAGAATTTTTGATTTTTTTTGCACGCGGATTACGATTCTTTACCCGCTGATTTTCTGTGCAATTTGATTTTTTTTTGTAACCTTGAAGAACTAGGGTTTATAAGAAAATTTGAAAAATAACAAGAATTAAAGAACAATGATAGATTTGACCTTGCTAGATGGCTCTGATTACCAACTGATGTGAATCGCAGCAACAATTGTGCATACGACCCAACAACAATATGTTGTTAACCCAAGATCTTCACTCGTTTGGTTAAATTTTGGTGGAAACCTCAACCCGTTGCTTAGCAAAGCAAGAACCTCGGTATGCGAAGACGCCACAAGCAATTATGGATTATTGCCTGATAAGTCGATAATTGCAACAAGAACGTAGATCTTGAAGCACTTGGAGAAAACACTCAATTTGAGAGTAAAACTTAATTCAATTGATAACTTATGAAAAACAATAAATATTCACCCATATAAGGTAAAATTATCCCAAAAATGCCCTGCAACGTAAAAAAATTGTCATTTTCTCTGAAATTTGGGGCAATAGTGTCTTAACGATTAGGAAAGTTTTGTGCATTGACCAATTGATTAAGTCACATGAATTTTTTTGAGTACACAAAATATAAAGGCAATTTTTGCCCTCCCAAACTATACGAGTTTTTCTTTTTTGGTCAATTAACTTTGAATTGTTCTAATTTATCTCCTTAACTATGCATTTTTTTTTTGCATTTAATCTATAATTGCGAAGCTCAAAAAATAATAATCTATAATTGCCAAATTTACCCCTCACTATTAATGGATTATCTGTAAATATTACATCTCGAACTATTGTTCGGATCCATTTACTCTCAAAATCTACTTATCGCTAGTCAATATATAAATAATATTAAATCATAGTAAATTTCATTAATAAACCTAGGCGATGATACCATTTTCACATATCACAATACAAAATAACTATAAATCTTAAGGGGTAAATTTGAAAATTATAGGTTAAATGCAACAATTTGCATCGTTGAAAAGTAAAATAAAATAATTCAAAGTTAAGTGGGAAAAGTAGAAAACCTCACATGATAAATTAGAATTACCCCTAATTTATTTTTAATTGTAACTAAGTTAATGTCAGCACCCCGCCTTTCACTTTTCCCGCCAACACTTTTAATCTTTTCGTTTTTAATTCTTTCAGTTTCCATTTCCAAATTATTGCCTTAATAAGAGCCCCGCCCACTTATATAACACCACTCGAATCACTGCTCCAATTTTACCTTTCAAGTTTCAATGGCCCGTCGAGGAAGAAGAGTGTCTTCACTTCCCTCATCACCTCCCATCTCTGTTGGTAAATTAAGTTCATCGGCTAATTTCAAATTTCATTTCCCTCTTTTCGTTTTTGATGATTTTGTTGTTTTGCACTTTTGTTTTCACAGGTAATTGTGAAGTCATTGTGGAAGCCAAGAATTTCACATCCGAGTCGAATGGGGATGGTGTCCAAATATCTCTCTCCAGAACTGCCAAAATCAGAATCTCAGGTAGCTAATTTCCCTGTTGCGGTAATTTTCAGGTTGTTTTATTATCGGGGAATAATTTTGCTTTTGTTTGTCTCGGTCTTGATCATATGTCAATCTGTTTTTGGTAGTGGTGGACAAAGTGGATGAACATGATGATTTTGGGGGTCGAGGCCCTGAGAAATTAGGTACTTATTCTAATTTCCTTTAAGTTTGTTTCAATTTTTATTTTACTTTAGTTTAGATTCTCTCTCCCTCTCTCTCTATCTTGGGGGTTAAGGTATAGGTTGTGTATGATGATCATGATACATTAAGGTTTATTGTTACTGATAGGTGATCACTATTTTGTGCTTGCTAATCCGAAAGATTCAGATGGAGAAACCAAGTCTCTCCTTCAGGTATTTGACTACTATATAGAAGGTTAACCTGTGTCAGCATGTTGTTGTTGCCATTAAAGAACTGGTGATTAGTTTCTTATTTCTTGTCCTCAATTTGGTGAATTGTTGTTTTCGTAAGTATGTTACTTTTTGTGCATGAATGTCAGAATATTTTTATGATATCGTTTATTCATCACTTGGTGATAGATGACTGGGATATGGGTTAAAGATGTTTTAGCTGCGTGAATCCATTTCAATCTTAATTCTTATATGGCTAAGATGTTTTCAGCAACAAATTACTCGGATAGGAATGCATATCATTAATATAAAAACACATTGTGAACTTTATGTGGTTTGTGCTAAACTGAAGCTGTCACAAGACTAAAAGAAGCCTCAGCATGTTAGTTTACGTGAAAAGCAGTTGATTAATGTGTATATTTGTTCCATTGTGGCACCTGTCAGATTCTTTTACTAACTATGTGCTTTTATTAGATTGAACAACTTGGAGAATATTCATCTTATTTGGTCTGGATCTCTCTGCATTCAGCAGAATTTTTGAGTAAAATAGTACGGAAATTAGTTTGCAACACTACGTAGAAGATCGGGGTTGTTAGTCTTGTTTGCACATTTCTTCTCTCACAGATATCTTCATCTGAGGGAATCAGAACTATGCTTTTTTGTGTTCTTTCCCCTTATATGTGTAGGATGTGTGTGCTGGAGCATGCGTGCATGCTTGTTCTTGTCGTGTACATCAGATATAATCTGAATCTATGTATAATGCCGAATGTTGTTGCAGGAAGTATTAACTCTTTACATGAACGAGCTACCTGCAATGAATTATGCTGCTAACACTGGAAAGGAGTCAATGTTCCTTCAAAGATGTGTTACAAATGGGTAATGACACTTACATCTTCTCAGTATTTATGGCCTGCTAAGCTTGCATCCTACAATTTATTCTACATCCACATTCTAGAAAATTTTGCTAGCGAATGCCCTTCTGCCATTGTTATCTTCAAACAAAATATACCTAATTGAACTTTTTGTTCCACTTTGTTTGTATTCAGAATGTTAACAGAAGTTTAAGCAGCCTATGTTTGATAACAATTTTCTGGTTGTTTTATTGTAGGAAGTATTGCACCTTACTTCTGAAGTCCAAGGATGATAAACAACTTGGAGAGGTATGCTTAAAGTGGTTACAATCCTTGTAACTACGATTATCAGTGTAGTATTCTATGGTTTCTTGGATTGTATGAGGATATTGGTGTGATTTTAACCTCATCGGACAGTTTGTTACTTCCTCTGCTTATTGTTTTCTTCTTTGTCTTCTTCTTCTTCTTCATTTCCCTCCCTTTCTAATAGGTCATTGCAGCAATTACTTATCAAATAATTCCAGCTGATACACAGTATGCTGAGGTTCCTCTTGCTGCTGTTAGCTCAATCTTTCAACACAAGGTTGGCTGCCTTTTCTGCTTGTCTATTAAGCTCCAGCATTTAACAGGGGCAATAATGAGATAATGCTTAGTTGAATAGTGAGTCGAGGATTATGTATAGGGTGAAATGTTGCCAGGTTTTATATCTTTTAAAGTAGACTCTAAAACATAATGTACCTTTTTCCTCAAATGATGTGTGCTCTTGCTGAATCAATGTTTGCTGTTTTCATTGCTATGTGTCTTGGACACTTGACATTTGGTTTGGAATTTTCTTGTACTTGACAAACTTCAGGGAATTGGTCACTTGTTGTATTTGGAATTGAGAAAAAGACTGCAGAGTGTAGGTATTCGAACTATATTCTGTTGGGGAGACAAAGAATCCGAAGGATTTTGGCTCAAACAGGTATTTATTTCTTAACCAGTTAGGTCAAAATACACTGGCTGGTTCCTCATTCAACTTAACCACTAAGATAAGTTTTCTAATGCATCCAAATTTGTAATTTGCAACAACCATTTATTTAAGACAAAGCATGTTCAGAAAGGAATGCTTTGTTTACAAAATTGCACTTATTTCATTTTCTTAACAACATTACAAATGACTAGGAGCAGTGATTGAGAAATTGTCACCGACATATGACATTGATCATGATATTTAACAATATAACTAATAATCTTAATCACCTTTGAGTTTGATGGAATCACTGCATTATCCTTAGCCTTTTCTTATTTTTGATTGAAATATATATAAAATTTACAGGGTTTTACAGTGATCGGTGAGGTGGATAAAAAAGGTAGAGCTCGTAGACTCCCAATCAAGGCTGAAATTCGAAGAGCATTATGCTTTCCTGGTGGTTCAACCCTGATGGTATCGCGTCTTCTCAAAGATAGCTCATTAGAATCAGCAACAAAGTTCCCGGAGTTGATTCAAAACAAGCTGTGGCATATTGCAGAGAGCCATGAACCTTTGAAAGAAGATAACCAGATAGCTCAGAGTGGGTGTCCTGTGTCTGAAAAATTAGTAAATGAAAATTTTATAGTTGATGGTAAGTATCATAGTTCAAGGTTTGATGCCATAGTATTTTACTTGCTTGTTTCTTGGTGTTCGCCAATGCTTAATGAAGTAGAATGTTGGGCGACTAAATATGAACACGAACAAAAAATGAGGGTAGCAGAGATGAGAATGTTAAGATGGATGTGCGGACACACTAGATTAGATAGAATAAGAAATGAACACATTAGAAACAAAGTGGGAGTAGGACCAATAGATGAGAAAATTAGAGAAACACGATTAAGATGGTTTGGACATGTTTATAGGAGACATTTAGATGCACCTGTGCGACGTTTAGAAGGTTGGGAATCACTCACACAAATCAAAAGAGGCAGAGGTAGGCCTAAAAAGACTTGGAAAGAAGCTATTAAACAAGATATGTTATATCTAGAAATAAATGAAAATATGGCTTATGACCGTAAACGATGGCGCGATATGATCCGTATAGCCGACCCCACATAGTGGGATTAAGGCTTAGTTTGTTGTTGTTGTTGTTTGTTGTTTCTTGGTGTTCGGCAATAATAAAAATAGTGCATGATATGTAAACTTCTTTGTTCATGTATTTGTATTGATTAACAGTCAGAAAGGTAGAAAAAGCTAATGAACATTTAAGGAATGGGTCGTTCAGACTTAGTCTACCTAAGTAAAGAAATGTCCTCATTACATCTCTTTGGTCCACAAGTCCACCAGTCCAAGCAAAAAAACAACTGGATGTACCTCAAGGCATCTCTTAAATCACCTAAAAGGATATGGGTCATGCTCTTATCAATGCCAACATAACAGGGGTGCTGGCTAATTGGCTTAAAATACCTAAAGAAATGTTAAACTATAGGGACTTGTGCCGTCTGTATAAGCCACTTTTAGTAAGGTGTCTTTGGGTACCCATTTTTAGCAATATGGGAAGTCATGTTTGTATTTTACTTTGTAAACCGTAAGCATTCTTTTAAGGATATATGCTTTTAAGTATCCTTAGTTCTCATCAGGAGCATCAAGATCTTTCACGTTCTAGGTTAGGAAATATAGCTTGTCCAGTTTAATGGTGCAATAGTTGAAATATTTTCTCTAAGTGGGTTTCAGTTACCAGTTAAATTTGTGTATTTTCTTCTCATAGGTTGCCAGGATGTAGACCCTTTGCCAGTCGCAATATATTGCAGTGTGGCTAATGCTTCTGGAATACGGGAAGGTGGAGGTGAAGATCATGAGGATAATTGCTCTTGTTCAGTGCAGGGAACTAAGAAAAGGACATGGGAAGCCTCATGCACCTCATTGAAGTCCAAAAAAGTGAAGGGTACCCATTCTAATGCTTGTCAATTGGGTTCTCACTGTCCTGTTTGGACTAGTGATGGGAGAATTGTTAATTGCCATGATAGAAATGACTTGCTAACTAATGAAAATAAATTTATGCCTGATGCTTTGCTAACAAACTCTGGGAGTAATAGCATGTATGAGAAAAATGAAGAACGCAGAACAGTTAGTATCAGAAATGAAGACTTCTATGTCTGCCCAGAAATCCCATCTACAGCAAAATGTAATAGAATTATGCTGATGAACATCGCTGATGACGAGAAGAAATCACGTCTTACCAAGGTATTACCCACGTAATATGACACTCTGAGATAAGCTGTGTGAAGTGACTGTTGATATTAGTATTTATTGTAATCTCCAGATGATATTAAGGATATCTAATTTCTTTTCTGTAGGGTTATGTGGATACAAGTAAAACCTAAGTCCATGTCCTACTTATGCCTTTTCGTTTACTATCCCGATTGGTCTCATTGTCCACTCTATATTTTGAAATTGGAAGCAGCTATAGTAACATTTTCCTGGGCACCTTGCTTTGATCATATTCTTTGAATTTAACGGTAATTTGGCTGATACAGATAATTGAAGATCTGGGAGGAGTTGTGGCTTCTGATGGAAGTGTGAGCACACATGTTGTCACAGGGAAAGTTAGAAAGACATTAAATTTCTGCACCGCTCTCTGTTCAGGGTCAGTTCTCGATTCTGATTATACTTTCTAAGATAAAATATGGTGAACTACTTTGGTGGGGAATTAATAATTTTTATTGCTTGTGTTTATCACATCCATAATCCTTATATAATCCCATTTGTAGAAGGTTAAAGTTAAAATTCATAAGTGGTTCATTAGATGAGCTGGCTTTGTTCCTATAAGAAGCACGAGGAACAGGAATTAATGTTTCTTGACTGCTACTGACGAACCTGTTTTGAGGTTGGGGTTGGGGTAGTCTAGATAAGCGTGGTGGGGTGTTAACATCATTTTGGTGGTCTTAACTCTTCCAACTTAGTAGTATTTCCAAAGACTTATTGTAACATTGTTACTGTTTTGTTCTAATGTGGATGCATATGTTTTACAGAGCTTGGGTTATCTCATCCGGGTGGTTGAAAGAAAGCTTCAAGAAGGGCAGATTTGTTGGTAGATTATTTTAACCTTTAGTAACTTGTACATCATTTGTGCCTGCCGAATCTCAATCTGTTAATGGTTTATCTGCAGATGAAATGCCTTTCGTTTTGGAAGATGAAGATTACAGGACTAAGTACAGAACTGAACTGAAAAGGGCAGTTCTTAGAGCAAAAGCGAGTCCCAGTGCATTGCTTAAAGGTCTTGATATATGGCTGTCAGCTCATGTCCAACCTCCAGCCAATACTCTGTCAGCCATTGTTAAGTCTGCTGGAGGAAATGTAAGTCAATGAAAAAAGAAGCTCTGTTGTTGGTTAGTAATGCTTAGACATTCAGTGTTGTGAAATGATGTTATTGAATTTGTGTTAAAACTAGAGAATAACCAAAGAAATTCCTGCACCAAACTGAATAACTCTTGCTAAATATTAAGAAATGAAATTCCTGCACCCTAGGGAGGGGATAGGGGTGGTACATACCGGGCCCCAACCCCTTATTTTATTTCTTTTACCTAATTTCATTAAGAAATTAAATAAAAAATAAAAATTTAAGTTATAGTTTATAAGATTTTTTTTTAGAATTTTTCATCCGGCTCACCCCACTTTTGTGGGTTTGGCTACGCCATTGCCTACACCAGTCTAAATGACTCTTACTTTTACATGCTTGTTGGGGTCATTGATGGTTGAAATTATCTTGTTCCTAGTTTCTTTGAACAAATTTAGGGATGATTAATAAAAACTATCTTTGAGGTTTGGCTTATTACAAAAAAAATTAATCATCTTATATTGAAAGTTGCAAGTCTTAGTGACTGTTTCCACTGTAATGCAAAGACAACTAATTTTGTTCCTCTAAAAACTTTAGGTTATCCGGAGACGGAATGAAATAAAAGACATATCGAAAACCATATTTGTGGCGTGTGAAGAAGACATGGAGGAAGCTCTATCAGCTGTAAAGCTGGGGATTTGGACATTCAGTAGCGACTGGCTTATGAACTGTATCATGAGGCAAGAACTTGATCTTGAGGCCCCTCAGTTTGCTGAATCCCTTTAGGCTTTCTTTAACAGGTTAACAGCATGCTGCCAGCTTCATGGAAATATGTATATATTTGTTCAGAAATGATACTTTCCAGAAGCTGGCTTGTAGTTTCTTCATTGGAATGGGGTTCAATATAACGTTATGAATGACGTGAAATCGAAAATTAACGTTACTTCTTATTTGCTTTTTAATTGATGAAAGATCTATCTCAAACATTTTTGGGGTTCTTAAAATTTATGTTGGAGATTGATTAGACAGAATGTCAGGCACATTCACTACACAACATAAGCCAGTACACAAGCAAACATGCTGTTACTTTAGATTAACTAAGTTGCTTGATTGACAAAGAGGACGATTGCAAACGTTGTAGAAAATTGAATGAATATACTCTTTGGCTGGGTATTTTCTAATAAATCTGATTTTGAAAAATAAATTGCTTATGCTTCAAATTCTGTTAAACATATTCATGTTTGGATGGAAAGTCTTTAATGATCTTATTATTAAAGGTATATAACATAGAACCAACTTTTGTCAAATTGGAATCGTGAATATGATGTAGGGATGACAATTTGACTCAGCCCATTTAAGACCCGTCCCACCCCGTGATCCGCGGTGGAATGGGGTGGGTCTGGATATTACCTCTATCTTGTGGGTATCGCCCAATTCTGTCTTGCCTCGCCTGTGGGTAGACATTGCAAGTTCGGATCTTCAAGTACCCGCTCCATTACCATCCTTGATCTGATGTCACTATACGAGTAACTCTAACCACATGACGACACTATTTTATAGAATTGAAATGTTCTCTGTATTGAAAAATTAAATAATCACATCAATTATATTTCTTCTAACTCAATTAATATTTAATTAGTTAAATATGAGAAGAAAAGAAATACTATCTAGTCTGTAACATGTTTTGTACAATATAATATCTTAAGATCACTAGTTTTGAATTTAATGTGTTCAATCATAATAGATACTTGTTAGAGCTGACTTATTTAGTCAAAACTCTAATAATT
The DNA here is from genome assembly GCA_016081115.2 of Rehmannia glutinosa. Lineage (NCBI taxonomy): Eukaryota > Viridiplantae > Streptophyta > Magnoliopsida > Lamiales > Orobanchaceae > Rehmannia > Rehmannia glutinosa. The sequence goes on from CM071933.1 coordinate 15,515,138, forward strand.
TTAAATTATTTTTATTTTATTATTTTGTCTATTTCTAGAACAAAATATACTAATAATTTTGCAGGTCCAATTCGTGGATTAGAGATACAGATCGGTCAGTTTTGGGAGTTGAGAGATAGTAGGAATTGAGTCATACTTTCAAGGAACCACCATCCCTCAATCTCCCCACTAACACCTCTACTTGGAAGTTGTTTGCATGACTTTTTTTTAGGGATATGGTGATCTATAAAGAGGAAAGGAGCTACACGTTTTTCAGTGTGGATTCAGAACACAAAAATTAGAATTAAAAAGAGAGTTCACCATTTTATACAAGAAGTAAGAAGAAGGTGCCTAGTGTGTTTGGAGGTGTTGGTATCACCTTTTGCAACACTTTCCTTTAGCGTTTTTCTTCTTGTTGATATTTTTGAGAGGCAAGTTGTTCCTAGGTTAGGTTCAGTTGTTCTCTTACTTTGACGGATTCCAGAGCTAGAAATCGAAGTTTTACAAATAGAGTCCATTTTTATACAAGAAGTGAGAGAGAGGTGCCTAGTGTGTTTGATGGGGTTGGTATCACATTTTGCAACGCCTCTAGACAACACCTCTAGAGAGTTTGCTTCTTCTTGTTTGTTTGAGAGACAGATTGTAATCTGGGATATGTTCAAGTTGTTCTCTCGATTTTACGGTAGAAAGTTGAGTTGAAGATCAAGTACAATAGTTAAGTCTTTGTCTTGTTCTTTATTTTTTGTAATCAATATTCTACTTCATAGATTTTGCCTTATTGGCGCCGCACAAATATTTTTATACTTGTGCAAAATTTTCATATCTTGTGTTCAATCTTATTTTTATGCTTTGTTTATTTTGATATTTGATAAAATAAACAAACAATCTGAAAAACACAGTTTTCGTTGGGTGACACCTAAAGTGTTGCCAACACTCACCGCAAACTTAAAAGAATTCCACCCATTGAATTCTAACAATACTGAATTAAATGAACTACTATATGGTCTTTTAAAAAATAAAAAATAAAAAATAAAATAAAAATAATATCTCTTGTTAAATTGTGAACAAGAGAGTAGCGGCACGTGCCCAAGCTTGGCGCCACTCACAAATTTCGACTCCCAAGGCCAAGAACACTCAAAATAGAGCAAGTCCTAAATTAAGACATACGAGCGTGTTTTCCGGCGGCGGACATTCATCCGCAGAACCCTTTAAATTATCCATAAAAATGGCGGCTGATTCTCTGCGCACAGGATTATTTAATAAAACCCAGTTCAAGAATTGTGGGAGCTTCTCAAATTACTATCCAAAAATAATTGCTGCTGCAGATTTCAGCTCAAGAGCTTTTCGAGCTTCTCAAGAGCCCCTCGATGACAACAAGAACAAGTTCTACAAAGAACTGGGTTTGCTCTTCTCCCTTTACTTGGTGTGAAATTTGAGTTTGTGCCTGTATTGTCTAATTTTTTTAGGTGTATATGTTTGTGTTGTTAGTTCATTTTCAAGAATAATCGCGTTTTTATGTGTGTGTGTGTGTATATATATATACATGTATTTTAGATGTTTTCGGTGTATATATTTGGTATGTAGCAGATGGGCTAAGTTTCAATGGATGAGATATTGTGTAGGGATCGAACACTTAAAAAAAAAGTGATTATCAACTTTTGGCTGGAAAAAAATATTATATTTTAGTTCATTTGATCAGATTACTGATTGTGCTTCTGGATTATAACTTCTCCACCAAATAGTCTCTCTTGACTTAATCAGCTTCTATTTGCAAACATCTGCCAATTTCAACTACTTGCCCGGTCAAGTAAAAATAATTCACTTCCTCCAAAAGCAGAAGTGTTTGCAAACACTCCCTTAATTTATTAGCATCTTTTAAGACTCAATAGCTTATTAATTAGCATTCAGTTATTCATTACTGGTAGAGTTTAACTTCCAATGGAGAGGTTATATTGATTTATTCTCTATAGCTTCTGCTGGGGAAGAAAAAAGGAATTCAATAATCAATAAAAAGTAGGTAAACAAAATTTTCAATGAAGAGTAACTCCAAATTTTCTATCACATAAATAAAAACTGGCAATATTGGTTTGTCTTTCTGTAGGTATGTTTTCTTTCCGGAAGAGAATAGAAGATTCTATTCTTCGTGCGGAGATGTTAGCACCGACAGCATTGGAACTTGAAGAAGCAAAACATGTCAATCAGGAAGAAGTTATTCGGGACTACGATTTGTGGGATGACCTAAGTAGATCAAATGAAATACTTCTTAAACTGGCTGAAAGTGCTAAGGTGGTTGACAATTTGAGGGATCTTAAATATAAGGTATTCTATGCTAAATTGAAAATATCATACTTATTGGCACAAGCGTTATTACCAATTGTTTCTTGTTGTTTCATTTTATATCTTTTAACACCAGTCAATTATATGTTTGAGTACTAAGATTGATTGATCTTGATTCTTGCTACCACCCATATTACCATAGCCTAGTGGCTGTCAATTATGGGAGTGTTTGCAAAAACTTTTGTTTTTAGAAGAAGTGATTAATTTTAGAAGAAGTAAAAGTAGTTGAGAATCAGAAGTTGGTAGTGTTTGCAAATAGAATAAAAAGTTGAGAATAAGAAGTTGAGAGTATTACAAGTAAAACGTTGTAAAAGTGTTTATTTGTTTGTAAAAGTCAAACCAAAAGTAGAATCATAAATCTAAAGCAGAAGTAGAAGTTGACTTTTGCAAACACTAAAAAGTGATTTTTTTTTTCAACCAAAAGCAGAGAAACAGTTTTTTCTTTTAAGTGATTGCAAACACTTCCTATATGTATCAAGATGTTAGCGTTATTTTTTCATGAAGTTGTTTAAGGTTAAAAAGACAAAACGTTGGTCCATGGTTACTTTTTGAGATAATAAGCATGCATGTATGTATGATGCAGGCAGAGGAAGCTAAACTTATCACAGAGCTTGCAGAGATGGATGCGATCAATTATGCACTTTTCAAGCAAGCATATAGCGCTTCGTTAGACGTAAACAAGTTTTTGGATACGTATGAAATGTCCAAGCTTCTAAAGGAGCCGTATGACATGGAGGGAGCATGCATTATCCTTGAATCTAGATGTGGAGACATTTATTCCGAGGTTTGAAGAATTTTTATGTTCTCGTGATATTTGATGTGGCGATATTGTTAGTTATGGTTATTTGATTATAAACTTTATCTAGAGATGGGCAGGACAGCTGGCGCAGATGTACATGAAATGGGCTCAAAGGCAGGGTCATACGGGGAGGATAGTAGAGAGATGTCCTTCAAATAATGGTGGTCTCAAGTCGGCTACTATTGAGTTTGAATTCAAATTTGCTTATGGGTACCTATCTGGGGAAAGAGGTGTGCACTCTTTGATAAGAAGTTCCGAAAATACTTCCGCTCGTCCTGAGGTATAAAAAATAGTTTATATAAGAATCACATGGGAGCTTGCTAACTGTCATTCAAATTATTACTTGTTAACTTCCATAAAACGTTCCTCCCTTTGTGCTCATTTGTTAAAGTGAGTTGTCCGCAGAAATAGTGTTGCTCTACTTTGTGCCTCAAAGACTTGGGGAGAGTTTACAGACACTAAAAAAAAGTGATTGTCAGCTTTTGACTGGGAAAAAATAATTTTTAATGTTTTCAAATTTCGACCTTTGTTTACTGATTCTGTATAATTTAATCAGAATCTAAAAATAAGGGGAGAAGTGCTTTAGATTTCTGATTCTGCTTCTGGTTTCATTTTGGAATATGTAAAAACACTTTTACAACTTATTCAGCAAACACTCTCTATTGACTTAATCTATTTTTAGCTTCTATTTTTAACACTACCAACTTCTGATTTTGAACTGGTTTTCACTTCTACTACAATAAATTACTTCTTTTAAAGCAGAAGTTTTTGCAAGCACTCCCTTAATATCTTTCGTCCCACTTCCAATACTTTTTAGGCTAGCTTGGCATCTGTGGACGTGATTCCTCTATTCATTGAATCATCTCCAGACCAGCTGTTGATTGATGATGAGGATATACTAGTTTCATACCCTTCATATTGCGAGGACAACTTGCTTGGGACTTCCTCAACAGTTCAGGTTCAGCATATTCCAACAGGTTTAGAAGTTCAATCTACAGGTAAGTAAGCAGCTTGGAACTAGCTATCATTAGTTTTTCTAGTTGTGGTTTGAATTTACTTTTTAGTTAAACGTCTTATTTGTATACTTGGTTTAACTTAAGCACGTTTTCATATTTATACATGTCGCGTTTCTGGTTTTGGTTTGGACACTTGATATGCCATTATCGGAAATTAGGATTAACTATGGACACAAATAGCAATTGCATGCACATCTGTAAACACAGAGAATAGCACTGCGAATTTGTGTTTCAACCAAACATTTGTTGGATATTTTAGGATACAGAGAACAAACACGGAATGTGGGTACTTTGTGACAACTTTCTTTCAAAGTATTAAACTGAAGGTGTCATAATGGAGACAGCATATGTGCTTTCTGTGCAGTCCTGAATGTTATCGTGGTTTTATGAGACTGAGCATAGATAATTTGTAATCGCTCGCAAGTGAGCGCTAGCAAAATTAACAACATAATCGTTTAGGATATTAAAGTGAAGTATACAACACATTGTTACTTATTAATGAATTCTCAAAGCAGGGCCAAATAACTCTTACAAGATTATTTTGGCGACAGGACACAAAAAACTTGAGATTGTTTTCGGGAAGATGATGTTTACATGAGCACAAGTTATCAATAAAGCTTCTTTAGAAAAATCGAGAAAAAGTAATATAGTTGATTCGTGCAGAGGTGTAAACCCAATTCTGTGCCCTCATAATGGAACTTTGCATTAAAGCCTTTCCTTACGACAAGCTTGAGGCTGCCATTGCATCAGCTGCTTTTTTTCCCCCTCTATTTGAAAGTATAATTGTTCCTCCGAGCTCACTGGTAGTATTTGTAATTATCCCAATAATGTATATTCAGTGTCTCATAGAGAATTGTTCAGATTTTTCAATCTTGGCTTGCCAAAGCACGATTGAGCTTTTCTATTATGTATCAGTAACTTATCTTCAAGTGAAATGATGAAAAAAAGAAAAGGCTGATACTAACGACTATCTCATGCACAGGTGAAAGGAGTCGCTTTGCTAACAAGATTAAGGCGTTTAATCGTTTGAAGGCTAAACTACTCGTCGTTATGAGGGACCAAAGAATATCAAGTGTAAAAAGCATCAAGAAAGACGCTAAAATGGATAGGTGGAGTCGAGAGACTCGGAAATATGTGTTACGGCCAACCAAGATGGTACATGATCTGAAATCAGGTGTCCAGTTTCCTGATGTAAATGCTGTCATAAATGGAAATCTTGATCCTCTTATTGCTGCTCACATCAATTCTAGACAAACTACTACTTTCATTTAACGAGCTTACCATATTATTGATTCAAAAACATTTGTTGAACAGGAATTACCATGGTTGATAAACAAAGTTCTTGCATTAGAGCTGCATTATTTCTCTTCTTTTTTCTTTTTTCTTTTTTTTAATTAGTTTTATTGTGCTTTTTTCCTGGTCAATTTATTTCTTTTCCTTTTCTTTGGTGGGGACTGAAATATCATTATTTCATTGCACTATAATTTTTTAAGAACTGTTCAAAAGTAAACACATTCCTGGAGAATCAACCTCTAGTCAATGGTCAGAAATGGATCCTTTACATTTTCACTACGTAAATTTTGTGCAAATTTCGGAGAGAGAGACACGCAAGGATAATGTCATTATTAAAAGAAGTATATAAATAAAGTATTTTTTTTAGGAAATAAAATAAAGTCTTTTTTTAGGAAATAAAATAAAGTCATGAGTGCATACGAATGCGAATATGATAAATTTATATTATTTTTTTTTGATGAAGATAAATTTATATTATTGAGTATGATCGATCACACAAGCAATCAGAACTTGAAAGAAGGGAAAACAACTCTTTTGGTGGTGTTTTGCGGCAAATCACATTTTATATATAGGATTGGTTATTTGATTAATTCGGTTAACCGTTAATCGAAATATCAAAAATCGAATTAACTGAATTCAAATTGATAAAATTATTAACAAACCGAAATTATATTTATCGAATTATCCAAAATGAATAGTATTTCGGTTATTTTTAACCAGCCGAATTAATCGAAATTTCTATCCAGAACTAGTAAATACCCTAAGTTGGCTTGTCAGTTAAGCTGGACACATTCACATATGATATATATGGTAGATATACTAGTTTAATATATTACTTTAATTAATTCGGTATTAATTAATTTTGAGTAACCAATAACCGATTTTTTTTTTAAATATTTAGGTGGCGATTGGATATGAAATATATTCTATTTTCGTTCCGCTGGAGAATTTTTGACCAAACATGCGATTGTTTATGAAAATTTTCAGAAAATATACCATTCTCTCCTTTCACTTTTTCTTATTTTTTCTCTCACCAATCACATCTACACATTTTTTCACAAAAAACTAATCATTATTACACATTCTCCCACAAAGTTCACTATTTACTCACTCACACATTTCTAACTATCAATCATATCCAATCATTATTTACTATTTTTAAATCAAATCAACTTTCATCATTACTTTTTCATCTCAGATCCAATCACATTCTCAAAATTCATCTTTTTTCTTCTAATTTTTTTTACCACTATTCTCTAGCCAAATGAAAATTTTCAAAATAAAAGTATATCCAATCGCGCCCAACCATTAACCTGATCGAAATAATCCGACTACAAATCGGATTAACTGTATTAATTCAGTTAACGGTTAACCAAAAGAAAATTAATTGGATAGCCTTAAAATTAATAGGGCATTCAAACCACATTTTCAATCAATATATAATATTCTTAGATGAATTTTTTTTCCCTTAAAAAATCACAGATCCACTTAGCACAGTCAATTAAATGAAACCAAATATATTTTAAACTCAAATTAAGCATCACAAAGTTTTAAAATTAGTAAAATATATAATCATAAATTGCAAATTTATCACTAAAAAGACTAGTGTAAGTATTAGCATTTTGACAAAAATTTATATAAGACCGTCTTACGGAAAATGATCTGTAAGACGGGTTGTACCCGCTCCACCCATCCATCCAACTAGCTTTTTTTAGGTTTAAGGGTTTCTTTATTTTTATTCTCTTTCTTCCTTTCCCACCTTTTTTTCCTCCCATCTCTCTCTCTCTCTCTCTCTCTCTCGCTTTTCTTTCTTCTCGTTTTCTCCTTGCTTTTTTTTTTCTCCCATCTTTTTCTGCTTATCTCCCTCTCCATGGCTTTCCTTGATATTCAACAAAAAAATCTGAAAATAAAAGGACATTGTTGTTGGACTTTGGACGAAGCTAGAGAGGAAATAACTTCTACAAGCCAGATGATTATTTGACATCAAACCATGGCTGTTAGGAGAAAGGTCTTAAGCGGTAGTGGTAGGCACCATCAAAAAATTATTTAATGAAGAATCTAATAACTCTAATCAAATATTTTGATAAATAACTTAACAAAAACAACTTACTGGGGGAATGAAAGTCAAACGTTTCATTTTTTAAATTTTTATTTCTTTTTCCTATTAAATTATGAACATAGTTAAATTAATATTTTTATAAGTATAAATACTATTTTTTAGATAAAGTATCATGATTTTTTAGTATAGTCACAAATTAATAATTCAGTACAATAAAGAAGGAAGAATAAATATTAGAGGTGGCAAAATCCAGCCCAGTCCGCGGGCCGACCCAGCCAGTCCGAGTTTTGGGTTGGGCTGGGTTGTAATTTATTAGGCTCGAAAAAGCCGGGCCTATTTGGCCGGCCCGAATGGCCCGACGGGCCGGACTAGCCCGAAAATTTCTACATAGAGTATATACATGGGCTGGGCTGGGCCAGGTAATTTCGTGGACCGACCAAAATCGGGTCGACCCCGACCCAACCCAAAATTTCGCAAAAGCTCGGTGGGCACGTGTAACACCCATTTTTTTTTAAAAAAATTTCTTATCCTAATTTATCTTATGTAATAATTGATTTTAGATGATATATTTATATATGTTTGTTTAATGGAGTTAACTTTTGTTAGACAACCCCTTTTTTTTGCTACTATCTTTACTTTATACCACTACACCATTTTCTTTTTAATACCACTTTCTCCATCTTTTAACTTTACAGAAAAACATCCCATTTCCTTTCTTTCAAGTTGCAGCAAAATATTTTAGAATAGACTCTCAATTCCCTTAAATGGCCACTTTATTTCTCTCTGCTCTCATAATTATTTTCAGCATATTTTCTCAATCTAGAAAGTGTAATAGTAAGTCATCTCACCTTATTCCAACTCTTATCGTTTTTCTTCCCGGTTGGAGTGTTGTAATTAAAAAAAAAAAAAAAGAAGAACTTGATTTCTGTATGTTGTGTGCGTGTGTGTATTTGATTTAGTGTGATGTGTGTGTGCTAATGTATGTGTGTGTGCTACTGTATGTGTGTGTTACTATATATATAATATATATAAATTCAAGAGTATTGTGTGTGTGTGAGATATTGTGTGTGGGTGCGTCTGTGTGTATGAATTTCCAGTGTGTGTGTGTGTCTGTGTCTGTGTGTGCGTGCTTAACTGTGTGTGTATGTGTGCTTTTAGTAGATTGTTGGTGTATGTAATTGCCGGAAATGAGTTTCAAACAGGTGTTAGAGAAAAGTCGAAGGTGCCAAAAGGGGGGAAGGTGACGGGAATGGGGTCTTTTAAGCAGGGGCTTGAGTTTGAAAATTTGATAGAGATTAAGGCTAAATTGGGAATTTTGTTGATTTACATATTTGACCCCTGAAGTTTCATTTCAGTCCAAATTTCAAATTCAAATTTTCCAAAATTTTCTATTCATTCCCAAACAAATTTCAATTAAATCCAGATTTTTATTTAAAATTTTCAAAATTTCAAATTAACCTCTATATAACTTATTTAGACTTTCTGGATTTTTCAATTTAACCCTAAAAGTTTTTATTTAGTCCAAAACTAAAAATTTACTTTTAACTTCTTCCAATTAGACCTCAAAACTTATATTTTGAGTAAATTTTTGCATACTAAAAATCCCTAGGATATTTTATAAATATAATTATTTCAATTATAAGTTACTACTTAATCTTTAGGCCTAAATCATGTTAAATTTATATTGTAGGTGACGAAGAACCGTAGGACTTCTACTTTCGAGCTATTTGTGCATCTACTTTAGTTTGCTGATTGAGGTAGGGATTTTTATCACATTTTATGTGTATATTTCATTGTCCTTGTTAAATGCCTAAACTGTTCAATTATGTGAATTACACATTTTAAATGTTTAAATGATATGTATAATTATGTGAATCATATGCTTTCGATGTATTACATGACATGCATAATTATTTGAATTTTATGCTTTTAATGTGCTACATGATATGATTGTTTTTTTATAAATGACATGTTTTTCTTTACAATGTATGCTATGTATGTTTATGCAATGGGAAAGGAAAAAATTTTGGCTTCATGCCACGGGAAAGGAAAATTTGGCATTCGTGCCACGGGAAAGGAAAATTTTTGGCTTCATGCCACGGGAAAGGAAAATATGGCATTCGTGCCACGGGAAAGGAAAAGTTTTTGGCCTCGTGCCACGGGAAAGGAAAACATGGCATTCGTGCCTACGGGAAAGGATAATTTTTGGCCTCGCGCCACGGGAAAGGAAAATATGGCATTCGTGCCTACGGGAAAGGTTATGTGCTATTCGGCTTATGCCAACGGGAAAGGTTATGTGTTAATTTATGTAATTGTACACTTTTCGTATTTAGCTTGGACAATCCTTATCTCTACTGAGTATGTGATTACTCACCCCTAAATTCAAATCTTTTCAGATCATACGGATGGAGGCGTTGCAGATGTGGGGGAATAGCCGATGATTTCACTTTTAATTATTTCAATTTCAAGAACTATGAACTCGTTTTAAATTTCGAACAATTGTGGTGTACTATTTTCTTTTTAATTTATTTCAAAGTGTTTTGAGTGGATTTTTAATTTTTGACAAATACTCTATACTTATTTCTTAAGACTTTAAGTATTCTCATTATTGCTTCCGCTAAACTTTTCATTTATCTATTTATTTAAAAAAAAATATATAAGCATTTACTTAAAATTTTAGTAACGCTTAAAAAAAAATGGGGCGTTACAGCACGGGCTGGGACGACCCGATCCAAACAATTGTCAGCTCTAATAAATATGACCGAGTTAAAGTAACATTTTTATGAGTAAAAGTATATATTTATTTAGATAAAGTAATCATATTTTTTAATACATTCACAATTTAGGAATTTGGTACAGTGAAGAATAATATGACGGAGTTAAAGTATCACTTTTATGAGTAAAAATATCAATTTTTTGAGATAAAGTATTATATTTTTAATAGTTACATATTGGAAATTCATTACAGTGAATAAGGAAAAATAAATATGATGGAGTTAAAGTAACATTTTATAAGTAAAAGTATCCATTTTTTGAGATATCGTATCATGTTTTTTTAATACAATCACGAATTATGAATTTGGCACAGTGAAAATAGAAAAATAAATATGATAAAGTTAAAGTACTACTTTTATGAGTAAAATTATCTGTGTGAGATAAAGTGTCATGTTTTTTAATATATCACAAGTTAGAAATTTATTACAGTGAAGAAAGAAAAACAAATAGGACAGAGTTAAATAACACTTTTATGAGTTAAAGTATCCGTTTTTTGAGATAACATGTCGTGTTTTTAATTTGCTCAATATAATTGTAATTAATGTTTCTCTGCAATTTGATAATATAGAATCCAAATCCAGAAATCAATATTCGAATAAAATAACATAGATATGTGCTTTAACCACAATCTGAAATCAGGGACGAATGGAAGAGGAAAATAAAAAGGGAGATAGAGAGTAGGAGGAAAGAGAAAAAGAGTAAAGAGATAGAGCGTGAGAAGGAAGAGAACGAGAGAAAGAGAGCGTGTGATGCATGAAGAAGATGAAAAGAAGAGGAGAGAGAAATTTCTATTTTTTTTCTACTTAAAGATCCGCTGATTCAGTATAGTACCTAGATCCAATTCATGGGATCCACGGTCTTATGAGAGACCTACTCTAGGAATTTATGTAAAAAAATTCCAAAACAATATGATCACATATTGATTATGACAAGTGACAACATAAATTATGTTATCGCGTACACCCGCCCCACCTAAGGTAGAGGGGTGGGTTAAGTATTTAGTAGCCCGCCAAGGGGCGGGCCTAACGCAGGCTAGCCCGCGAACCCGGCGGGTGGGCGCGGCTAGCCCGCCGAATAAAAAAAAAGAAAAAAAAAAAAAAAAAAAGATAAAATAGACAAAAAAAATAGTATAATTGATATTTTATATTTTTATCTATTATAAAAGTGTATATAATATTTTTATAAAATATGTACTTGTTATCCATTAGTATATTAAATTCATTAAAATTAATAATATGAATAAAAAAATATTTTTTTTAATTTTTTAATATTTTTTAATTTTTGGCGGGCCGGCCCGCCCAACCCGCAACCCAAGACGGGTTGGGTTGGGTTGAAGTTTTCTCGGCCCGCCACCTCGGCGGGCCAGCCCGCCCCGTCAAGTGGCGGCCCACGGGCCGGCCCGCCCCGCCGGCCCGTTTCGACAGCTCTACGTACAATAGTGTATGACTGTGGCGCTAATTGCAATTGCATCAACATTTTCACAAAGCATTGTAAGAAAAGGCTTAAAGAAAAAGAATGATATGTATATCATTATACTCTCGGTTTAAATATAACATTTTTAATTTTATTATTTAGATGTCTAGAAAGTAGAAACAATATATATTTTCTAAAACAATATTTTTATTTTGTAAATGCTTTCTGAACACTATTCTACTAGTTTAAAATTGACATATTTAAAATCAAAACATATAAAAATATCCAAAATTCCAACTTTCACATAATTAAACTTTCATGATTGAAAACAAAAATGTAGGAAAATTAACCAGCGGACTAAGCTCGTCGGTATTGTGAAGTGAAGGTCAAGGTTTAACATCACACTCCATCAAATTATTCCTAGAAGTTGAGTTATAAAAGAGAAATTGAATGTATTGATTGTAAATTCAAATGAAACATTAAAAAAAAAAAGGAAGTATGTCCCACCTATCTAACCCTAGATAACTTTCTAATCGTGGAATACAGTACCAAGGGCAAATTTGTCATTCGAACTTTGTTCAGCCGCCTATAAAAATAGCCGTTGCCCCACACACAGACATCCATCCACACGCACACATTCAGACATCCACACACACTCACCGTGTGTGATGGATCTTAAATTCAGTTTTGTTTTTTAGACGAAAAGTATGACATCTGTACGGTAAGTTACTGCATATAGAATTTCGCGCGCATACAGTCATTTTTTTGCTTCAGTATGCTTTTCTCTCTGTTCTTATTTTATTTTAATTGCAGTACGTTTGATAAGTGATTGTAATTTGTTGGTGTTGTGTTCTTTTTATTGGCTACCAAGAATCAATTCTTGAAGAATCGATATGTAATGGGAATTTAAAGATGATGATGTATCACTTCTTTTCCTGAAAAAGTACATAAGACATATTTTTCTGTGAATATGATGTTCGATTTCTGATATCTTTTGACTGGATTCTAGAGTGTGAAATTTAATGTTTGTGCTTATATTGGTGGATTTTGAATTTGTAAGTTCAATTGAATAAAGATTCTTGAAAAATCGAGATGGAATACGAATTTGAAGAGGATGATGTATAACTTATTTCTGAAAAAGTACACGACACATTTTTCTGTCTATGATGTTTGATTTTTGATTTTTAATAGATTTGATTCTAGAGTGCGAAAATTTATGTATGTGCTTAATTGCTGACTTCTGAACTTGTAAGTTCAAAAGAATCAAGATTCTTGAAGAATCGAGATGGAATGAGAATTTGAAGAAGATGATGTATTATGCTATCAGAAAAAGTACACACACACATCTTCAATGTATATGTGCTGCAAGTAAAAGATCTTTCTTCTCAGTCATCAGATTCGCTTTCAGTCTTGAAATAGGATAATATCCATGAAATGTCGTCCTTGTATTGGGAGAGAGGATTTGGAAGGTGGAGCAGCGATTTGAGGGGTTGATGAAGAGACTTCCACGACCCACAAAGTGTTTCTATATATCCCTTCTTCATGGGATTGATTATTAACTAGAATACACGGAATGTTGATATTGTGTGTTCCAATGTCACATGGGACTACGCATATATTTCCATAATGTGTGAGCCCTAAAGTCTGGATTGGACCTTTCCCAAAATATTATAATAAATTTTCTGGTATGTTGTTTCAGACAAGAGACAGGTAAAGTTATGGGTCATTGGCTAGCATATGTGAACACAATTGATAATTTGTCATAGAACAAAAGAGAGAAATCAAACCACGAAGCAAGGTCTTAAAAATTCTTCGATTTGATTTCCAAGACAGCACTGTCATCCATTTTCATTCTTTAATAATACTTTTATTTGTATTTTTATTATTTATTGATGTGCCAGAGGAAGAGCTGAGAATTGTTCAGAATAATTTGATATATTGGCTTGAGAGACCAGACTATATATTATGGTGGTTTTGTTTGAAATTTTACAAAAGTACAGTTGACAAGCCCATGCGTAAACATTTATATGACTGTGAATCAAGTTTTAAAAGTGCGTAAGGAGTCACCATATGTTCTTGTTTCTAAGTTTTCCTTTTTAATCTTATTATCTCTTTGGCTTTATCGAGGGACTAATCAGTATCTTTCGCCTAAAGAGATTTTTCTGAATCAGCATATCCCTGTATTTCGTCTGTTCTCAATTGCCCAATGATGTTTAACTTGCGATATCTCCTTCTATACCTAAGGTGGATTAGAATATAATCTTGTTGGGCATATATGTCCATGCTTATTTATGCTTATTCTTTTCTTTTTATCTGATTTCTGCATTTCCTTAAAATCATAGTATATTCAAGTTGGCAAACCCTGCTTGGGCCTGTAGTAGGTTTGGAAGACTCTCTGTCTAAGTATTTCTTAAAGTTGTAATATAGGCTCTAATAGAAGTGTTATTATTTGCATTTAAGTACTTATTCAGTAAGAGCCCTTTTCTTCTTTAGATCAGACTTCAAGAAACAATGTTTGTGCAGTTTTAGCTGGAAGCTTGTGGTTCTCATAATTTGATTGACGTATGCTCAAATATAAAAACCTTTTTTGGAGGCTGGGGTTAGTTGGCGTTTCAGGCTTCTATCGGAGGGGATGCCTATTTCCCTCTAAATTGACATGGGCAAATACGCTTGCTCGCTTGCTTGAATGCGCTTTGATCTAACTGGGACCAAAAGATCGCACTCGCAAGTACAAATAGGACACAAAGGTATGCTAAACTACATGCACTTATCTGTGGTGTATATGGATAGAAAATCTTGAGTGGATTTGAAGTCAAATTTAATCAAAGATCTTGGTCGATGATTATCTAATTTTAGTTGATCAAGTTTTTCGTAATTTCTTTCTTAATATGTTAGGTTTAAGAGATAGGAAGCTTTCATATAAGGTTCTGGAATCGATGGAGAGCAGTAGGATTTTGGAAGATAGTACACATGATTTACATCTTCCATCCGCATATGATACTGCGATGGATGCGCTTTCCTCC
>CM071933.1:16129957-16377433 GCA_016081115.2 Rehmannia glutinosa
CTTAAATATACTCCCGAAATGTATTAGCAATCCTCAAAAAAGTATTAGTAGTTCCTCGAAAAAGTATTAGTAGTTCCCTGAAAAGTATTTAGTAATTTCCCTGAATATAATTAAATTTTTCTCCCGAAATGTATTAACAGTCCTTCTGAAAAGTATTAGCCGTCCTTCTAAATAGTATTAGTAGTTCTTCTGAAATGTATTAGTAATTCCCTGAAGAGTTTTTTTAGTATTTCTCATGAATATACTTCCGAAATGTATCAACAGTCCCTCAAAAAAGTATTAGTAGTTCCTCGAAAAAGTATTAGTAGTTCCTCGAAAAAGTATTAGTAGTTCCTTGGAGAGTATTTTAGTAATTTTTCTGAATATAATTAAATTATTCTCCCGAAATGTATTAACAATCCTTATGAAAAGTATTAGTTGTCCTTCTAAAAAGTATTAGCTGATTGATTTCAGCGCAAGCCCAGAAAATTAACGAAAACGTGTAATTATCCGGCAAAATTGTGTTGTTTGCCATCTGTTTGCAGAGCAAAAAGACATTTTGTGGCCGATCCATATTTCCTGCCATTTTTTTTCAAGATAAACATGAAAATTGGGAATCAATAATTGAATTTTCTTTTTCTTTTTCTTCCTTGGCTATGGAGGAGATGAGTGATTATATGGGATTTTGTACGTATATATAAGAGGAGGAGCATTATGTGCAGCGCTTGGGGGAAACAAAAAGATGGGAAATGGTTGGAAATGGGGTACAACTGAGATGCGAGATGCAAGATGAAAAAGGGTCGCAAATTACGCCGGAGACGATTTGATTGGATTGGATTTGCTTGAGCTGGATTTTTTATTATTATTATTATTTTTTGGGAATCCTGGGTCGGTCAAGGCGATGGGTAGGATATTTAGACCCGTCTAACGAATCTAGATCCGTTAGACGGTGTGACAGGAGACTAGCTCTTCATATATATGCCTTTTTTATTTTCATTTTTTTCCTTATGTAAAATAAATTTCATACAAAATTTTGTTGGGACATGAATAATATATAAATAGTTAATATCTGATGATACCCGAGCAGAGCTGGATAGACATGCACACGTGGCAATTCAAGACTTGCTGACATGGACCGACTATGTTATCAATACCGAGAAGAATTTCAGGCCAACCAGAACCCAGCCAGGAAGACACCTCAAGACTAAGGGAGCTCCATCCCAAAAAATCAACGACGACCGAGCTGGAATCCCAGTGGCAGAACACTCTGCCACCTGACAAGATAATAGTGAGACAACTCAACAAGCACTATTTGACACATGGCGATCATGCAACTCATGCACAATAAGAGGAAGACAAGTGTCCCACTCAAATTGTAGCTATAATGATTGCTAGCTTGTTAAATATAATAATATAAATATAACTCATTTATGAGGAAAATGACAACATAAAATCCTTATACAAAAGCATTGTATTTAAAATTCTGCCAAGCCAGAAATCGACCAGAAGTCTTGCTCGGCCATTCAATAAAAAAGCACCTTATTCTACATTTCTTATTTCTAGCCAATATATAGGCCTTAAATGTTAGATAAATGTTTTTATCAAGATTTTGATGATTTTGTTTTAATAAGATTTTATACCAAAACAATGTTTTTATATGTTGTCCAAATACTCCTAAATGATTTAAAATGTTTTTACTAATTTTTGGAGTATTTCTTAGAGTTTTTAATTTGATAAAAATTGGACAACACTTTTGATGGTTTTGTTTAAATTGGTTTTTACACCAAAACTATGTTTATAAATGTTGTCTAAATACTCCCAAATGATTTAAAATATTTTTACTAATTTTTTGGAGTATTTCTTGAAGTTTATTTTTGAAAAAAAATCGGACAACATTTCAAAGGGGAGGTCGGACTTTGCCCAAATGGTCGACTGTGCACGAAGATAAGAAAACACGAAACAAAACTTACGGACTTGTAAAATGGAGCGGGGGACCGGTCCGGGGAGGGCCGACCGTCGCACCCCCAGGCGACCGGCCGAACCCCTCCGACCGGCCGCACCCCCTACAACCCCTACCGGATCGCACTATTTTTTAAAAACGGTCGAAATCTTCAACAGGGCAACCTCGCCGCCTATGTTATTTTTTGACAAAGAAAATTCCAACCGCTTAACTGTGATGACAAGATTTACTTTTCAATTTTGTACAATATTTCTACATCTTGTGATCTTCTTTTTGTAGACAAAAGTGAAGATAGAGGAGCCTATGTTGGGAGCCTATGTTGGTGAAGCTTCCTATAAATAGAGGATGAATTGAAGACACAAGATACAACACATACAAGCAAAATACACAACAAGAAATCACAAATTGTTCAAGCTTTCATTTTTACATTCTTGTTGTAATAGCCTAAAGTACTTTCACTTGCACATCTTTGAGGTCTAGGCTTTTTGATTCTTGATTACACTTGCACTCAATCTTTGTATTGGTTTCATAGAGTTGTAATCTTGAATTTTGTCCATCATTCAACACAAGACATCCTTGTGAGTATTCTTGTGGTAAGAATACACTTGGGTGATTTAGGTGATAGGTGTTTGAAGAGTGTGATACTCTTGAGAGGTGGTGAAGGAAGATTGTGGTAATCTCCTTGAAGGTGTTGTAAGAGGATTGTGGTGATCCTCAAGGTGTTGTATTAATTGTGGTAATTAATAAAATCTTTTTCTTTTTGAAATCCATCCCTGGATATCTTTGGGGTGGTAGAGGATTAGGCCCTGGTGGGTTGAACCTCTTTAAATCAACGAGTGTTGTTTAATTTCCGAATTTACATTCTTGTCATTTACTTGTTGATTCGAAAAAGAGGGTGATTTTCGAAAAATCGGCATAATCTATTCACCCCCTCTAGATTATCGTAGCCACTTGGACTAACAAGTGGTATCGTGAGCCAAACTCTTTGGCTAAGCTCGCTCCGAGTAAAAAGGAAAGATCCATGGCTACGAATGAAGCTTATCTCACCACCGGCGCCTCCACCAACAAGCCACCACTATTCGACGCCAACAACTACGCATTTTGGAAAGACCGCATGGAGTGCTTTCTACAAGGATCGGATTTGATATTTGGAATGTGGTCATTGAAGGAGTTGCTCAACCAACAACAAAATTGGAGGATGGTACCACTACTCCCAAGCCATTCAAGGAGTACGATGAAAATGACAAGAAGGCTTTCTCTCTAAATGGTAAGGCCTTAAATATTTTACATTGCTCTCTTACCGCCACGAATATAATCGCATAAGAGTCATACGATCGGTACATGAAGTTTGGGAAAAATTAGAAACCATTTATGAGGGCATAAAGAAAGTAAAGCAAGCAAGAAAAACAATGCTTGTGAAAGACTTTGAAAATTTCAATATGCATGATGGTGAAAGCATATCAAAAATGGTGGAAAGGCTTGACAACATTGTCAATCCTCTTGTGGCTCTTGGAAAGGTCATCTCCGAAGAAGACAAGGTGACCAAGGTATTAAACGCCCTTCCCGGCTCATGGTCCGAAAAAGGTGACGGCAATCACGGAAGCTCAAAATCTTGAGACACTCAAGTTTGATGAGCTCATTGGGAATCTCCTCATTTATGAAGTATATTTCAAGGAGAGGAAAAATTCTCAACCATCCACCTCTAAATCGGGTACGCAAAATATTATTAAAGGCTTAGCATCTTCTTCTAATAATGTTTATTATGCTAGTGATGAGGATGATGAAGAAACGGCGACTCTTGTTAGAAAATTTGCAAAATTTGTAAACAAAAATAAAGCAAGAAAGCCAAGAGACAATTCTTGCTTCAAATGCGGAAAATCCGGGCACTACATAGCCGATTGCCCAAAATTAGCGGAAGAGGAACAAAAGAAGAAAAAGCCTTTTCCGAAAAAGAAGGCGTTAAATGCGGACGTCAAAACTTGGGATGAATTACTTGAAACAACCGACGAGGAAGGAGAATCCGAACATGGTCTTATGGCCATAGGCGATGAAAATACCGAGGTGCGCTCTAATGCTTCATCTTCTTCCCTAGTTGATGAATTACAATGTGATTTTGATGAATTGCAAAATGAGTTTCAAAATTTGATTGTTAAATACAAGAATTTGAAAAAGGAGCATAAAGAGCTTAAACTAGAAAAGGATAAATTATTTACTTCTTATGACTCTCTTGATAAAGCTCATGCTATTACTCTTACTATGGTCCGTACTCTTGAAACCGAAAAACAAACGCTCACAAATGATATTGAAAATTTGAAAAAGGATGTGCATCGATTCAATTTAAGTACGGATAAAGTCACAAAAATTTTAGATGCACAAAGAGGTGAGCATTCTAAATTAGGACTTGTTATAAACCTTTTCAAAATGCTTTTAAGAAAAAAGACCAAGGTCCAACCTTTGTACGTCTTTAGTAGTCCTCGTATTATTACTTGTTTTTATTGTGGTAAGAATGGACACTATGCTAGCAATTGTAAATTGAAGAATAATTTTAGCTATTATTGGAGACCTAAAGGTCTCAAGGCTAACCCCATGGACCCCAAAATTATAGGGTACCTAAAAATAATTTCTTTGTAGGTTATAGGGGCTATAACAACAATGGAAGATTCAAAATGGCTCGTGGACGCGGATGTTCACGCCATATGACCGAAAGAGAGAACTTTTTACCAACATCAAGCTCCAAGAAGAGGGTATGGTCATGTTCGGTAATGGCAAAGGAAGAATTCTTGGAAATGGAGAAATTGGCAACTCTTCTTTCTCTCTTAGTAATGTTCTTTTAGTAGAAGGGCTTAAGTTCAATTTGATAAGTGTTAGCCAACTTTGTGACTCAAATTATAATGTTGTTTTTAATAAAGAAAAATGCCTTATTTCCAAAAATGATAAAATTATTTGTGAAGCAATTAGAAAAGGCAATCTTTACAAAATTTGTACAAGTGATTTGGTTAGTCAAAATGTTTCTTGTCTTGTCGCCAATAATGATTTAACTAGCTTATGGCATAGGCGACTTGGACATGTTGGATACAAAAATTTGCAAACTATTTACAAAAACCAACATGTAAAAGGACTACCCAAATTGAATTTTGAAAATCTTGGCTTATGTGACACTTGTCAAAAGAACAAATTAGTTAAGAGTAGTTTTAAGCCCAAAATGAAATTTCCACTACCAAACCCCTACAAATGCTTCATCTTGATTTGTATGGGGATATTGGTACGGCAAGTCTAAGTGGAAAACATTACACTTTTGTTATAGTTGATGATTTTTCTAGATATACTTGGGCTCTATTTCTTACAAATAAAAGCGATGCCGTTAATGAGTTTGTTAAGTTGTGTAGACTCATTGAAAATGAAAAGGAAGATACTATTAAGTCCATTCAAGTGATCGAGGTGGAGAATTTGACGGCGAATTTAGAGTCTTTTGTGAAACCAAGGGATATAGTCATAATTTTCCGGCTCCAAGGACACCTCAACAAAATGGAGTAAGCGAAAGGAAGAATCGGACACTTCAAGAAATGAGTCGGTCCATGCTCAATGAATTTTCACTTCCAAAATATTTTTGGGCCGCCGTAAGTACCGCTTGCTATGTCATTAATCGAGTTTATATTCGTCCTAAAATGAATAAAACTCCATATGAGCTTTGGAAAGGAAGAACTCCAAATATTAGTTATTTCAAAATATTTGGATGTAAATATTTTATTTTGAGTACTAAGGATCAATTAGACAAACTTGATCCTAAGGGCGATGAAGGAATATTTATGGGGTATTCAATCAAGAGCAAAGCATATCGGGTTTATAATAAGACTAGTGGGGTTGTTGAAGAATCTATCCATGTCAAATTCAATGAAGCTTCGGTGTTGAAAGGATACCCAATGATGAAAGTGATGAAGAGGATATCGTTGAAACCATTGTTCAAGATGAAACTCAAAATGATCAACCTTCAAGCTCAAGTGTTCCTCAAGAAGATAAAGGTGATACTTGAATCTTCCCGTAGCATTGAAATTTAAGGAGATCACCCAAAAGATCTTATTATTGGTGATCCCCTTGATAAAGTAATGACTCGAGGAAAATTTGTCGAGAAAGCTCTTATATCTCAAAAAGAGCCTAAAAATGCTAAGGAAGCCATTGAAGATGAGGATTGGTTTTAGAAATGCAAGAGGAGTTGAATCAATTTGAAAGGAATGATGTATGGGAATTAGTACCTTGTCCTCTATCTCAAACCATTATTGGTACAAAATGGGTATTCGGGAACAAGCTCGATGACCAAGGCAATATTGTTCGAAACAAAGCAAGGTTAGTAGCTCAAGGTTATTGTCAAGAAGAAGGTATTGATTATGATGAAACATTTGCACCCGTAGCACGTTTAGAAGCTATTCGTATTTTACTTGCCTATTCTTGTTTTAAAAATTTCAAGCTTTACCAAATGGATGTAAAATCCGCATTTTTAAATGGTATTATTCAAGAAGAAGTCTATGTAAAACAACCTCCGGGGTTTGAAAATATTTCTAGGCCTAATGATGTTTATAGACTTAAAAAGGCCTTGTATGGTTTGAAACAAGCACCCCGTGCATGGTATGATAGACTTAGCTCTTTTCTTTTGCAAAATGGTTTTACAAGAGGTAAAGTTGACACTACTCTCTTTGTTTTTGAAAAAGGGCAAGATTGCTTATTAGTGCAAATTTATGTTGATGATATTATTTTTGGTGCTACTAATGAATCCTTGTGCAAGAAATTTTCTAATGCAAGGTGAATTTGAAATGAGTATGATGGGGGAGCTCAACTTCTTCCTTGGACTTCAAATTAAGCAATGCCAAGAAGGAATTTATATTTCTCAATCAAAATATACAAAGGAACTTTTGAAGAAATTTGGCATTGAAGAAGGAAGAACCGTCTCTACCCCAATGGCAACAAACGTCAAGATTGACAAAGATGAAAAAGGCAAGTCGGTTGATGAATCCAAATATAGAGGTATGATTGGTAGTTTACTTTATTTAACCGCAAGTAGACCGGACATTCTTCATGCCGTATGCCTATGCGCTCGTTTTCAAAGCAATCCCAAAGAATCTCATTTAAGTGCCGTTAAAAAGATTTTTCGATATTTGAAAGGCACTATTCAATATGGTTTATTTTATCCAAAGAATGAAAATTTTTCTCTTAAAGGTTATAGTGATTCGGACTATGCGGGAAATATTGATGATCGGAAAAGTACTTCCGATCATGTCAATTTTTAGGCAATTGCCTAGTATCTTGGTTTTCAAAGAAGCAAAATTGTGTTTCACTTTCAACGGTACTGCCGAATATATTTCCATGACATTTTGTTGTACTCAACTTCTTTGGATGAAACAAACTTTAGCGGATTATAAATGTTCTTTTGAAAATGTTCCTATCTTTTGTGATAACATATCCGCTATAAATATTGCTCAAAACCCGGTTCATCATAACCGTACTAAACATATTGAGATTCGACATCATTTTCTAAAGGATTGTGTCTCAAAACGAAAAATTGAGATATCTTTTGTACCATCTCAAGATCAATTAGCGGACATTTTTACTAAACCGCTAACTTCCGAGACTTTTGCATCAATACGAGCTCGGTTAGGCATAATGCATATTGAATGAGCTCTATGATTGCATTTTGCACGTTTTTAAAACTTAGGGGCGAAAAATCGGATTTTTGGTTGAAAATTCGGATTTTGGAAATTTTATCAAACAAATGGGCTGAAGAGGTTGAGGGCAACCGGTCGCCCTCAACGCGACCGTCGCCCTCAACAATGACCGGTCGCCCGAACAAATTTTGGTTAAATTCGGTTCGTCTTGATTTAAACCATTGTGGCTTATTTTGTCTATTTTTCATCCCCTTCGCCAAATACACTAAAATTTCACTTCAAATGTATTTTCTTGTATATGTTTCATTTTTTGGACTTCATTAAGGTCGATTATCATCATCATTGCTCATCTTTACCGAATAAATGGTAAGAATTCTACTCCATTTGCTCAATTGGGTTGAACCATCGAGATTTTGACTTATTTGCAAAATTCTTGATGCTAGTTTCATATGAATGTGATGAGCTTAATATTTATGATGTATTGATTGTTGTTTGAACTGAATTGGTGATGAAAATTTTTGGCTTAAATGAATTTCAAAGGCGTTATATACTTCTAGTTTTATTCGACGCACGCCAAGTGTTCGACAAAATGTTTCAATAAAAAATTCATCACCTACGTGATTCTCTCGATTTGAAAAGTCATATAAGTTTATAGAGATCATGTTTTATCAATCAAATGAGCTTTTGCAAGTCAATTGATCAACTTTTCCCTTTTATTTGGAATTTAAGCTTCAATTTTCAATAAGCTCGATAAATCGATAAATTTGCGCACTTTGATATGAATATATGATATTTTTATCGTGCTAACATTCTTTTTGATGATTCCAAAGGGGGAGAAATAGGAAAAATGATCATACGCTCAAAGAAGCGAAAATTAGTTTGCAAGAAAAGCTATAAGCTAGGGCTCTTGAAAGCCATAAGCTGTGAACAATGCTTAGTCCATTTGATGTATTGTGGACTTTTATGCTTGACTAATGATGTTTTGTGACAGGGGGAGCTTATAAGCTCATGGAATTCAAGCTTAAGTTGTGAAAGCTAAACTTTTAGCTTTTAGTTGTTGCTTGTATACTTGTTCTTTATATGTATGTTGATAGGGGGAGCTTGTGCAAAAATGATTTTGAAAAATCTTTGCTCCTATCCTTGTGTGCTTGTACTTATGAAGTATCTTGTTTGTAATTGATTGTTGTTTTAAGACCGGAAAATTTGTTTTGTTTTAAAATCGACCTTCTAAACTTGTTTTGGTTTGTAATCATCAAAAAGGGGGGGTTTGTTAGATAAATGTTTTTATCCAAATTTTGATGATTTTGTTTTAATAAGATTTTATACCAAAACAATGTTTTTATATGTTGTCCAAATATTCCTAAATGATTTAAAATGTTTTTACTAATTTTTGGAGTATTTCTTAGAGTTTTTAATTTGATAAAAATTGGACAACACTTTTGATGGTTTTGTTTAAATTGGTTTTTACACCAAAACTATGTTTATAAATGTTGTCTAAATACTCCCAAATGATTTAAAATGTTTTTACTAATTTTTTGGAGTATTTCTTGAAGTTTATTTTTGAAAAAAATCGGACAACATTTCAAAGGGGAGGTCGACCGGTCGCCCAAATGGTCGACCTGTACCTGAAGATAAGAAAACACGAAACAAAACTTACGGACTTGTAAAATGGAGCAGGGGGACCGGTCCAGGGGAGGGCCGACCGGTCGCACCCCTGGGCGACCGGTCGAACCCCCCTCCGACCGGTCGCACCCCCCTGCAACCCCTACCTGGATCGCACTATTTTTTAAAACGGTCGAAATCTTCAACAGGGCAACCGGTCGCCCTATGTTATTTTTTGACAGCAAAATTCCAACCGTTGCAACTGTGATGCAAGATTTGCTTTTCAATTTTGTACAATATTTCTACATCTTGTGATCTTCTTTTTGTAGACAAAAGTGAAGATAGAGGAGCCTATGTTGGGAGCCTATGTTGGTGAAGCTTCCCTATAAATAGAGGATGAATTGAAGACACAAGATACAACACATACAAGCAAAATACACAACAAGAAATCTGCAAATTGTTCAAGCTTTCATTTTTACATTCTTGTTGTAATAGCCTAAGTACTTTCACTTGCACATCTTTGAGGTCTAGGCTTTTTGATTCTTGATTACACTTGCACTCAATCTTTGTATTGGTTTCATAGAGTTGTAATCTTGAATTTTGTCCATCATTCAACACAAGACATCCTTGTGAGTATTCTTGTGGTAAGAATACACTTGGGTGATTTAGGTGATAGGTGTTTGAAGAGTGTGGTACTCTTCAGAGGTGGTGAAAGAAGATTGTGGTAATCTCCTTGAAGGTGTTGTAAGAGGATTGTGGTGATCCTCAAGGTGTTGTATTAATTGTGGTAATTAATAAAATCTTTTTCTTTTTGAAATCCATCCCGGAGATACTGGGGTGGTAGAGGATTAGGCCCTAGGTGGGTTGAACCTCTTTAAATCAACGAGTGTTGTTTAATTTCCGAATTTACATTCTTGTCATTTACTTGTTGATTCGAAAAAGAGGGTGATTTGCGAAAAATCGGCATAATCTATTCACCCCCCCTCTAGATTATCGTAGCCACTTGGACTAACATTAAATTCCTTGTTGAGTGAAATCGAGCACCAACAAATTGGCGCTAGATGATCAATGTGAGTTTTGCATGTATTTTAGGGCTTTTTATGGCTATAATTGTTTATAAACATGCAATAACTCATATGAAATGGTATATATTCGCTCTTTGTGGAAAAAGTATTACGCTTTGCTCGTTTTGTAGGAATTTAACGATATTTGGAGTGATTTTGTGATAATTACGAGCATTGCGACCTAGAATCATCAAGAATTGAGCGATTACACCCAATTGGAAGTCAATTATATTGAGTCTAGAGTCATAGTAACGAGTCGTGTGTCAAAAGAAGCATGGATGATCAAACAACAAGGGGATTTATCTCAAGGAACGTCCAAACGCGTCTGGAATTCCTAGCACTGGCAAGGTTTAGTATTTTGGCCATAACTCTCTCTACAAAATTGATATTGAGCTGATTCAAGTGGCTACGGAAAGCTACTAGAGAGGGCTACAACTCTTATAAAGACCCCATAAACAAATCAGACGTTTGGGTGATGCACGACCCGTGCGTGTTACCCACGACCCGTGCGTCCTTGCAGAATACTCCAAAATCTGACAGCACAATGACCTAGGCTTCTAAGGGGTATAAATACCATTTTTAGGGGCGCACACCAAGGGAAAAAAGGCTGGGAATACACCCAAAAACACAAGAAACACATTAACTTCATCAAGGAAGAATCAAGGGAAGAATCGGGTCAAATCAGAGCTTAAGGATCGAAGATTTATCGAGAGATTATCTACTTTCCCTAAGTTTTCTCATTCTTTGTGCTTTAATCTTTCATTTTAGCTTGTCATGAATATGAATAATTTGTCTACGAGTTGTTTATTTGTAATGAGTAGCTAAATTTCTTGTGATTTCTGGGTTTTGGAAGTAGATTAATTAAACTCTTGTTGAATGTTTTACTCTTAATTGAAGTTATTGTCTTGAAGCCTATTTGAGTACTTTGTTCTTATTCTTGTTTTATCATTTGGCCAATGATTTAGAATGTTTGATATATTGATTCATAATTCGAGAGCTGAGTTCAATATTAGATCTTGAGTACTTGACATGAATATTTGCATAATCGAGAGGTTTGTGTCTATTTGTGAGGATATTTGATCTTTTGTGCATTTGGGAGTTGTGTATCTTATGTTGAGTAGAGATGCTAGCATAGATATTTCAATCTACACTTTATATACATCTCGAGAGGGAGGATAAAATACCATTGTGATCGTCTTATTGGTGTATTGATAATAACTTTGGCTTTGATTAAATCGGACAACAAGAGGAATATTAATTGAAACCATAACTCAGGAATCCATTTCATTCTCTTGATAATTCCATATTTATTTTCATCTTTGTATCTTGTGGTTATTCTTATCTTAACTCCACAACAATTATCAAATTTCGATCGTCAAGATAAAAATAAAACTATTATGATCTCAACACTTAGCGCATAAATTTATTAGTCTCTGTGGATACGACATTGCTTACCCTATTCTATAAACTACACCGTACACTTGCGGTGAAGCTAAAAATAAGGCGAACAAGTTTTTGGCGCCGTTGCCGGGGACTAATACAATTTTTGGTGCTAATATTGTGATAGATAGAATTATTTTTAATTTAGATATTTTTATTTTATTTCATTTTTCTTTTGTATATTCTACTTTTACAATGTTTGATTTGTTTCTTTGAGTTGGTGCAGGTAGTACACAAACACTCGCTCGGATGGAGAAAGTCAATTACTTCAATAACTGGAATTCTTACAGTTATTGCAATAATCCTACTCCTACATGCTATTATCCTGATTGAGGGAATCACGAAGATTTTTTATATGCTAACATGGAGAATGTGATTCAACCGCCATCAAGCTTCAATGTAACGAATGGATTTACTAATGCGGATGGTAAATCATCTTTAGAAGAAGCCCTCACCTCGTTAATGAGTCAAACAAGTTTGTTCATGAGCGATACAATGAACCGCTTTACACGTGATGAAGCAAATAAGGACAAGTTAGAGTTACAACTGAAACAATTGACCAATACAATGAGCTCACAGATGAAAAATATTGAGACTCAAATTGGCATATTAGCTAAGATTGTTGGTGGACAACAACAAGAGAGCCAGTTTCCGAGCACCACTGAAGTCAAATCAAAGGAACAATGTGGTGCCATTCATCTAAGGAATGGTACCGAAAACGAAGAGCCGAAAGTTCTGGAAAAGCAAGAAACTTCAGAACCACGCACGGATTGTGTGTCTATGCACGGTTAGACAGTGTGTGGTGCCAAAAAGGAGCAAAAACAGGACAAAGAATGCACGACCCGTGTGTATACACTCGATCAACGCGTGCGTGATATCATAAAAAAGCTGTTCCAGAATGAGATGAGCACTGGTCACACGTACGCGCACGATCAGCCCGTGCATGAACCGAATCAGTATCCTCCAACACCAGGGCTCAAACTATTACTTGGAAACCCCAAGTATGTTGTATTAGGTGCAAGCAATGCAAGTATGGCACTTGACCATGAC
This sequence comes from Rehmannia glutinosa, assembly GCA_016081115.2. Classification (NCBI taxonomy): domain Eukaryota; kingdom Viridiplantae; phylum Streptophyta; class Magnoliopsida; order Lamiales; family Orobanchaceae; genus Rehmannia; species Rehmannia glutinosa. The sequence continues at coordinate 16,142,707 of CM071933.1, forward strand.
CCAAAGCAACTAATATATGCATTCAAAGGAGGCACCAATTCGTGCGGGATTAACAGGCGTCGAGCTAAAGACGTTAAATTTAGCGCTTGTTGGGAGGCAACCCAATGGTAACTTCACACTTTTATTTATTGAAATTCTATCTTCTCTTACGTGCAATATAATTTCATTCTAGTTTGGGGGAGAGATAGTTATTTTGATAAGATAGGTGTGGATAAAAAAAAATTGCATTTTTGTGTGTTTTCATATAGTTGAATGTAGAGCATCTAGGTTGCATTTGCATTAGTAGCACGTTTACAGTTTTACTACGTTGCTTTCATAGATTTTAGGGAGTGAGTTGACCGGGTGCAATGCGACTTAATGCTTATATTTTTGAAAAATTTGTATTGTTTGGATTAGGTGTTGAGTATGAATTGGTTGAGTCATGAGTAGATGACATTAAGCATGTTGATATGGAAAACTTGGTTTGATGCTTTGAATCACATATTTACAAGCCTGTGAGCTTTTGAGCCTTTACTGCTTTCATCATATGCAGTCATGTTTGTGATTTGAGTGTATCATTCATGTTGTTAGAATTCTAGAACTTGCTCTGGCATCTCTGTCAAAGTCACATGTTGTATGCACATTGTGAAAATGATTAAAGGCCATTTTTGTTAGCCCTTCAAGCCTTTTGCTTACCTAATGATGTTGAAATTCCTAGTTAACCATTTTGAGCCTATTGCTTAATCTTTTGTGATAGCCAAAATTCAAGCCTTATCATTGATATATATATGTTACCCTACACTTGAGCGTATAACATTTGAGTAAAGGGATTGAATAAGGGTGAATGGGTGAAATCAAAATTTTAGAAGGTGGTGTTAAAATTGGTTGATGGGAACAAAAGGAAAAGAAAAGAAATGTTTAAAGCTCATAAAAGAGTAGAAAAAAAAAGAAAAAAACCGACTTTTTGATGTGAGTTTCTTTGAATGATCTTGGAGGCTAGAAATTGTAAAAAGAAGGTGATGATGTTTTACAAAACAAAGGGGATGGAGATAAGAAGAAGTGATGAAAATGAGAGATGGTTTGAGGAGCATATTGAGCTTTAATATAGATGATTTTTTTGCTCACCGGTCTATACGCTCAAGTTTGAGTCACTTTATCCATATTTTCCTACCCTAGCCAAAGAGCTTTCATTACAACCAAAGGAAAAAGTCCTTTTTGATTCACAATTTTGCATACAGTATAGTGGCGGAGATAAGAGACAATTTGCAAGAATATGGTAATTTTGCAATATTGAATCGATTTGAGCGTAAACACATCATATTTCCATTTGGGATGAGAGTATACACTCGATCTTTGTGAGGTGTAATTCATAGCACTTACCATGGTTTCTTTGATGTATGCTCTATGTTATGTGTTTGAGGCCTAGTTGATTCATTGCTCGATACTTATGATAAACAATACGAATTTAATGAAGATGTGTGTGCGTTTTACTTTTCAATTCTCCCAATTGAGCTTGGTTTTGTTTTAAAGCGTTGACCAGGACAGTCAACAGTTTAAGTTTGGGGGTTTTTATCAGTGTGAGTTTTTGCATGTATTTTAGGGCTTTTTATGGCTATAATTGTTTATAAACATGCAATAACTCATATGAAATGGTATATATTCGCTCTTTGTGGAAAAGGTATTACGCTTTGCTCGTTTTGTAGGAATTTAACGATGTTTGGAGTGATTTTGTGACAAATACGAGCATTGTGACCTAGAATCATCAAGAATTCAACGATTACACCCAATTGGAAGCCAATTATATTGAGTCTAGAGCATAGTAACGAGTCGTGTGTCAAAAGAAGCATGGATGATCAAACAACGAGAGGATTTATCTCAAGGAACGTCCAAACGCGTTTGGAATTTCCAGCACTGACAGGGTTTAGTATTTTGGCCATAACTCTCTCTAAACAATTGATTTTGAGCTAATTCAAGTGGCAACGGAAAGCTACGAGAGAGAGCTACAACTCTTATGAAGACCCCATAAGCAAATTCGGACGTTTGAGTGACGCACGACCCGTGCATGTGATGCACAACCCGTGCGTGCCTGATGACTTTGAGCACTGGCTACGGCATTACGCACGACTTGGTCGTGCGTGGGGCGCACGACCCGTGCGTCCTTGCAGAAAACTCCAAAATCTGACAACACATTAACCTAGGCTTCTAAGGGGAATAAATACCACTTTTGGGGGCACACACCATGGGAAAAAAGGCTTGAAATACACCCAAGAACACAAGAAACACATCAACTTCATCAAGGAAGAATCAAGGGAAGAATCGGGTCGAATCGGAGCTTAATGATCGAAGATTTATCGAGAGATTATCTACTTTCCCTAAGTTTTCTCATTATTTGTGCTTTAATCTTTCATTTTAGCTTGTCATGAATATGAATAATTTGTCTATGAGTTGTTTATTTGTAATGAGTAGCTAAATTTCTTGTGATTTCCGGGTTTTGGAAGTAGATTAATTGAACTCTTGTTGAATGTTTTACTCTTAATTGAAGTTATTGTCTTGAAGCCTATTTGAGTACTTTGTTCTTATTCTTGTTTTATCATTTAACCAATGATTTAACATGTTTGATATATTGATTCATAATTCGAGAGATGAGTTTCAATATTAGATCTTGAGTACTTGACATGAATATTTGCATAATCGAGAGGTTTGTGTATATTTGTGAGGATATTTGATCTTTTGTGCATTTGGGAGTTGTGTATCTTATGTTGAGTGGAGATGCTAGCATAGATATTTCAATCTACACTTTATATACATCTCGAGAGGGAGGATAAAATACCGTTGTGATCGTCTTATAAATGTATTGATAATAACTTTGGCTTTGATTAAATCGGACAACAAGAGGAATATTAATTGAAACCATAACCCGGGAATCCATTTCATTCTCTTGATAATTCCATATTTATTTTCATCTTGTATCTTGTGGTTATTCTTGTCTTAACTCCACAACAATTATCAAATTTCGATCGTCTAGAAAAAAATAAAACTATTATGATCTCAATACTTAGCACATAAATTTATTAGTCTCTGTGGATAAGACCTTGCTTACCCTATTCTATAAACTACACCGTATACTTGCGGTGAAGCTAAAAATAAGGCGAACACTAGAAGGAGGGCCCATTGGTCCAATTGCAATTTCCAAGAGTTCCAGCTAGGTATTTACATCCCGTGTTTGTCAAATTTTATCATGAGTCAAGAAGATAATGCAAGATACCTTCTAAGGCAAGATCCGCCTGCAAACAACACCAACCCTCCCCCAACCAAGGCTGGGACTGTGATGTTAGTCCCGATTCAACAACTGTTTACCAATCCGGACTTTCTGCAAATGATGACCCAATTGGTAACACAAGCTTTGGGGGTTCCCAAACCTCAGATTCAGACTCCTGCTCCCCCTGCTAACATCGTTCAAAATGTTCTGGCCCCGACCCCGCAAAATAAAGATAATCAAGAGGCGATTTCCCAAAATAGACGCTAGGATATTAGGCGTGAAAGGAGAAGAGTAGTTGACGACACTGGGGTACCAACCGAGTATAAGAGTCATCATCTTCGATCCCACGCGTTCGCAGGGTGCAATCTGACTTTGGTCGCCTGGGGGTGGAGCCAATCCAAGCCAGGCCTCCCCGATTAACTCAGTCTAGGATTCAATATTCGGGAAATCGTATTCCCCCGAGGAACAATCAAGCACAAGACCCTAGTCCCCTGGATGACGAGAAGTTGAGATACGCCACCTTAGACATCATTTGAATGAGTTAGAAGACATGCCGGAGGAGCTCCCCTACCAGGTCAGCCCGACTTCTGACATCGTATCACCATTTGCTCCTCATATTTCGGCAACTCCACTGATCCCTGCCAAATTTAAAGTGCCCTAGATTGGTCTGTATGATGGTGAGACTGACCTAGCCACTCACATTCACAAATATCTCGCTTGGACCGAGCTTTACGGTCCCAATGATTCCATACTCTATAGAGCATTTCCTCTAACTCTAGGTAATCGAGCTCAACGATGGTTTCGCACCCTACCACCTCAATCAATCCGTTCTTGGAATGATCTTGCACCAATGTCTACTACCCATTTTTTGGCCTCTCGAGCGAGAGCCATCCCGAAAGATTCTCTTGTCACCATCAAACAAAACAAAGATGAGCCATTCAAAAGCTATATTGCAAGATTCAATAAACAGGTCCGTGAGATGGAACCTGTATCCGATGTTTCCATGCTTATGGATGTGATCTTGGGACTGTCCGCATAGTCTCGGTTTCACTGGGCTATCCATGAATAAGGAGTGAACACCTTCCATAAGTTCTTGATCCGTGCAGAAAGACATATTTGTGCCGAGGAGGCGATGGCAGGCCCCACTGCTAACCAGAAATAGCAAGCTCTGAAGAAGGATTTTAAGAAGGACTCCACCTTGGGGTTTGGCTCTGGTTTCAAGTCCTTTACAGATAGCTCGACCATAGGTTACAAGTTGTTCCAAGAAGTCCGAGCCGAAATCCAGGCCATGAAGAATACACTGACAGCCCCTCCATCCATCATTTTCAAAGAAATCAGGGATCTCAACCTCTTGCCACCTGCTCGACTTTTGAATACTGATCTGTCTAAGCTCGACGATTCAATATATTGTTATTATCACAGGTCCATTGCTCACAAGATAGATGAGTGTCGCGATCTCATTCACGAAATAATTAGAATTATTGAAAGAGGAGGCCTCAAACGTTATCTTCGGGATCTGCCCCCTCCACCACTTTACCTGTGGGGGTCCAGCACCGACCAGAAGTAATTGTAAGTCCAAGCGGCTATGATAATCTAGGGGGGGTGAATAGATTATCTCCATTTTTCCATTTTACCCTCTTTTTAGAACCGAATGCTCAAAGACAATAATAAAGGTGCGGAATGTAAACAACACACGTCGATTTATAGAGGTTCAACCCACCTAGAGCCTAATCCTCTACCACCCCAGTATATCCGGGATGGATTTCAAAAAGAAAAAAAGATTTTATTAATTACCAAAATTAATACATCACCAACTTACAATAACACCTTGAAGAGCACCACACTTTTCTTCAACACCACCTTTGAGATTGCCACAATCTCACTTGAAGATAACCACAATCTCCAACGGCACCTTGTGAAGATTACCACAATCTTCAACCTTGAAGAATACCAAATTCTTCAACATCTCAAAGAGAAGATCACCACAATCTTCTTGCACCTATCACCTAGATCATCCAAGTGTGTTCTTACCACAAGAACACTCACAAGGATATCTTGTGTTGAATGATAACCCAAAATCAAGATTACAACTCGATAATAAATATTACAATTATGAGTGCAAGTGTAATCAAGAAATAAGCCTAAACCTCAAGGATGTGAAAGTAATAAGCTAGGCAAATTACAACAAGAATAATAACAATGAAAGACCAAGTATTTGTTTGAAGTGTATCTTGTTGTGTTGTATCTCAATTGTTGTATTGTTTGCTCCAAAACTTCCTCTATTTATAGAAGATGGTTGATCAAGCATAGGCTCCTCTTGGGGATTGAAAATCTACAGAAAAATACAATTAAAATCAAGAATATAGCTGTTAGAAATCAATCCCACAATTTAAGAAAATGTTGTCTGCTGTCAAACGGTCAGATTTTGCTATCAAAAGATAGGGCGACCGGTCGCACAGAAATTGAAGTTCAAAAAATGACACAGCATTTTTACATAGGGCGACCGGTCGACGTAGGGTTCGACCGGTCACCCCTATGTCCAACCGGTCCATGTCTCAAGGAAATCAAGAACGGGAGTTTCTGTTTCAACCAAGACTTGCAGGTCACCAGTCGCACCCTGGGCGACCGGTCGACCTGCTTTTTTATACTCCAGGTTCAATTTTTTGTTTCAACGTACTCTTCAGGTACGGGTTGCCCTATAGGGCGACCGGTTGACCTCGAGACAGAAATATTGCCCGATTTTTGTCGAAAATAAAACTTAATAAATACTCCGAAAATTTAGTAAAAACATTTTAAATTAATCGGGAGTATTTAGACAACATTTAGGAACCTTGTTTTTGAGGTGAAAACTTAAGAACATAAAATCATTAAAAATGTTGTCCAATTTTAACTGAAATAAAACTTGAAGAAATACTCCGGAAAATATTGAAACCATTTGAAATCATTTAGGAGTATTTGGACAACATTAAAAATATTGTTTTGGTGTAAGAATAAAATCATCAAAATTAAGATAAAAACATGTATCAAACAATCTCTCCCTTTTTGATGATTACAAACCAAAATATTTTTTAGAAAAATTGGGAGGACAATTTTAAAAACGATTTTCCGGTAAAAACATCTAACCGTTTGGAAGCAACCAAAATTTCCAAAAAATATAAGCAACCAAGTAAGGGAGTAAGTATATTCAATAATAAGCACAAGCTCCCCTTATCAACAATCACATCATGAATAATGTAAAAACAAAACAATAAGCTAAAAGCTTAGCTTTTACAAGTTGTTTAAGAGCTTATAAGCTCCCCTTGTCAACAAAACATCATTAGACAAGTATATAAGTCCATCAAGCAATAATTGGACTAAAAATAATTCACAACTTATGGCTTTTGAGAGCCATAGCTTATAGCTTTTATAACAAGCTTTTATTAGCTTCTTTGAGCTAATGAGCCATTTTCCTGTTTAACAAGCTTTTATTAGCTTCTTTGAGCTAATGAGCCATTTTCCTATTTCTCCCCTTTTGAATCATCAAAAAGAATGTTAGGATGATAAAAACATCATACAAGTTTATCAAAGTGCGCCAATAATAATACGATTTATCAACCATTGAAAGAATTAAGCTTAGAATCCAAAAAAATGGGAGAGATGTATCATAAGAAATCCATAAGCTCATTTTGTTAGCCAAAAACATGATCTCAATAAGATTTGAAAATAAGAGAATCATGTAGGTGATGAGTTTTTCATGAAAACATTTTATCGAACAATTGGCGAGCGTCAAAATTTGAGGAAGATGTATATAGCCCTTGTAAAAGAAATTAAGCCAAGTTTTTCATTTCATCACCAAAAGCAATTTTCAACATATATCCAACGAATAATAGGCCTAAACAAAGTAAATTCTCAAGGGTTCGACCTAATTGAGATAATTTTAGCCAAAAAGATCAAGGCATTACAAATGCCATCAAGTAAAAATTAAAGAGCCATTAAGTAATACATGTCAAGCATCAAACAATGCATATTAGACATTACAAATGTCCCAAATTATCCATCTAAACAAAATGATCAAGGCATTTCAAATGCATTAAAAGAAGCACTTTTACCATCAAGTACTTCATACCAACACCAAACAATGCCAAACTAGAGTATTTTTACCATCAAATACTCCATCAATATCATGATCATCCACAAGCCATTTTCAACTTGCTATTTTAACCCTTTCAAGAAAACAAGCAAATCCATTAGTGCAATTTAGAGTTTTACAAGAAAGTTCATAAAATACAAAACATCATGAATAAGAGAAAATGCTAAGATAATAAAGGGGTGGGGACATCATTCCTCGTCTGAAGAGAAGCAAGTTCCGGGAATAAAATCTTTGATGAATTTCTTCAACTTGCCGATTGATTTTTGTATTTTGGAGGTCTTTTGCTCCAAAGCCTCGTACCTAGCTTCATGAAACATTCTTAAATCATCATACTCGGCTTGGGTGTTCCTCCAAGACGGTTGAGCACTGGTATTACCCTCCGAATTGCCCTGTTCGCCTTCCTCCGCCAATCTCACGGCCTCGACATCATCAAAGAAGTCGTTTGGATCTGGGGAATCTTGGCCTCTTCCTCTAGCCATTTTAGTAGGTCGGATGTCCATATTCTTGCGCATCGTGACCATTTGGGAGATGTTATCAATGTCAAAGTCATTTTGAAATACCTCCGAATTACACTCCGACGAAGGTAGTCCCGATTGTATAAGAAGTTTACAAATCCAATTGCCCATAACAAACTTATTATTCCTTGAGTGATGGACTCGATTAGACATTGAATAAGTATGGCGCCAAAATTAAGCGGTTCCCTTCTAGAAATCTTATAAGTCAAAAAATAGTCCAATGTTGCTAGGCATTTTACCCGCTTTTCCACAAATACAGTAGGCGACAATAACAGATATAATTCGATGCTCAAGTGTCATCGCCAACAAAGAATATTTTGGCCATACGCCCAAATAAGTCTTAACTTCTCTCATAGACACCCCCAACATCTCATCATTCCAAATAGCACAAGAGAAATAGTCCCAACCACCTTCTCTAACATGTAAAAGCTGACAAATTTCATTAGGAGTCGACCTAAAATGACAACCCCTTACAAACGAATTTACCGCAATAGGCTTTCTATCATCATCATATTGCACCCACATATCTGCATAAAAATGTTGGATAATATCATCATCATACAAAACATATGCATGCTCCCATAAAAACATCCAACCTTGCTCTTCAAAGAATCCATTAATAGTAGGATATTCATTAGTAAATGAATTAAAACGACAAATTTTAGTCCGAGCAATCGATTTTCCACCCATTCCCAAATCTTCATAGTACCACTCCGCATATTTATTGATGAAATTTAGAACATTATTAGAATGGGGAGCTAAAGATATAAAAGATTTCTTACTTTTCGCCCAACGACAATTTTTGAGCGAAATTGTTCCACGGAGCTCGGCAATTTGGGCCCGAGAGAGTATGGGATTTTGAATGTCATCACGTTCTTGAGCCACGTTCCTTTGGGCAGCTCGAATATCCCTTTGTTCAGCTTCGTCTTGCCGATTTCTCGAAGAACCCTCTCCGCCCTTTCTTCTCTTGGAAGTGGGATTTTGACAGGTGGAATTTCTTGGAGGAGCCATATATGTAAGATTCTTGCAAAAATAAGAGGATTAGCAACAAAAATCACAAAGATTGATGAAGAATTGAGGATTTTTGAGAAAAGGGGTGAATTTCGCAGGGTAGGGTTTGGGGAAATATTTTGTGTTTTGTTTCAAAAGTGAAGACAGACCCAATTTTATCTTGAAAAATTGCCCTGGGCGACCGGTCGAGGTAGGGTGCGACCGGTCGACCGGTCGGCCTAGCCTTAACCGTCCCAGTGCGATTTTTCATTCTTCAGAATTTTCTAAAATTCGATTTTTCACCCCAAAAGTTTTAAGGCTTTGCAAAAAGATTATTATGGACTAAATCCAACAAATATGAGTTTCGAGAGAACACATATGCGAGAAAAACGAGATTTAGCGAGTAGTGCCCTTTTAAGAAAAATTTACAAAATCATTTAGGGGCACTTAAGGGGTTGAAATGAAATATTTTGAAAGACTTGTGCATAAACATAATATCGAATACGAGTGAACATACCTCGATGGTTTAAGAAACTTGATGAAGAAATAGCCAATGAATATGAAATATATAACCTAGACAATTCTTAAACAAAATTTGCACAAGATATAATAGCACAAGTGTAGGCAAGTAAAAAAAATGCTTATGCTATAAAAATCCATAAGAGTTTAAAAGCAACATGTAAGGTCTCATTTTTCAAGGAATTTTAAAAAATACAAATATTTATTGAGGACCTTAATTTTAAAAATATGAAAACTCATTTGCAATTGAGACACAAATAAAAACATGCATACTAACTAAATAAAATGCATATTTAAATGGGGAGATACAGTTTACCAATTATGCCATTTCCATGGGTTATGCCGTTCCCGTTGTTGATGATATCTTCCTTTTTGAAAATTATCTAATTGATGATGGTTTCTCCATTTACTCCATTTCCAAGCATTGTGGCCTTCTCTTTGAAAATCATCTTGTTGATGATGTCTTTGCCATCTCCAAGGATTGTGTTCTTCCCATTTTTGATTATATCCTCTTCTTGGAAATTGACTTTGTTTTCTCCTTCTTTGATCAAGTGAGATGTTCATTTGATGTTTCCTTGGCGGCATAAATTTTCTTCGATTATTATTTCGCCGGGCACCTAGTATAACATTGTTTTGTGGTACCCTCAAGTGCTTGGGTCCTTTTGGATTAGCTTTGAGACTTTTAGGTCTCCAATAGAAATTTGAGCTATTTCTAGCTCGACAAGTATTTACGGCGTGTCCCTTCTTACCGCAATAAAAGCAAGTAATATTACTAACATGCATAGGAACTCGATTCTTTTTCATATGCTTGACAATGTTAGGCTCATGATCAAGTTCACTATTCAAGTTATCACAACTATTAACATTCACCATATTGGGCAATTTATTGGTACTCAAGTTGGGTTTTGATAAATCATTTTTCATGCAATTAATATCCTCAACAAGAGTACTATTTTGTTTTTCAAGGTTTCTAACCTTATCAAGTGTGGTGGTGTGAGCACATGATAGTGATTCATAGGAAGTAAATACACTATCCTTTTCATTTTTCAAAACATTTAATTCATTTTTCAAATTTTGTACTTAACAAGTAAACCTTGGAATTCATTTTGAAGATCATCAAAATCATTTTTCAAATCACTATAATCATTTTGAATAACAATATCATAGGAAGTAGAGGGTTTAAGACATACCTCGTTTTCTTCTTCGATGCCCATAAAACATTGTTCGACTACTTCATAGTTGGAAGTTGTAAAAGGCTTGTTCCTAAGATTTGAACTTGTATCCCTTTGAGAAATAGATGCTTTTGTTTGACTCCTTTCATTGCAAATACTTCATAGATGGCTTCTAATTTGCGCCATACTTCATGTGCCGATCGATCCAAATTAGTAAATGAACAATACAAAATATTGAGAGCTTTACCGTTTAAGGAGATGATTTTTTTCTCTTCATCATTTAGCTCTTTGAAGCCTTTGGAGGTGTGTGGTGTGTCTATCATCGGAATGGATTCTCCATTTATGATGGTGTTCCAAATATCAAACCCGCAACCTTGTAAATAACATTCCATTCTTTCTTTCCAAAATATAAAATTTTTGGAATCAAATCGAGGTGGCTTGGTGGTGGAGGTGCCGGAAAGATGACCTTCATTTGTAGCCGACGATCGTTCTTCTTCACTCGCGATGTGAAACGAGCTTGCCAAAGAGTTTGGCTTTGATACCACTTGTAAGTCCAAGCGGCTACGATAATCTAGAGGGGGGGTGAATAGATTATCTCCATCTTTTCGATTTTACCCTCTTTTTAGAACCGAATGCTCAAAGACAATAATAAAGGTGCGGAATGTAAACAACACACGTCGATTTATAGAGTTTCAACCCACCTAGGGCCTAATCCTCTACCACCCCAGTATATCCGGGATGGATTTCAAAAAGAAAAAAAGATTTTATTAATTACCAAAATTAATACATCACCAACTTACAACAACACCTTGAAGAGCACCACACTCTTCTTCAACACCACCTTTGAGATTGCCACAATCTCACTTGAAGATTACCACAATCTCCAACGGCACCTTGTGAAGATTACCACAATCTTCAACCTTGAAGAATACCAAATTCTTCAACACCTCAAAGAGAAGATCACCAATCTTCTTGCACCTATAACCTAGATCATCCAAGTGTGTTCTTACCACAAGAACACTCACAAGGATATCTTGTGTTGAATGATAACCCAAAATCAAGATTACAACTCGATAATAAATATTACAATTATGAGTGCAAGTGTAATCAATAAATAAGCCTAGACCTCAAGGATGTGAAAGTAATAAGCTAGGCAAATTACAACAAGAATAATAACAATGAAAGACCAAGTATTTTCTTGAAGTGTATCTTGTTGTGTTGTATCTCAATTGTTGTATTGTTTGCTCCAAAACTTCCTCTATTTATAGGAGATGGTTGATCAAGCATAGGCTCCTCTTGGGGATTGAAAATCTACAGAAAAAAACAATTAAAATCAAGAATATAGCTGTTAGAAATCAATCCCACAATTTAAGGAAATGTTGTCTGCTGTCAAACAGTCAGATTTTGCTGTCAAAAGATAGGGTGACCGGTCGCACAGAAATAGAAGTTCAAAAAATGACACAATATTTTTACATAGGGCGACCGGTCGACGTGGTGTTCGACCGGTCACCCCTATGTCCAATCGGTCCATGTCTCAAGAAAATGAAGAACGGGAGTTTCTGTTTCAACCAAGACTTGCAGTCACCGCCGCACTGGGCGACGGCCGACCGACGGCCGACGCCTGATGCACGGCCGACCTGCTTTTTTATACTCCAGGTTCAATTTTTTGTTTCAACGTACTCTTCAGGTACGGGTTTCCCTATAGGGCGACCGGTTGACCTCGAGACAGAAATGTTGTCCGATTTTTGTCGAAAATAAAACTTAATAAATATTCCGAAAATTTAGTAAAAACATTTTAAATTAATCGGGAGTATTTAGACAACATTTAGGAACCTTGTTTTTGAGGTGAAAACTTAAGAACATAAAATCATTAAAAATGTTGTCCAATTTTAACTGAAATAAAACTTGAAGAAATACTCTGGAAAATATTGAAACCATTTGAAATCATTTAGGAGTATTTGGACAACATTAAAAACATGGTTTTGATGTAAGAATAAAATCATCAAAATTAAGATAAAAACATGTATCAAACAGTAATGACCAACCTAGGCTGGGTTTCTCCGATGAATGATCCTCATGACCAGGAAATTCTGACACTTATCAACACCAACCAGGCAGAGGATGCCGATCAATTCGAAAAAAAAAGTCGACATCAGGGAAGCATCCAATGCATCCAACGTGTTCGAGTTGTGAAGGTCAGGCAGGGTCTACTTACAAGTCACTTTACATTTTCCACGACCAGATAGTCCACCCCCAGTCAGATCCCCTGGTCACCATGGCCCCGATTTTGGGCATCTCGATCCACCAAATTCTGGTCGACTCGTGGAGCTATGCAACTGTCATTTATATAAGGGCTTTCCGAAGAATGAACGTGGATGACTCTTTTGTCCATCCATGTAATGACAACATTTTGGGTTTTGGTGGAGGATTTGTCCTGATTGGTGAAGTCGACCTCCATGTCCAGTTTGGCCAAGGGGTGATAAAAAAAATAATGACAATATTCAAAATAATCAACATGGATTCCGAGTACAACGCCATAATCAGATGCCATTATCGTATCATCTTAAGGTAGCAATTTCTATCTACCATTTTGTCTCAAGTTTCCTACTCCAGATGGAGAAGGAGTTCACAAGGGGAACTAGCACAAATCTCGAGAATGTCTATTCAAGATCCGATCTGCTGAGATCAATGCAATTGAACAAGGAGAATCAAGCACCCTAAGTCCTATGCCCGAGTAGAGCAAGAAACTAGAAAATGTCCGGGAGGTTCTTACAGAGTCTAGAACGAGCAGATGGCCCGGGAAAGAGCCAATTGAGGATCAAGAGAAATATTTGATCTTCCAAAAAAAGAAAGGACATAGCAAGAAAAGAAAACACGTCGAGCCGGCCATGCAGATTGACATAGTAGATGTCGATAACCTGCAATCGGGCCGCCAACTTAGGATTAACCATGATCTCCAGGAACCACTCAGCACCGAGCTCATTATCTTCTTGGAAAATAATCTGATATATTTGCTTGGTCACATTCCGACATGCCATGGATGGATCCGAAACATACCTATCATCGATTAAACATCAACCTCATGCAGGCCGGTGGTGCAAAAGAGAAGAAAATTGAGACCTGACAAACAACAAGCTTTGTAGACAAAAGTCAGCAAGCTCCTGGACAACCAGTTCATCCGAGAGGCATTATATCCGAGATGGGTGGCCAACTGGTCTTGGTCAAGAAAGCAATGGTCAGTGGCGTCTGTGCATCGACTTCACCGACCTGAACAAAGCATGCCCGAAGGACAGTTACCCCTTGCCACACATATCGACTACATGATAGACGCCACCTCGAGTCACGAACTCATGAGTTTCATGGACGCATATCCAGGGCACAATCAGATCAGAATGCATCCGGACGACAAGGAGAACATTTCTTCTATTCAGCTCGAGGTCTGTATTATTACAAATTGATGCCGTTCGGACTCAAGAATTCCGGGGCGACCTATCTGAGGTTAGTCAATAAGATGTTTGAAAAAATGATAAGCCACACCATGAATGTATATGTAGATGGTATGCTTGTGAAATCCTTGTACATCCAACCACATTTCAGATTTAAATAAAATGTTTACTGTTTTGCGCGAGTATAAGATGATGTTAAATCCAAAAAATTGTACATTTGGGGTAGTATCAGGGAAATTTTTGGGACACTTGGTCAGTCAAAGGGGAATATAAGCCAATCCCAATAAAGTAAAAGCCATAATTGATCTCGAACCACCCAATTCAGTCAAAAAAGTACAAAGTTTAACTAGCCAACTAGCCGCCTTAAGTCGTTTTGTATCTCGATCTACAGACAAATGTAAACCCTTCTTCAAAATCATTAAGAAAATAAGAACTTCGAATGGACTGAGCACACACAAGCAGCTTTTGAATCACTTAAACAATATATATCCACCAAGCCAGTCCTCTAAAAGCCGAGCCGAGGTGAACTTTTGTATTTGTACTTGGCAGTTTCAGAATATGCAATTAGCTCTGCTCGATTCGATTAGACAATTTCATCCAACACCCAATCTATTATGTCAGTCAAGCCTTACTACCGAGCTAAGGTACCCCCCGATGGAAAAACTAGCTTATGCACTTGTGATCTCATCTCGGAAATTGAGACCATATTTTTTGGAACACCGCATCACAATTTTCATGAATTACCCCTTGAAACAAGTTATGCACCGACCAGATACGTAAGGCTGAATGATCAAGTGGGCGATTGAGCTCAACCAATTCGAAATATCATATGAACCCCGATCAACCATCAAAGGGCAAGCTCTAGCGGATTTAGTAGCTGAGTTCACACCAGCAATCCAACTTGACATCATTGAATAACAGACTTGGCGACTCTATGTCGATGGATCTTCAACCGCAGACTGAGAAGGGGATGAGATTGTACGTATCAATCCTGACGATAAGTGTTACTTCTCAGTTATGCGCTTTTAGTTCCCCGCGATGAACAATAAAGCTAAGTACGAAGCTTTGTTGGCAAGATTGGAAATGGCGACCCCCATGGGTCTTAAAAGGTTAATCATTCATAGTGACTCTTAGCTCGTCGTGAATCGGATCAATGGGGACTACGAAGCCAAAGAGCCCAAGTTATCTCAATACTTGGAGCTCGCTAAAAATAAACTATCTCAGATTACAATGGAGGTTATTCATATTTCAAGAAGCGAGAATGTACAAGCAGATGCCTTCGCTCGACTTACATCCAGCGCGGGCACTAACTTGATCGAGAATGTAACAGTTACCCATTTCTCTTCTCCATCTTTAAGTGTAGCAAAGATCAATGCCAGTGTGAGTGCCGAGCCAACCTGGATGACCCCAATTATCCAATACCTTGAGCACGATATCCAACCCAAGAATAAAAGCGAAGCAAGAACATTGAGAACACAAGATGCCCAATTTACGAATGTGGACGAAATTCTATATAAACGTGGCTACTCGGTCCCCCTGCTCCGATGTTTGTCTTAGAGTGAAGCTGAGTACACCCTCAGGGAAGTCCACGAAGGCATTTGCGGAAACCATGCTGGGGGTCAATCACTGGCCTATAAGTTAATTCGATAAGGATATTACTGGCCTTCACTCAAACAAGATGCTATCTCGTTGGTCAAAAAATGTGAAAAATGTTAAAGATTTGCACCTTGGGTCAGGTATCATCCCGAGTAGCTCACCTCGATCATGGCCATTTGCCAAGTGGGGAATTGACCTAATCAAACCTCTCCCCATTGGCAAAGAGGGCGTGGAGTATGCCATTGAGGCGGTCGACTATTTTACAAAATGGGCCAAGGCGGAGCCTTTAGCAAAGATAACCAAGCATAAGATCATTGATTTTTTTTGGAAGTCAATCATCTGCCAATTCGGGATACCCTATTCGATAGTGACAGACAACGAAAAATAGTTCAATAGCAGAAAATTTCGAACTTTTTGTGAAAATTTACACATCAAGAATCATTTCTATACTCCGTATCATCCACAGTCTAATGGTCAGGTTGAATGGCTAGAAGAATCAAGAGGAAATTGGTCTGAGGAGCTTCCCGGTGTACTCTGGGCCTACAGGACAACAAACCGATCAACCAAAGGAGAAACTTCCTTTGCCCTAGCTTATGGGGCCGAGGCTGTCATCCCAGTTGAGATTGGTGCCCCAACCTACCAAGTTGCAAAATTTTCTGAAGACACTAATGAAATTGCCATGCGAGTCGAGCTGGATTTGTTGGACGAAAAAAGATGCAATGCTAAAATGAGAAATGCAGTGTACAAGCAGATGAGTGAACGATATTATAACTCCAAAGCGAGGGAGAGAAAACTTCATATCAGTGATCTAGTCATGAAGAAAGTCACCGGAGGTGATCCTGGTCCGCTAAAGCCGACCTGGTTAGAATCCTACAAAATTAGCAAGGTTTTGCAGAATGGGCCGTACGAGCTCGAATACTTAAATAGGGAGAAGTTTAATCATTCCTGGAATGTAATTTACTTGAAAAATTATTATCAATAAAACGGGTGTTCTCGGCCTAGCGCCGAGCAGATTACTTGTCATTTTTATGATTTTATCACATTGATCTCGGCTTAGCTCCGAGCATATTACTTAGCAATTATTACATCTTATCAACTCTGACCTAACACCGAGAAAATTACTTAACAATTGTCATTACATTCATCTCGGCCTAGCCCCGAGCACATCAAACTAAACATCTTGGTCTAGCCCCGAGCACATGACAAAAATAATTAAATGAGTACAAGTCCAAACAAACACAAGATAAAGGAGCTGGAAAGGAAAATTTCATTAAAAGCAAAAGTATTTAAAACTGTTTGGCCCGAGGCCGATTACATAAATGCAAAAAGGAAAGTTTTAAGGAGAAGGGGGCCGACGGCAGAGTAGGGCTGTTTCCAGGGTTGTTCGCCGGATTCCACTTGTTCAACGCCTTCTTCCTCGATCGACATCCCCTTATTTCTCTGAAGAGGCAGCAACATCAGGATATTGTGGCCTCATCACCTTGATCTCAACCTTGAGCTTTTTCAGGTCATCCTCGAGCTGGGCGATAGTCTTACCCTTCCGAAGCTCACCCAAAAATTCATCCATGCTTGTTGCATGAGCACAGGCGAACATGAAGCCACACTCTGGAGATTTCTTAAAGGCCTTTAAGGCCGGCTTCCCTACTTCTTGGCGGACCTCCTTCAGCTGCTTAACGACCTTCTCCTCGCCGCCACCTCCTCCTTTAGCATCCTAACCTCCTCACTGAGAACCTCCTCTCGCCTTCCTGTAGCCTCTTTATCGACAATGGCCTCCTCGCCGCCATTTCTCGTAGCAACTGCATTCTTCTCTACCTCATTTGCCTGCAGCTTGAAAGATTCCTGGACACTAGCACAGAGGCTATGGGCATTCTGCAAATCCATGTGACGCCTGGTCAGATCGCGCCCATCGCCCACCTCATGCCACAAGATCCCCATTATCCGATCTGAGAGATCCATGCAGTATTGGATCTTTTCTTCCATGGATGCATCACGGTAGAAGTTTTCGATGCCCATGGTCCAGGATCGAGCTGGGACATCTCTAGCTGCTCGTCCAGCCTCGGGCAACACAACAATCAACTCCTCAGTCAGAGTCGAACACTTAGCGTATTCCATGAACCAGTGTGGCCTCAGCCCAACCATCTGCTCGTAGGGCTCCTCTCGACTAGCATTGTGCGGTACGAAATAAGCATCCCGCCCCAGATCATCAGAAAAGGTCCTCAAAGGACATTAGTTGCAGTTGGAGGAGGAATAATAGATCCTCCCGGAGTTGGCTCGGTCCCGAGAATCTCAACCCTGAACCCTCTTCTTTGCCTCACCGACCTCTCCTTCTCGGGGACCACCTTCTTCTTTTCGAGCTGGACCTCTCTTCTCTGATCAACTATCTTCTCAACCATCTTATTTGCATTGTGCCTCACTTTTTTAAGGCGATCCAGTATGTCCATATCGGCGGGAGGAGCTGCGCAAGTCAACATAATATTACAACTTGCAAAATAAATACTATATGCACACAGTAGGGTTGGGTATTTTACCAGGAGTCCTTGTTCTCTACTCTGGAGCCTGGGGTTGTGTTCTCGCCTCAGTATCTGACACGACTCGCCGATAATGACGCAAGCCCGCATTGAGCAGATTGGCCTTAAGGGTCAAAGCAGTTATACTATGACTCATCTTTGAACCCTTCTTTATTTGGCCGAGTCTCTCCAAAAACTCCTCGGAGAGTCTCTCTTGGGAAGGTTGGTTCTCTGCACATGAAATAAATAATGAGCGATTAGAATTCTCTGAAAAAAGTAAGGAACCGAGAAAGAAACTTACGAACATTATATATAAAGTTAATGGGAGGAGCAAGATATGGCTCGCCCTCATTACCGGAGCTCATCCACTGCCCACCGACATAAAACCATATGTCCTTCCAGTCCTTCAAGGACCTAGGAAGGCCTCCAACCAAGTTGTTGGGGTACCTAGGTCGGGTCACCAAATAATACAACCCGGATGGTCTCCCTTTGAGCCTGCTTGGCATATCTTTCTGCAAGAATACCTCATTTATCTCATCAAATGTTGGCCTGGGGAATCAATGCTTGTGGAAAAGGATGACCAGTCCTATTAATCTTCCCGAGGACAATGGGTGGACCTGGGCCAGAGGAATCTTCCATCTCCGAAATCATTTGGTAATCAGTCTTAGCAGGGGAAACTCAACACGTAGTAAAGGCTGCGGAAGTACATTATAGTGCATCCCACGGGCAGATGTTCGGCACCTCGCCGCCCTCAACAACAAATCGTGTCTGGAATATCAAACCGCCTGTGGAAGGTATCTAGTTTGGATTGAAGCAACAGGCTGGGAACATAGTTCATCTCGGTGTCGGTATATTCACTGGCAGTATTTTTTGGAGGCCTCCAACTCAGACCTTGGGTTCTCTTAGCAGCTCGGCCTGAAATCAAAGGCCTCATACCATGCCCCTCACATCTGCTCGACTCTGGCACTTCACCTCTTCCTATGGGCAATTCTCCAGGCCCATACATCATTCCACCTTGTATTGCAGCCAGGGAAGCATGAGACAAAACTTCCTCTTCCCCCTAGATTTTCTTGCTCGAAATCCTAGTCCAAGTTCGATATTTTCACTATGCTTCCACTCCCCTGAGATAATTCGATATCTGTGGGAGGGTCTTCGATTGGGACCTATACGCTAAACTCCCTATTTTGGCTATTGGAACTAGACATAATTAAAAAAGGAAAAAAGGAAAAGTTACCTAATACTGTTAGGAAATTTTTTGTTAAGATTTTGATGATACCATGTAAAACTTAAAATGGAAGTTGGCACTCTATTTTCCTTATATTCTTACTTTATAATAGATAGGACTGCATGAGCTGAGTGAAGTCAGCGATGTTGAAGAATGCAAGAAGTCAACTGAAGACTAGAGTGAAGACCCAGCTGTGTGTCAGCTGAGTATGGTCAAGATGGAAGGCACATACTCGACTGAAGGAGATCTAGTTGAGGAACAACTGAGTAAAGAACGTGGAAGTGTCAGTCTAGTCAGTAAAGAGCCAAGTCTAACAGTTGAACTGACAGTTGAGTCTTTCCTTAAAGGATGAAGCAGACTCAAGTTAAAGGGGTAAAGGCAGCAGTCAAGTCAAGTCAACTGACATTAATCCGTTGGAAGAAAGTCAAGGATATTACTCGATATAGTAATAAGTCCAAGCTGCCCATTCTTAAAGTGTTTGGCCCAGAAATATGCAAAATGAATAAACCAATGGGAAATACTGAAGCTTGTGTTAGGCCCTGAAAAGCTGTAGAGCCATTTAATACGAGGAAGGGTCAACATCACAATGCTGCAGGCCAAGAAAAGACAAGTGAACGAACAAGACAATATTATTTGAAAATAGCCTATCTCTTCAACGAACAAATTTTCAAATAAGAACTATAAAAGGCTGGGAAGCATTTGAGAAAAGGTTACGAAATACACGAACGAATCAATCTTACAAGCAAGCAAAACCTGCAAATATTCTCAAAGCTAATCAAGTTTCTCAAGCCTAAAACTCGAAGGAACTCGATCTAACACACGTTGTGAAGGAAAGATTACTTCAACCAGTTGAAGATAAAACGTTTTAAAGAACAAAAGGAGTCTACTCTCCAAGTTTGAAGGAGTTGTAGTAAGGTTCATGATCGAACCACAAGATTCAAGCTCGTTGGAAGGCTGTGTGATCAATTCCAAGGGTTTGAAGGGAGCTGAAGCAGCAAGGCAGCTATCTTGTGAAGAAGCTGAGTCACAGGAGAAGCCAACTGTGTGATCAAGGCTGTCGCTAGACTGAGAACTACTTTGTAACTTGATCTGTTACTTAGTGGATTCCTCTAGGGGTTGGATAAGAGTGGATTAGAGGAATTACCCCATCCTCGAACCACTATAAAATTTGCTTGTGTCATTTACTTTCAGCACTTTACTTTCTTGCATACTCTTATAACTGCTGATAAGTTAAATTGTCAACCCATTGATAATAACATTGCTAAAAACAAGTGTTAAAAACGTGCTTTAAATTAACAAGGGTGTTAAGTCTTCCGCTGTATAAAACCAAATCAACTGAAAAGTTAAGTGTTAGCTGACGCATCTAAGTTATACTATCAACAGCTCAGTCGGGTCTGTTGAGTGGGTAACTTTGCTGAAAAAAGTAAACCTTGCTATCCCCCAAGGACTTAGCTAATTTGAGTCAACTCCGTTGAAACTTTTAAAAGGACTAAAAAGAGAAAATTTGGTATGGTTTATTCAACTCCCCCTCTAAACCTTACACCACACCCCTTGGGACCTACAAATACAAACTGAGAAGGTTATTTCGCTCGGTGCTGACTAGAACACCTGCTCGGTATTTTTCTCTCTGTAAAGAGACCAATGCTCGCGGTAAAAGTGAAAAATGAATGCCCCAGGTGCCTATTTATAGGAGAAAGCTTCCAACTGATGCATCGCGTCAATCAAGGGGCCCGTCACTTTGGTTCCCGCGCCCTTGTGGTCCAACCCCCGACCACCACGTGTCAAGCCATTATTACTTGCATTAAATGCCACCGTAATGACAGTGACAGTTGTTAGTCCTTCCAACTCCGCTCGAATTTTCTCTCTCTTCCAGTTCTAGCCCACCTCTACGCACCCCCTTCGCAGTCTCAAACTTGGGGGCCATTGATGATACCCGAGCAGAGTTGGACAGACAAGCACACCTGGAAATTCAAGACCTGCTAACGTGGACGGACCAAGTTATCAATACCGAGAAGAATTTCAGGCCGACCAAAGCCCAACAGGAAGGCACCTCAAGGCTAAGAGAGCTCCATCCCAAAAAGGCAATGATGACCGAGCTGGAATCCCAGTGACAGACCACTCTGCCACCTGGCAAGATAATAGTGAGACAACTCAACAAGCACTATTTGACACATGGCAATCATTCAACTCATGCACAGCAAGAGGAAGACAATTATCCACTCAAATTGTAGCTATAATGATTGCTAACCTATTTAATGTAATAATATAAATATAACTCATTTATGAGAAAATGACAATAGAACCGACTTAAGTCCCGCTTCGGTCATTCAATAAAAAAGTACCTTATTCTACATTTCTTATTTTTCAGCCAGTATTTAGGCCTTAAATTTCTTGTTTAGTGAAATCGAGCATCAACAATATCCATGCTCTCACAACAAAATTTACTTTGTTGTAATCAAATTAATTAGTATGTTTATATCAGGATTTTTATGCCTTAACTAACATGTCCGATTCGATCGAGTTACTCTCGGTTCAACACGTGTCTGATTACTGACTAAATTGCCCTTACAAGATTTAGTTGAATCAATGTAAAAAAAATGCAAATCGATATTGGTGGTGTTATAGACATTTTAACTAATATAAATATCCTTGGCTGCCATGGATGTGAAGACAAATTTTTGATATTATTTATGGGTGCACATGCCAAACATGCGCGAAAATGTGTAAAATATTTAAATCGGAATTTTGGTAATTGATATGGCGAGGGGGGAAGTTATGTTTGGTGTGATTTTTGGCTGTTGTTTGAAAAGCACTAATGTTCATAGTGGGTTTGAAATTGTGTGAACACTAAAAATTGTTTGATAATTTTATTGGAAAAGTTGATATGATGTTTGTGGGAAGGAATTTTTAATTGTATTATTTTGTTATATTGTTTTGTTATGTTTAAAGAAAAGCATTGTTAAATTTGTGAATATTGCTATTGTTGTATACTTGTATTAGTGGTCGTATAATATTTGATCTGGTATGGTTTAATCTACTATCTAATCATCTAAGTTCAATATTTATTTTACTATCTAAGACATCTGTTAAAATTGAGATAGTTAGTTGTGCTGAGGTCCGAGCTGAGGAAGAGCTCTTTGCATATGCCCAAAATAATCATACTACTACTTTTTTTTTTGAGAAGAAAAGCAAATTGCATTCAATCAAAGTTTGAGGTGGTAGCCTCAGATACAACAATGTTTACATATTAGGGGGTAGGGGTCCCATATGCCAACTATTACAAGGAAGGGTGAATGCATGTCGTGCAAGTGAGTGAGCTAGGTTATTAGCTGTTCTAGAATATATGAAAAGGATACCGAGCTATAAAAGGTAAAACAACTGCGAATGTCTTTGATTATACTGCCCAAGTAGGAGAGATCCGTCAGGTTGTTGTTGACGCCTTGTGCGAGTTGGAGGCAATCAACTTCAATTTGTATGTTGTCGCAGTGTAAGTTGCGTGCATGCATCATTCCTTCACGACATGCTAACGCTTCCGCGATCTTAGTTGGGTACTCCGGGCCAAGGTGTTTTGAGAAGCAGTCGTGCACAATTCCTTCATGATCCCTAAGTACCGCACCGATTCCCGTCCCCGATCCTTTTTAATTGATGCATCCGTATTGAGCTTGATCGTACCAATGGGGGGTTTTATCCACTTGCTTACCCGATGGCAGCCATGCATATGTTGGAACTCAAAATTCTGCCGCTCATGATATTCACGTAATATGGTGGTGGCCATTTGGAAACAATTCGGGTGTGACATATTTTTTCCTTTAAACACCAAGCAATTTCTTGAATACCATAAGCTCCATATCAGGGTTGGAAATAGAGTTTCAAAAGTTTTATTGCCAGATTTGGAAACCAAATTCAGCAAGTCAGTGATCGTTGCTGTGCGCGTATATAGGATATTTTGGTTCAGACGGAGTGGGCAAGCACGCCAAAAAAAGTTGCTCCACGTGCAATCTCTAAGGGCGTGTTCAGTGGATTCTATCTCCTTTCCACATCTTTGACAGGTAGGGTCAATGTGCATATGTCTTTTGAGAAGGTTCGTGGTAACAGGAAGCCGTCCTTGGGCTACTCTCCATATGAAGAATTGAATCCGTGGTGGTACGTTGAGCTTCCAAATCCACTTCCAGAGTGCGTTGTACGAGTCTGATGGGGAGGGCTTGTCTGCCTTATCGATGCTGGATAGAGAAATTTGATAGGCCGATCTCACCGTATAGCGCCCCGTTGATGTGAAATGCCAGGCTAGGTGGTCATTCGCCGAGTACCGCCTTAGTGGGATGCGTAGTATCTGTTCAGCCTCATTAGTGGGAAATAATTGGGAAATTTTGTTTTCATCCCATATTCCTTCATCAACCAGAATTAAGTCACTAACCTTCAGGTCCTCTCTTCCATCATTTGCAGTAGTACACGTTCTGAAATTTGGTTGTTCGGGAAGCCATGGGTCAGTCCAAACGCTTATATTTGTGCCGTTTCCAATAGTCCATCTAATACTCTCGTCGAGAATCTTTTTTCCGGCTAGAATGCTTTGCCAAGTGAAGCTGGGGTTATAGCTTTTCGTAGCCGTTAAAAAAGACTCGTTCGGGTAGTAGTGGACTTTAAGGGATTGTGCAAGAAGCGGGGAGTCATTTGTGAGAAGTCTCCATCCTTGTTTCGCTAGCATCACCAAATTAAAAGCCCCAATATCTCTTATGCCCAATCCTCCATTGAGTTTGCTAGTACATAGTTTTTTCCATGAGACCCAGTGAGTTCTATTTTCGTCATTCTTTTGTCCCCATAGGAAGTTGGCGATAAGTGAGTTGATTTTTTCGCAAACTGCTTGAGGAATCAAGAAGCAACTCATAACGTATGTTGGGATTGCTTGGGCCACGCTTTTAATAAGTATTAATTTACCAACAAAAGATAAGGTTTTTGATTTCCAGTCTTTCAGTTTTTTTGCTACTCGATCCACAATTGACTGAAAAATGGCTTTTTTGTTTCTCCCAATTATAGCCGGCAACCCCAAATAAATTTGATGCTTCTCCACTTTTGTGACTCCCAGCCGATTAGCGAGTGATTCTACTAGGCTGTGTTGCACTCCCTTGCTAAAATTAATCTCGGATTTTTCAAAGTTCACGATTTGCCCTGACGCTTCACTGTATTCCGAGATAAGTGCTGAAAAAGCTTCTGCACAGAAAATAAATAAATAGGGGGAGAGCGGGTCTCCTTGGCGGATTCCGCGAGTTGGAAAGAAAACAGGCCCAAAAATTCCATTAGTAATAATTGAGTATGAAACAGTGGACACACATCGCATAATAAGAGAAACAAAAGCATGGTTAAGCCCGATTTTTTTCAAAGTTTGTTCAAGAAAGATCCACTCGACTCGGTCGTAGGCTTTACTCATGTCTAGTTTGAGTGCAAAGTTCCCTTTATTTTTAGCGGTACTGAGTTTCATTGCATGAAAGATTTCAAAGGCGAGTAAAGCATTATCGGTTATTAACCGACCAGGGACGAAAGCTGATTGGCTATAGTGTATGACGTGTGATAAAACCATTTTTAATCTATTTGCAATGGTTTTGGTAATGAGTTTGAAAATCACAATGCAAAGACTAATGGGCCTATAATCGCTAGGAACTATAGGATCTTTCTTTTTGGGGATCAACACAATACGAGTATTATTAATAGGGGAGGGGTCCATATTATTATTAAGAATGCCCAGGATTACTTGAACAATATCATGCTTAATGCACGGCCAAAATTGTTGGAAAAAAGCAGGCATACCGTCGTCCGGGGCTTTGGACGGATGCATTTGTTTCAAAGATCGCAAGCATTTCTTTTTCGTGTGAAAGGTTCACTGAAGTTTCTCATTCTGTTCATACGTGACCATAAGGTTCATTGCGTCGATAGCCCGAGCAAGATTTAGGCCTGTGGTGGAAGTGAAAAGGTCACCGAAATGGTTTGTAAGGGCTGCTGCAATTTCCTCTTCGTCATCTACCACTATGCCATCTTCTCTTTGATTCGTTCAATATGATTTCGCTTTTTTGTCCATTGGCCACTCTATGGAAAAATTAGTATTTCTATCACCGCCCTTAAGCCGCTTTATTCGAGCCCTTTGATACCACATTGTTTCTTCGCGCTTCATAAGGGTGTGGATTTTCCGCTCAAGCTCCTTTGATGCCCCGACGTTGTGGTTTGTAGGTGGGATTGATTGGATTTTTTGGAGTTGCTCTCTTGATTTTGCTAGTTGCTGGTTGATACTACCAAAGTGGCTTGCTTCCCATGTGTAGAGATACCCCCATTTGATTAATTTTTTCCTTGATAGAGTTTGGGGTATGTAGGGGTGGTGAAGATGCCCACATCTGCTTGATGTATGGTGAGCAAGTCTTATCTTGTAGCCACATTTGCTCAAATTTGAAAAGGCGGCACTTGCGAGACATCCTTCGATGGTTTCCATGCCATTTTATAAAGATCGGACAATGATCAGATGAAATACGTACTCGATGTTCGATCTTGTATGCTGGGAATCGGCACACCCAATTGATATTGGCCAAACATCTATCTAGCCGTTCTTGGATATTATTTGTTCTGCTTTGGCCCTTCGTCCACGTAAATTTAAAGCCAGTATACCCAATGTCATCCAGTCCGCACTCCATCATGGTCTCTCGAAAGGCTGCCATTTTCGATTATTCTTTTTGTCTGCATCCCATTTTTTCTTGTTGGAACATGATTTCATTAAAATCACCTAAGCATAGCCAAGGAGTATCAGCCTAAGATTTTAGACTGCGTAGGAGTTGCCACGTGTAGTGTTTTAAGTGATCTTTTGGCCAACCATATACGCACGTGATCCGCCACTAGTTTGATGAGTCCAGGTTACCGATGATAGTATCAATGACGTGAGAAGACGAGTGTGCAATGTGAACTTCAATGCTATTTTTCAACATAAGGCATAAGCCACCTCTACGCCCACCATTACTCTTGTCACAATCCACAATATGATAAAAAGAGAAACCCATTTTTTCACAAAGATTCTTCATATCAGGTGTATCTAGTTTGGTTTCCATTAGAAAAACCAAAGTGGGATATTTCATACGGATATCTCGTGTAAGCACTTGAACTGTGCGAGGGTTCCCAAGCCCTCGACAGTTCCAACTCAAGCAACTTATTGTGTTCGGCGGGACTGCTCCAAAGCAGTCTCTGCCGTTGGCTCGTAGACACAAGAGGTATTAGGCCGCTCACTCATTTTTTGTTTTTTATTATCTGGTGTAAAGTTGGGGGGGTTGGGTGTTTGGGGAGGTCTGTGGATTTGCGATTCTTCTCAATGGGTTCTGTTTCTTTTTTGGCCTTTGTGGGTTTCTTGTTAATTATTCTGTGCCAAGTCGAAGTGGGCTGGGGGGGTGTTGATTGCGTGGACGTTGGTATAGCAGTGGGAGGTGTTATTTGTATTGTGGTTGTTTGGTTGGGTAGCTGGATTGGGGTGGTAGGGTACGGTTGATTATTTGAGCCGAAGCGTGTGTGGGGGGGGTTTAATGAGTTGAAAATTGAGAGTGATTGGATTGGGTGTAGGAGAAGGCGTAAGGAGTGGGAATTGGGTGGGCTGATTGAGGATGGGTGGGGTGTGTGCTTGAGAGGATGAGTATTGGGATAAAACTTGCAGCATGTTTGGGGTAAGGGTGAAATTTTCGGTTGGCACTTTTTGGGATATGGTGAGTTTGTCAAGGGTTGGGACATTTTGGAGTGCGGCTTTTTGGTTTTCATCATTTTTGGGCTATGCGGCGGGGAGTTGAGGGGGTTAAAAGCTGTGGATGTGGAAGTTGTGGTTTGAGGGCTCATGTTGGCGAGGGATTTTTTGGCCGGGGTCGGATTGGATTCTGTTTTATGGGTTTCGGTATTTCGAGGTTGTTTGTACGGCGATACTTTTAGCCAGGGGCCGTATTTCACCTCCGATGTATCCGGAGCCTCATTGTTATCATATTCCTCGCATGCTCGAAAATGATGACCAATCACACCACAACAAAAATAGTATATCGGCAATCCTTCATATTTAATCGGTATCCACATTGGTTGTCCTTTTATTTTGATCGTTATCCCACACGAGAGCGGTTTTGTAATGTCAATTGCCACTTTGATTCGGGCCGATTTACCACATAGCTGATCTCCAGAAGAGTCCCATGCTTGGAAGGAGCCAATTTGGTTTGCTATTAGAGTGAGTGTTGATTCATTCATACATGCTACAGGGAGATCATATATCCTGGTCCAGAAAGGTGCTTCTGTTATCGTGATTGTGGAGGGTTGTTCTAATCTGGATATGGCTTTAATGGCAAACAGAGAACCTTCGAAGTGCCGGGTTGGTTTTTTAGCACCCACTCCCTTTCGTTTTGTGTGGCGAATTTGAACAAAAATAGATTTTTACCCCATTCGCGTGCGGAGAAACCTTCTTTCGTTTTCCATGATTTTTTCAGGATTTCGAGTAGGTAGAATGAGTTGAAAGATTTTTTTGTGCACATTCTTCCCGCAAGGCAAAAGGACGGTGTCCCCTGTGCTTTTTGTGTACATTTATCAACCTCGTCCAGGTCTAGTATGGCTGCCTCTTTTTCTGTCAGATCTTCCATCTCACAAACACCACAGGTAAGATCTTGCAAAGGCTACCTGTTTACAGTGAAGTACCTGCAGTCAAGGAGAACATAAAGAGAAAAAGAGAAACGAAAAGTGAACACTTTCAACAAAATTAGAAATACATGTGCAAGCACTATCACAAACAGCAATTAAGAAACTAAGAGGTGTGGTGGAAAAAAAAAAGACAAAAAATTAAAAACCAAGTTGGGGGAACGGGGGGATGACAAAGGGGAAAAAAGGAGAAAAACTAGGAAAAAAGCTGACAAGGGCATGGGCAAAAAAACACTAAGAAAGCTAGGGAATCGGGGGCTTTGATTGAGGGAATAAAATGTTTGATACATGTTTTATCTTAATTTTGATGATTTTATTTTTACACCAAAACAATATTTTTAATTGTTGTCCAAATACTCCAAAATGATTTAAAATGGTTTTAATATTTTCCGGAGTATTTCTTCAAGTTTTATTTTAGATAAAATTGGACAACACTTTTAATGATTTTATGTTTATAAGTTTTTACTTCAAAACAAGGTTCCTAAATGTTGTCTAAATACTCCCGATTGGTTTAAAATGTTTTCGGAGTATTTCTTGAGTTTTATTTTCGACAAAAATCGGACAACATTTCTGTCTCGAGGTCAACCGGTCGCCGTATAGGGCAACCCATACCTGAAGATATTTTTTAGAACAAAAAATGAGACGGAAGGGAAAAAGGCCAGGTAGACCAGGGCGTCGACCAGTGACGTCGACCGGTCTACACCCTGTCGACCGGTACCTGGGAGCAATATATTGAAACAGAACTTGCTTCCTTGAAATTTCAATGAGGGGGACCGGTCAGGGTCGAGGTCGACCGATCGAAGTCCCCCCTGACCGGTCGCCCTGTGTTATTTTTCTGTGTGTTCTTCAAACGTCTATTTCTGTGCGACCGGTCGCCCTATGTTTTGACTGCAAATTTCTGACCGTTTGACAGCAGACATCCTTTCCTTAAATTGTGAGATTGATTTCTAATAACTATATTCTTGATTTTAATTATATTTTTCTGTAGATTTTCAATCCCCAAGAGGAGCCTATGCTTGATCAATCATCTCCTATAAATAGAGGAAGTTTTGGAGCAACCAAGACAACCATTGAGATACAACACAACAAGATACACTTCAAGCAAACACTTGTTCTTCATAGTTATTATTCTTGTTGTAATTTTGCCTAGCTTATCACTTTCACATCATTGAGGTCTAGGCTATTCTTGATTACACTTTGCACTCATATTGTAACATTCATTATTGAGTTGTAATCTTGATTTTTGGTCATCATTCAACACAAAACATCCTTGTGAGTATTCTTGTGGTAAGAATACACTTGGGTGATCTAGGTGATAGGTGTTTCAAGAGTGTGGTGCTCTTGAGGTGTTGGAGAATTTGGTATTCTTCAAGATTGAAGATTGTGGTGACTTCAAATGTGCCGTTGAAGGAAGATTGTGGTAATCTTCAAAGGGAGATTGTGGTAATCTCCAAAGGTGGTGTTGAAGAAGAGTGTGGTGCTCTTCAAGGTGTTGTAAGTTGAATTTGTATTAATTTTGGTAATTAATAAAATTCTTTTTCTTTTTGAAATCCATCCCGGAGATACTGGGGTGGTAGAGGATTAGGCCCTAGGTGGGTTGAACCTCTTTAAATCATCGCGTGTTGTTTACATTCCGCACCTATATTATTGTCTTTGAGCATTCAGTTTGAAAAAGAGGGTAAAATTGAAAAGATGGAGATAATCTATTCATCCCCCTCTAGATTATCGTAGCCGCTTGGACTTACATAAAATGGGCACAAAAACACGGATACCCACACGACAAAAGACCGACAACAAAGCAAAGAGAAAATTGGACACGCGTGGTTGATAGGGATCTGAGGTGTCGACACTTCATAAAATGAATGAGGGCATAGACGGGAGAGGAGAGATGAAGCCAGGGATCTACAACGGGCAGGAGATTAGTTGGTCAAGGTTGTGGAGAATCAAACGGGGAAGGTGCCGGTGACGGCGGAAGGGATGAAGAGAGGCCCTAACTCAAAACCCTAGGAAGGGAACTGACTCATAAGAGAGAACGAGTCTCCTGACTAACGAGGACATCACATCATACTACTACTACTACTACTACTACTACTACTACTACTACTACTACTACTACTACTACTACTACTACTACTACTACTAATAATAATAATAATAATAATAATAATAATAATAATAATAATAAAGAAAAGGCACCTACAAAGTACAAACGGAATATTTTAGAATCTTTGATAGTTTGTACCCTTTTATTCCTAGATGTCATCCCTTTCTAAAAAGACAGTAGTGCCCCTCGCCAAATTAGACAAGGGCCTGATTTTTATTTATTTAAAATCGAGAGTAACTATTTATCAAATTCTTTGACAATCTATCAGTTAGGTTCACTTGCAACTCAATTTCTAGATTACTCGGTTTCAAGGCTGGTATTTGAACACCCATGGAGTTATATTTTGAGTCAACCAATGCAAAATGGTTGAGCTTTGTATTTGGCATGGGTGGCCCATTTGCCAACAATGCTCTCATCCCAAATGCCTAAGCAAAGTCCGGGTCGAATCCAACCAATAACTGGCATCATGGATCTCTTATAAGAGCAACTCCAACAGTGTAACATAGTGGCGTACTGGTGTTGGGTGTCAAATTTTGATTGTAGGCGTTATTTTACATTTTGCTACGGTGCAACGCCATTTTTAGTGCTATTTTTTATATTATTTTTGATAATTTCTTATATGGTTATCTTAATTTTAAATATTGTTATTAATCTTTTATTTCAATTAATCTAATATAAAATAATTCTAAAATTAATTCAATTGTATGTGATAATTTTGTTTTGTATTATTATGAATTGTTATTTTAATTTTGTATTAAATTCATCCAATATTATATTATTTGAATTTGATTAATTTTGAAAATAAAAAAAATTAATAAATACTAACTTAAATAAAATTACATATGTGATATATTTTATCAATTATAAAGTAATAAAAATAAATATTAAATGAATAAAATGTGGAATCTTATGGAATATTTTTTTTAGTGAAAAAAATAATGCAAACTGCTGGAGATGCGGTATAAATTTTGCACCAAAATAGTGTAGAATCTGCACTAAATTAGTGCAGACTATTGTAGATGGTCTAAGTATAGGATACATCATACATGGGGCCTGGGGATCTTGACACTTGTGCAAATACATCATGTCAACATGTCATCTTTACAAGTTCATAACAATTTTGTAATTGGTTTTACTAAAATTGATTTAGGATGGTTATAACTGGTTACAACCCAACTAACTAAACATGTTTTTATCCCGAAAAGCACAAACATGGTTGAACCCTAACCTCCCCCACTAAGGAGGGGAGACAATACCACTAGTAACGACTCGTATGATTAGTAACCACTCTTATTCAATAGATAAGACCGATAATTGAGTTAGTATTGATTGTGAATTTGAACCTTTGTTGCATTCAGTGTTTTATCTTATATTTTAAGAGGAGATCTCCTATCAGACGGTCTAACGGATCTAATCCGTTAGACGGATCTTATTCCAACCCAACCCACCAATCAACCCAAATCCATCCAACACCAACTAGATCCTTCCAACCTAACCCGCCCAAAAAAAGATAAAAGCCGAACAAATTTCTGTGCCCATGTCTCTCCATCCTCTCGACTACGTCTCCCATCAAAAATCTACGTTCGTCGTTGCATCGGTATCGCCCGCCTAGTCTCTATCGTTGTGCGTGTGTATGTGTGTAGTGAGATGGTGGAAGGAGAGAGTAGAGAGAAGACGAGAGAGAGAAACTCATGGAGAGGAGTTATAGGGGTGGGCAAGAAGAAGAAATGAGGAAGTAGACTTGCTGTAGTTAAATTAGATTTTCGATTGATTATTAGTTGTTTAGATGCTTGAAGTAATCATTGTTGTTTACCAAAATTATGGTGGCGCCACTTACATTTACTGTTTCTCCATTTTCTCCATTAAAGTAGGTTAGGGTTTTGCTGTAGTACTTGGGAAGAAAGAGGAGAAGTTACATGTGATTACTAATATTTTTTGGAGATACTACCAATACTTTTTAGTAGCATGACTAATACTTTTTGGTAAGATTACAAATACTTTTCAAGAAGAAAACTAATATTTTTTAGGAGGACTAGTAATACTTTTGGGGGAAGAGAACTAATAATTATATGGAACTACTAATACATTTTAGGAGATGCGCTAATACTTTTCAGGGGAAAATACCAAAACACTTTTAATTGGAAGACCTAATACTTTTCAGGCAGACTATTAATACGTTTTAGGGAAATTACTAATACTTTTGAGGGAAAAGATTAATATTTTCATGAGTAATACTAAAAATATTGTTTAAGGGGATTACTGATACTTTTCCAAGGTACTACTAATACTTTTTAGGGAAAAACTAATATTTTTAACGGCCCTAGTGATACTAAGTCACTGTCTAATATTACATCACTGCACAATGCTTTTTAAGGGGATAATTAATACATTTTAAGTGAATTACTAATATTTTTTTGAGGAAAAAAATCAATATTTTTCACGAGGACTACTAAAAACACTGTCTCAATGGATTACTAATACTTTTCAGAGGCACTACTAATACTTTCTAGAGGAAAAACTAATACTCTTAACGGCAATAGTGATACTACTTCACTGCTTAATATTATAAAAATGTCACCGGTCCAAAGATCCTATGCACAATCCCAATATATTATAAAAATGCCAATGCATTCAAAATCACAAGAATGCCACCGCCTTTTCAAAATCACAAAAATGCCACCGCCTATTTGTATCAAGGTCGGATTGGGATCCGTCTAACGGATTTGAACCCGTTAGACCATCCGATAGAAGTTTTTTTTCTCGATTTTAATGGTATCCACGTGTACATAATAACATTATTTTTGTACACGTCATATTTACACAATTCATAGGAGTATAAGATAAAATATAATATGGAATATGAGATTTTTAATTGATTGATTGTATTATGTTCAACCCAAATAACATGATTAATTCTAGTATATATTTCAATTTCAATTGATTAAATTCATGTATTAAAAAATAAATTTAAAGTGTAAACCTATAACATGATACTCGGGTTTTTTCATAGTATTTCATTTGAGGGAACCTAAAACAAGGAACACGTTTGGTTAGCCGGGGTGGCCTCCAGCTAAGGCCCTACAAAGCTTATGTCAGAATTAGGTAATTGAGGTACTTAGAAGCTAAAGAGCGAGGTAATTCATAATAATGACAAGTTACCTTTTACCTTGATTTTTGTGTTGTATTTATAGTACTATTTACCATGAAATGCGGATCGTCGTACACGTGGTACTCCATCGCTGGGGAGAGTTCGCGGGTGACCCGACCCCTACCTTTGGTTCGGGACCATACTGATCTTAGGCCATTCTGATAATTTCAAGCGAGACGAGGTCAAGGAGTTAATTTTGACCTAGGCGTAGGGGTGGCCAAATGGAAACGAACTAAGTTTCAAACCGGAACCAGAACTGTGGTCAATGGTTCTGGAACCATTGACCAGTCAATGGTTCCAAAACCTGATCCGGAACCATGTAAATTGGTTCCCATTCCGATTCTAGTTCCTTTGTCCAAAACATCGTGAACCGGTATTAACTATTAGTTAGAACCGTCGATGGAACCGTGGTGGAATCAAGGGTTAAAATCGGCGCTTTGAGGTCAAACCGACGATTTTTATTTTTGTTGGGTAAAAATATGCTAGAAGATATGTTAAATATTTATTATGATATTTTATATTCGTAACTACATGTGACACATTTTAAACCAAATGTTATAAGCGAATTATAAGAACTTTGATTCCTCAATACTCCAATAGTATATATATACAACTTAATATTATTATTAATATTAAGTACAAAACTTAATTGAATATTAAGTCAAAGTCTTTTTCTTTCTTTTCTCTTTTTTTATAACTGAAATTGATCAACCATTTAAAAAAATCAAAAATCATCAAAAGATAAACAAACGGTTCCGATTAAAACTGGAACTGGAACCGTGGAGGAACTAGGTTACAATCTGAAAATGGAACTGTTGGTTTCGGTTTTGGAACTGTAACCGTGAGGCAACAGTTCGAGTTCCAGTTCCCAAAATGAGAAACCGAGAATTGGCGGTTTTGGAATCGGAATCGCGCTTAAACCAGTGGCACGCATACCTAAAGCGAGGTTAGCGGTGGCGTAGTTAAGACATAGATGTAGGGTGGCTGAAATTAAAAACTAGAAAAAAAAATCATATAAGCTATAATTTTTCAAAATAGTAAGCGAACTCAACTCAAGTGCATTACAAAGTTTACAACTACTCAAAGTCTAGTATATTAGAGCAAAAAGTTAGGTGGACCCGATTATTTTTTACTTTAGCAAATTTATCAATAACAATAGTCTATATCTAATGTGCTAACAAGTTCTCTTTCAATAAAAATTGTCAAACTATCAGCAAGAAAATCATCATCCATTTTGTTGCGAATCGCTGTCTTTCATGTGTTTCATTGCCGAGAATGCTTTCTCGATCGTGGTCAGAAAAGCAGTAATGTTAACACAAGTCAAATTAATCTTGTTATAATTTTGTAGTCCTCCGCTTTTCTTGTTTTCACCAACATTTCACACAAATTTGCAAGAGTAGACACGTGAAATTGAGGATTACAAACTACATGAGCATGATAAAATTGCAATTTACTCATGAAAGCATTCATCTCACGTTGCTCAAAATCGTCGGGATAAAATTCCACGACCAACTTATATATTTTATCTACATTGAACGATTCAAATGAATATTTTGGATCCCATGCGATAATCAACTCTAGTAGTCTAACTGATGTCTCATTAAATATCGAGTTCAATTCTGCCAATTGGAAATTTATGGATTGATTTAAAAATTAAAAGTGGTTATAATGTTCAACACACATTTGTCTTCGCCCATGACCCATGTTGTTGTTCATGTCGGGTATAGTGATTTCATGTTTTAAGCAAAAATCTTCTACTTCCTGAAGCAATTTATCCCATCCTTTATCTCTCAACTCTTGAAGAATAGTTTTTGTAATCGACGCATAACCAAGTCGGATAATATGTCAATGGATTCTTTCAAAATGCTTGACAAGAAAATCGATGATTCGCATAACCGCCTGATTAAGTTCAAGCCAAACACAAAACTGAACTTTTAATACTCGTGAAAGCACCCTCAACTTCATTTCGAGCCTTGGAATTTGCACCACTACAAGTGATGCACTCAAGTACCTTGCAAGTTGGAGCATACATTTCTATCATACTCATAACAGAATCATAATGTGAACTCCAATGAGTAGTACTTGAACTGTGTAAAGATGTCATCCAATTAGCTCCCCAACTAGATTCACGCTCTCCACTTGCCAACATATTCTCAATTTCTATTCTATGGGCAACCCGCAACTCGGTGTTGCGCTTAGCGAATGATTTGACAATGTTAATAACATTATCTCATATAGAGAAGAACTTCTAAATATAGATCACATTTCTTTGCTGAAGCCACCAATTTCAACTGCAACCATGAGCAAAATAATGAACATAATATGCGTATGGACAAATCATAAGAAACAATATTTGTAATCCATTCCATTGCCCTCGCATGTTACTAGCACCATCATATCTCCGCCCTATAATTTATGAACTTGAAGATTGTACTGAGAAATAACATTTGATTCCTTATGCTTAAGTGTTACAGAAGAAGTGTTAGAATCGCCCGTAATAGCAAAGAAATGCTCTGTCAAGATACCCGCAATGTTCACAAACCTCAATATAATGGCCATTTGTTCTCAATCTGATTCATCTTTTACTTCATCAACAAGAAGATAAAAACAAACATCTCCAATTTCCTCACGTATCACACGACGGGCTTTATTAGCTATAATTCCCAAAATTTCTTTTTGGATGTCTGGTGAAGTATATTTGGCATTTTTGGGGGAGTTACTCATTACAACATCTCTGACATCTGCACTCCACTTTACTGTATAATTAATAATTTCAATCACATTTCCACAGTTAAAAGATTTTTCAGACTCATCATGACCTCCAAAAGCACAACCTTGCAATGCTAGCCACCGAACAATCATAATTGTTGTCTTTAAGCGCAATCAATTTTTTACAATTTTCTCTTTGCTAGCTCTCTCAATCACTTCATCAATATGTGGAGATGACCTCATCAAAGAGTCAACATATATTACACACTTATTGTGAGGAGATTAAGACGATGAACTAATATGGCTAAGAAATACACACTCTTTCCCTGATGAACTCTTTTCCAATTATCAAACCCATCACTTACTAATGCCGAAGAGGAATATGTGTATATACTAAAGAAATCATGGAAAACAATTGGCCTTGTGTGTATAAGAAGAATACCCCAACCAATTAAATTTATTAAACCAATTATACTGAAAATGACGAGTTTTATCTATATATACACGACCTTTTTATGATTGAAGTCTCGGTTGGAAAGACCCACCTATCAAATATGATTGTCTAATTTTATCTCTTTTTTCAAGAGGCAATTCACATATTCTCCTCCTTTTTATCGGATCCCGCTCGATTTCAAAAGATGAATCTGGAGTAGATTGTTGATTTCTAACTAAATGAGAAGATTGTTGATTTTCGATTGGAGGAGTATCTTGGTGGTTATTTGATTCCTCATCTTTTGTATTTCTTACGGGCTGAAGAAAGAATGTAATATAGCTTTTCCTTTCTTGCGAGGAGGTTATTGTGTAGCGATAACTTCTTCTATGAAATTAAAATATTTAATAAAATCTATTAGAAAATTTATTTCAACAAAACTTCAAACATTAAACACTTATTTTCAACACCTAACTGTACACTACAAAAAATAGACATTCAAATCTAAGTAAAAACGATTGCTTTTCTAATGGTTTGTCTACTCAATAATACATTCCTTTCTAAATTCTAATTCATTGCCTATATACTTGATTTGTGCTCAACTCTCTTCCAAAATGTACAAATTACACAAACTATTAAAAATTATAAAGAAGTACACTACACATTTACGATTAATTACACAAACTATTACAAATTTAAAAAGAAGTACATAAAGCTAATTACATCACACACTAGAAAAAGACAAATCGAACAAAACCCACTAAAAAATGATTGAAATAAGTTATAGAATGCTAAATAAATGCGCATGCCATTATTTTCTGACAAAATGAAAATCAATACACTAAAAAAAGACATTATTGAAAAACATAAATCAAGAGAATTTAGGACATACCTGATTCGGTGAACTGATATTTCTCTCCACTACCATCGCCGCCTCGCTGGGTACAGTCACCTAATTGCCCGCCCCTCTAGTCGCCGCACTGAAGAAGTGAATAATGAAGCCTTAAGCACAATTCTTATAAATGAAGATACATAGTAATAGACTGGAGCGCACTTCTAGGGCACATGATTCTTTTTTCTCATTTTTATTTTTATTTATTTATTAATTATTCACATAAGTTGAAATTATAGAGTGGGCCTAAGCTAATGTTCCCTGGGCCGGTTTGAAGAATTGATGGCTGTCCACTAATTGTTTTTTCAATACATAAGTTGTGGTTCAAATAAAAATTGGGTGGACCAGGGCCCAGGTTGGCACCCCCCAACTCCACCAATGGAGGTCAGTATAGTAATTTTCTTATCATTTACTCCCCTAGTTACTTTAGTAAGTTATTACTACAGTAACTCAATCTAGACCCTTGAATCCGAAGCGACACAAAATCTAGTCCATTGAATTTGGAAAGGTCTTCAATCTCGATCGTTGAATTTCAAAATTCCATTTTTTACCTTTTAATTCTGAACACCTCACTTCTTGAGATCGCTGCGACCAATGATATTTATTATCTCACAAGATTCATCCATTTCGCTTCACCTAGAGATAACCTCTCTTCTCTGATTTTGGTTTACTTTTTTCAAATTTATTATGTCAACTGATACTATCCTTAAGTGAACCCATATCTAGTTCGCCTTCTTCTCACTCCAAATCTTCAGGTTCAGACTCATCTAGCTCAGGTTCTACATCAAGCTTTAATTCCACCTCGTCCTCGGGTGAGACTGTTAACATCTCATCTCCCCAAGATAGAGTTTCCCATGAGGTTGTCCCAGTTGACGATCCTAACTTAGAAAACATAACTCTTGGGCCTTACGTAGGTGTCATGTACCGATTAATGAAGTGAATTACATTAGGCGAACCTATTTAATTCTAGATAGGTACGAGATAATTTTTCCGGGTATCCATGATAAAATTGATAAGCCTCCTCCTTATTGTTTAGTTTTTCAGCTTGCTAGCCTCAAGACGGGCCTTAGGTTCCAATTATCTCGCTCAATCGTAAATATTATAAGGAGTTTTGGTATTTGTCCCACTCAACCTGTTCCCAACTCCTACCTCCACATTATAAGATTTATTATCTTAATGTGTCATTTCCAAGAGACCACCTGGTTTCCTAATTTCTGCGAACTGCACTCCATTCACTCTTCTTCTACAACTACTGAAGTTGGGTTCTTTTATATTTCTCTGAAGCCCAATAAAAAGCTATTACAACGAGTTCCTTCTTTGGTGTGGTCTTGGAATGATAGATTTAACTATACCCGTGCCCCGAAAGAGAACCCTTGGGAGCTTCCTTCCGAGTGGAAGGTAGGTCGACATCGCCCCCAAAATTTACCTCCTATTGGGATGCTGACTTTGTGCCTAAGCTGACCCAATATTGGTATAAAGCATGTGATCTTATTACCAAGGATGTTCTATCATTGGTCTATCTTAGCCCAGCTCCTCGCCTAAAGTCTCTTACTCTTGATAATTTTTCCAACTCTAGTACCTTATTAACTTGGTCCTTCTCCCTTCACTTTTTTAAGATATAACAATTAGAGTAGTTGTCTTAGACAAGGCCCTTGCGTACCAGAAAGCGACTTTGCTTGCTCGAAGCTGAGATCGTCTGAAGACTGCCAATTTGGGCCGCCCTTCAGGCAAAGTGGTAGTTTTAGCTCCCCTTACTACCATGGTGGTGGACCCTCCGAGCGAGGTGACATCTAAGAAAGTCAGTAAGCCTTCTACTAGCAAGTCTAGAGAAAGCAAAAGAAAGGAGGTCGCTGAGGTTTCTACTTGGAAAGAAAAATCTAGTAAGGACAAGAGTCGGAAAGCTTCTCATGAGGCTTCTCCTGGAAAGAGACCCCATAATGTAGATGAGCCTATAGATGCAAGTCTCCTCACAACGGATTGAATGTTAATGTGGCTTGAGCGAAGTGAATCTCGTCTTTTGGAGCTGTGGATTGCATCCAAGAATAAGACTCTGGAAATCATGCCTCGACCGTGCGAGCTCACCATGACTCGCATAATACCGAATTGGAATATTAGCACCCGAAGCTCGATTTCCGAGATGAATCCAAGTGAGGATTCAATGGAATTATACAACTATACCATACTTCCCACCAACCAGTTTGCTCTGATGACTACCAAATTTACTCGTTTTGAAGAGCTCGGTGCCCACAACATCATGACAGTAATTATTTCTCACATTGCTTTTTTATTTCCCGAAGTTACTAAACTTTCTTACCTCTCTTTTGTCGGTAGACCAATGTTATACTTCATCAAATGGCCCTACGAGATGCTGATTGGAAGCACCAAAATAAGGTGTTCATGAATCAGCTAAGCGATGCTCATACAAAGTTTCAAATAACCAAAGAAGATAATACTAAGGCTTTTAAGGTGTCCGAGGCAAGCTCATCAAGGAGGTGAATGACCTAGAAGCTCAGCTCGCCGCAATCCAAAGTGAATTAACTATTCAAGCAAAACCCTATGCGAAGGAGGTGGTCAAATCATTTGAAAGGGGCTTAAAACGAGGTCTAGAAGAATACATGTCTTCGTCTGCTTACCAATCCACTATTGCCACTTCACCAACTGACGCGATATAATATTTTTTAGCTCTTTTTCGTGCGAGAAGTTAGTGGCTCAAAGGGCATCAATATACCTTTTTGACGGCTTTGAGTTATGTAGTGAGCAAGCCATTAAGAATAGAGTGTTCAAGGAAGACTTCGATCTTGAACAATTGGATCCCTCTGAGAAAAGCGAAACAAAGCCCAAGAATGGGGAAGAGGTGCCCGCAAGATGAGTGATAGGTGGCTCTAATGAGGCAGGAGCTTCCATCTAAGTGGAGATCATGGACTAGGTCAAAGAAGATGAAGAGGTCGATGAGTTTTCAAAGACAGTGAAGCCCATCTCAGCCTTCTCTTAGGACCTTCAGCCTCACCTAGCTATTTTGTAAGCCTTACGAGGCATTGGACTTCTAATTCATTTTGGTGTGTAATGAGATATTTGTAATCTACATTATAATTATCTAGCATATAATGTGTATTTCACTTTTAAGTTTTATTTCGCTTTTATTTTCTCGCGAACTGTTTAGCTAATCTCCCATTTTGTAGGAACTTCATGGCATCTCGTGACTCATGAATAAGTTTTTCAAATTAATTATGTGTTGTACTTCACTTTGATATGATCGTCTTGCATCTCGTTTTGTAGATTTATTTAAATCAACTTTGTACCCATTTTTTTCACACGTCTTGGAGTTTGCTTCTTGGTTGGTTTACCGATTTTGATTACCTAACTTAGAGCCTAGATCCCTTTTTGGGATCATCTTAGGCTTGCCAGCCTAAAAGGGAGTTTATGGCCTAAATCACTCTTAAAATCATCTTGGGCTCGCTAGCCTCTTAGGGAGCTTGTGTTGGAGCCTAGATTTTTTTTTGGGATCTTCTTGGGCTTGCCGTCTTAAAAGGGATCTTATGACCTAGATCTCTCTTAAGATCATTTCAGGCTTGCTTGCCTTTTAGGGGGCTTATCTTGGAGCCTAGACCCATTTTTGGAATCGTCTTGGGCTTGCCAACTAAAAAAGAGCTTATGGCCTAGAATCTCTCTTGGGAACATTTTGGTTCTGCTAGCCTTTTAGGGGGTGTTAAGTTGGTTTTATACCAATATATTGAGTGCTCTAGACTAGGATTTTGCGTTGTTTTCGGGTATTTTAGTGTCGTTTGAATCAAGTTTGTGTCATTTGTGGTCGTTTGAGAGTCGGGACTAATCTTGGAAGCCGAAATTAGTTAAAAACGATGGAAAACATGTTTGGACGGTAGAGATCGCATTTTAAAGGCATAAAAATGGGAAAATATCGAGTAAGATCGAGTGCCGCAGCGCCAAGACCCCCGCGCCGCAGCGCGGGGGGTCAAAATAGTACAGTGGGCTGAACATGGGTGGGCGCTGCAGCGCCCATATGCAAGGGTTGCGCCAAAAATACACAAAGAATAGGAATGAAGAGCGGCCGGGCCAGCGCGTTACCATCTCCAAGGGGTCTGCAGCCACAAGGCGATGTAGCACGGCAAAGAAGCAAATACAGCGCCAACCAAAGGCCAAGACAGACGACGAGGCGAAGCGGGCGCGCGCTGCAGCGCCCACACACACAGCTGCAGCACAACCAACCAAGGGCGACGACAATGAACGATCGGCGGAGATGATGAGCGGTAGCGGTAAGAAGAGAGCTGCGAGCCCGCGACTACGGGCTGAATCTGGGCTTTATTTTCGTGGGCTTTTGGACGCGTTTTGAGGGTTTCGAGCCTATAAATATGTTAAGTCACGAACATAATGGGGGTCGGACATTATTTTGAGCACAACGCAAGGCAAGAGACACAGAGCGAGGGTTCGGGACGGCAATTGGAGGCACTTCTCAAATGCGGACACGAGAGAAATTCCTTCTCTTTTCTTCTCAATTCTTTCTTTGTTTTTCTTTGTCGATTTCTTGAGATGTATAATTATTTCTTCATGAATTTTTGTACATCCAACATGAGCTAAACCCATATTTCTAGGGGATTGATGTAACTTACGTTTGAACCTATGTTTTGATTTCTAGTTTATGAAATTTGCATGTTTATTAATCCATTTGTGCTATTTGATTTGATTGCATCTGGATTATCTGATCAATAATTTAGATTATTTGGCGTGTTTAATTTGACGCTCGAGAGAGGTAATTGAACACATGGCCTTAGAATAGCACAACCCTAGGGTTTCATAGAATCGAGAGGTTTATGAATCTTTTGAAGCCTGTGATAGAATATTCATTGAGCGTATTAGGGTTTAATTTATGATTTTTATAGAGATATCGAAATTAGAAATTGGAACCTAATCACTTGGCACTCGAGAGAGGAAGTGATAAACGGTAGGAATATTGGCTTATAGATTGATAACTTGTGATTAATAAACTGGATTGAAAACATAGGGATAACTAGGTGAAATCAACCCTCTAGAATTCATCTTCTACGTGTTTGATAAATTGTCCGAACCATTTATTCGCTTAATTTTAGTTTTTTTTAGTTTAATCAATCATCATCTCTTTTCGATTTCTAGATAGAATTAAGCTATTTTAATTATAGTACTTAGTATAAAATTCGATAACAATCCCTGTGGAGACGATAACCCTACTTTCAAAACCTATACTAAAACTTGACACCGTACGCTTGCGGTAAGAATTTCGCGATCAGGGGGCTTGTCCTGGAGCCTAGTGTTAGTCCAAGTGGGTACGAAAATCTAGGGGAGGTGAATAGATTATCTCGGTTTTCTGATTTATGCCCTCTTTTCGAACAATATGAAGAAGAAAAGAAAAGTGCAGAAAAAATAAATCAACACTCAGAGATTAATAGCGCTTCAACCCACATAGGGCCTACGTCCACTACCACCTAGTATATCTAAGTGGATTTTAAATAAAGAAATTTCATTAATCGATACCAAACAATTACAACTCCATCTTTGAAGAGGACCAAACTCTTCTTGCAACAACCACCTTGAAGAGCACTAAACTCTTCTTACAACCTTGAAGAGCACAAAACTCTTCAACACCTAGTGTAATGAACCAAGTGTGTTCTTGCCAAAAGAACACTCAACAAGTATGTCTTGTTTTGGATGATTTGGATCAATCAAGATTAAAACTCTAATGGATGTTTACAACTTTGAAAGTGCAAGTGTTATCAAGAATGAAAGCCGAATAAGCAAAATGTGAAAGTGTAGTACTTCGGCTATTGCAACAAGATATGAAAATGAGAGCTTGAGAATTTTGCTGAGATATTCTAGTTGTGATGTAGAATTGTGTGTTGTATTTGATCCTTCAAATTCTTCATCTATTTATGGAAAAGCTTTAATATTTGATTTCCAACAAAGGCTCCTCCAAATTGAATTATGTCTGCAAAAGAAGAATAAAAAGATCTACAAAAATGGTTAAGAATTGATAAAATAAATCTTGTTGATAAGTGTTGATAAGTGCTGCTGCAACAGATAGAATTTCCTGTCAAATATCCTATAGTGACCGATCGCTATGTGGAAAATTCAAAAGTTTAAATCGTTGGATCAAGATTTGACATAGAACGACATATAGGGTGACCGATCACTGTCTATAGCGACCAATCGCTATACCATGGCAACCGGTCACTACACCATGGCGACCATTCGCTTATAAAATAGATAAGAAGAATATGTTTTTCGAAGCTTCAGGCACTGGTCGCCCTACTACAACGATCGGTCTCCCTACCTTATGAAATTTCTCTGTTTTCAGTCAATTTGAAAAATACTCAGGCACTGGTCGCCCTTTTCACAGGGACTTCTCTGTTTTTCGAAAATTTTGAAAATCTTTCAGGTACCTGTTGCCCCCTTTGGAGACTGGTTGCCCTCAATATAGAGATATGTCCAAATTTTAACAAAAAAGAAGTTCATGTAATACTTTACAAACTTAAGATAAATAGTACTTGTAAATTTGAAGTATTTTGACAACTTAATAAAAATGTTGTTTTGGTTAAAAATCCAATATGTGGAATCATCAAAATCAAAAATAACTTTGTTCTAACAAACTCCCCATTTTTAATGATTTCAATCCAAAACAATTTTTGAGAGCGAGATTTTGAGAAATAAGTTTTCCGGTTAAAAATTTAATCTATCCATTGTAAGCAATACTTCTCAAAGCAAAAACTATAAAACATTGAAAGAGAGCTAAGGAACAAAAGTTTTTCAAAAGTTTTTTTAAAGCTCCCACTATCAACATGCTAAGTAAACAATAAGCATTAAGGCCAAAAGCTCGAAAACTTGAAGTTTTTTTAAACTTAACTTTTCAATATAGCTCAAAAGTTAAAGAGCTTAAAATCTCCCCCTGCCAATATTAATCATATATCACAATGCTCAACATTTTCATAAAAGCAATTTTAATCAACTTATAGCTTAAACAAATAAGCTTTTACCATAATTATCAAATAAGTACCAAATAAGTACTTTTGCTTATTTACCATCAAGATTACAAAATAAGCATCAAATAAGCAATAGCTTATTGGCCATAGCCATTAAGTACCAAATAAATACTCTTGCTTAATAACCAACTTTTCCCACATAGCTAGCTTTTTATAGATTTTCTTCCCCATTGAAATCATCAAAAAATTCATTAGCCATAGATAATCAAAGTAAAAACGCAGCAATATATATAAAATCGTAGCAAGAGTTCAGAA
This sequence comes from Rehmannia glutinosa, assembly GCA_016081115.2. Taxonomy (NCBI): domain Eukaryota; kingdom Viridiplantae; phylum Streptophyta; class Magnoliopsida; order Lamiales; family Orobanchaceae; genus Rehmannia; species Rehmannia glutinosa. The sequence goes on from CM071933.1 coordinate 16,187,289, forward strand.
GTTATGAAACAAGAATGTAAGAAAAGCTACATAAAGAAAGTGGGGGTAGGGGATGGGGTGGGCAAAGACATCTAATCCTCATCTGAGGAGAAGCAATCAGTGGGTAGGAGATCTTTGATAAACTTCTTAAGCTTTCCAATGAATTTTTAGCTTTCTATTTTCTTTAATCTCTTCATAATCCCTCTTAAGCCTATTATAGTCGGCTTGATATCTTACATTCAACTCACCAAGTTTGGGGTTATACCCATAAAGACTTTCATCGTCATCATTAGTGTCGATTTTATACCCCGGAGCACTAGGAGACCCACCCATTTCCATGTTTTCCGCCTCAATATCATCACAAACATAATCCGGAACTCGGGAAGTGGAGGCTCTAGCATGGCCTTTTGCCGACTTGGTAGGATGTTGCTGCATATTCCTATGTATCCGAATCATTTGATGAAAATTATCGATGTCAAAATCATTAGCAATGACTTTGGAGTTAAGTTCGGTAGGAGGAAGACTGTATTGAAAAAGAAGCTTACAAATCAAATTACCCAATGCGAAATTGTTTGGAACCCAAAGTAATGACATCTATCAAACATTGAATAAATACAACCCCATAGTTAACCGATTTGCCCTCTTTGATTTTGTACATTAAGAAATAATCCATATTACTTGGAAATTCGATGCACTTCCCACAAATGCAATAAGAAACAGTATGCAAAATAATCCAGATCTCATCCGTCACGGATGTTTGATACATGTTTTTATCTTAATTTTGATGATTTTATTTTATCACCAAAACAATGTTTTTTTAAAGGTTGTCCAAATACTCCTAAATGGTTTAAAATGGTTTTAATATTTTCCTAGTATTTTCTCAAGTTTATTAAAAATGGACAACACTTTTATCAATGAGTTTTTACTCCTATAACAGGTTCCTAAATGTTGTCTAAATACTCTCGATCGGTTTAAAATGTTTTTACACAATTTTCGGAGTATTTCTTGAGTTTTATTTTCGACAAAATTGGACAATATTTACTGTCTCGTCGTCGACCAGTCGCTCTATATAGGGCAACCCGTGCACGAAGATGTTTATTAGAAACAAAAATGAGACGGAAAAAAAACAAGCGACCGGGCCGGCCAAATGCGGGTCGACCGGTACCTGCAAGTTTCATGTTGAAACAGAACTTAACCCCTTCGTTTTGTGCCTAGGGGACCCGGTTGAGGCAGGGTCGACCGGCCAAGCCTACGTCGACCGTGCATACGTTGTAATTTTCAAAGTGTTCTTATTTTCTCTTATTTACTCGCGGCCAATGACCGTCGCCTGTATTATTGACAAAAAAAATGACCGTTTGACAAATACACATTTCCTTAAATTGTGGGATTGATTTCTGACTATATTCTTGATTTTAATTGTATTTTTCTCAGATTTTCAATCCCCAAGAGGAGCCTATGCTTGATCAATCATCTCCTATAAATAGAGGAAGTTTTGGAGCAACCAAGACAACAATTGTGATACAACACAACAAGATACACTTCAAGCAAATACTTGGTCTTTCATTGTTATTATTCTTGTTGTAAATTTGCCTAGCTTATCACTTTCACATCCTTGAGGTCTAGGCTATTCTTGATTACACTTTGCACTCAAATTGTATTATTCATTATTGAGTTGTAATCTTGATTTTTGGTTATCATTCAAACACAAGATATCCTTGTGAGTGTTCTTGTGGTAAGAACATACTTGGATGATCTAGGTGATAGGTGAAGAGGATTGTGGTAATCTTCTTATTGAGGTGTTGAAGAATTTGGTATTCTTCAAGGTTGAAGATTGTGGAAATCTTCACAAGGTGCCGTTGAAGGAAGATTGTGGTAATCTTCAAAGGGAGATTGTGGTAATCTTCAAAGGTGGTGTTGAAGAAGAGTGTGGTACTCTTCAAGGTGTTGTAAGTTGAATTTGTATTAATTTTGGTAATTAATAAAATTCTTTTTCTTTTCAAAATCCATCCCTGATATCTTTGGGGTGGTAGAGGATTAGGCCTAGGTGGGTTGAACCTCTTTAAATCGACGTGTGTTGTTTACATTCCGCACCTTTATTATTTTGTTTGAGCATTCGATTTTAAAAAGAGGGCGAAATCGAAAAGATGGAGATAATCTATTCACCCCCCCTCTAGATTATCGTAGCCGCTTGGACTTACAAGTGGTATCAAAGCCAAACTCTTTGGCAAGCTCGTTTCACATCGCGAGTGAAGAGAAACGATCGATCGGCTACTCTGAACGAAGCTCATCTATCCGCACCTCCACCACCAAGCCACCTCGGTTTGATTCCAAAATTTTATATTTTGGAAAGAAAGAATGGAATGCTACTTACAAGGTTGCGGGTTCGACATTTGGAACACCGTCATTAATGGAGAATCCATTCCGATGAAAGATACACCATACACCTCAAAAGGCTTCAAAAGCTCAATGATGAAGAAAAGAAAATCATCTCCTTAAACGGTAAGGCTTTAAATATTTTGTATTGTTCATTTACTAATTTAGAAAATGAACATATTGTAGGAATAAAGTCGGCACATGAAGTATGGCAAATATTAGAAGCCATCTATGGAGTATTTACAAATGAAAGGAGTCAAACAAAAGCATCTACTTCTCAAGATCATACAAGCTCAAATCTAAGGAATAAGCCTCCTACAACTTCCAATTATGAAGAAGTTGAATATTGTTTTATGGGCATCAATGAAGAAAATGAGGTATGTCTTAAACCCTCTACTTCCTATGATATTGTCATTCAAAATGATTATAATGATTTACAAAATGATTATGATGAACTTCAAAATGAATTCCAAAGCTTACTTGTTAGATACAAAAATTTGAAAAAGGAATTCAATATTTTGAAAAATGATAAGGATAGTTTATTTACTTCTTATGAATCACTATCATGTGCTCACACCACCACACACTTGACAAGGTTAGAAACCTTGAAAAGAAAATAGTACTCTTGTTGAGAATATTGATTGCATGAAAAAGGATTTATTAAAATCCAACTTGAGTACCAATAAAATGTCCAATATTGTTGATATTCATAATTTTGATAAGGGACTTGATCATAAGCCTAATGTTGTTAATCATATGAAAAAGGATCAAGTCACTATGCATATTGGTCATTATGCTCCTAGAATTATTACTTGTTTTTATTGTGGCAAAAAGGGTCATACGGCTAATTCTTGTCGGGCTAGAAATAGCTCTAAATATTGTTGGAGACCTAAAAGTCTCAAAGCTAATCTTAAAGGACCCAAACACATGAGGGTACCACAAAACAATGTGCTATTAGGTACCCGCAAAGCAAAAATCGGAGAAAATTCATGCCACCAAGAAAACATCAAATGAACATTTCATTTGATAAAAGAAGGAGAAACTACTCTCAACAAAGCCAATTTCCAAGAAGAGCGTATAATCAAAAATGGGAAAAACACAATCCTTGGAAATGGCAAAGACATCATCAACAAGATGATTTTCAAAGAAGAAGAAACCATCAACCATGGGAAGGTAACCAAACTTGGAAATGGAGAAGTCATCATCAACAAAGTGACTTCTCAATGGGAAGATATCATCCACAATGGGAAAGACACAACCCATGGAAACGGCGTAATTGGTAAACCGTATCTCCCCATTTGTATATGCATTTTTTTAAATCTATGCATACTTTTAATTGTGTCTTAATTGCAAAATGAATTTTCAAGTATTTATTTTTAATATAGGTCTCTCATATATTTATGAGTTTCAAATTTTTTTTAAAAAAAAAGAGACCTTGCATGATTTTCTAAAACTCTTGAGCATTTTATTAGACTTATGTGGCTTATTATCTCTTATGAAATCTTATAGCATAAGCTCCTTTTGATACCTCATATTATTTGCCTACACTTGAATTTTCTATGAAAATGTTGTCTAAGAATTGTGTAGGATACATATTTTATACTCATTGGCTATTACGTCATCAAGTTTCTTAAACCATCGAGGTATGTCTACTCGTATTTTTCTTTAAACTCGATTTTATGCTTATGCACATATCTTTCAAGATATTTCATTTTGATCCCTTAAGTGCCCCAAATTGATCTTGCAAATATTTTCTTTTAATAGGCACCACGTGTTCGATCTCGATTTTATCATTTTTATGTTTTCCCAAAACCCATATTTGTTGGATATAGTCCAAACTTATATTTTTGCAAAGTTTTAAAACTTTTGGGGTGAAAAATCGAATTTTGGAAAACTGGGGGAGAAAGGAAAATCATCTGGGACGGTCAAGTCGAGGGCGACCGGCCGCCCGCACCTCGACCGTCGCCCACCACTCGGCCGGCCGCCTGGCTATTTTTCTTGGTTAAAATCGTCTGTCTTCGTTTCTTAAACAGACGCAACAAATTCTTAAAACCCTTATCAAAAATCTTCCCTTTCTCCTACAATCTTCAATTCTTCATCATTTTTCACGATTCTTGTTGCTAATCTTCTCTTTTCACAAGAATCTTACATATATGGCTCCTCCAAAGAATTCCACGGTCGAAATCCCATCTCCAAGCGTAGAAGGGGTGGAGAGGGTTCGTCAAGAAATCGGCAAGAGGAAGCCGAACAAAGGGATATTCGAGCCGCTCAAAGAAACGTGGCTCAAGAAGGTGATGATGTTCAAAATCCCATTCTCTCTCGGGCCCAAATTACCGAGCTACGCGGGAACGATTTCGCTCCAAAATTGCCGTTGGGCGAAAGGTAAAAATCCTTTGTTACTCAAGCCCTAATTCCCACAATGTTCTTAATTTCATTCATAAATATGCGGAATGGTATTATGAAGACTCGGGAATGGGAGGAAAGTCGATTGCTCGGACTAAAATGTGTCGTTTTAGTTCATTTACAAATGAGTATCCTACGATTAGAGGATTTTTCGAGGAGCAAGGGTGGATGTATTTATGGGAACATGCTTATGTCTTGTATGATGATGATATTATCCAACTCTTTTATGCCAATATGTGGGTCGAATATGATGTTGAAAGAAAGCCTATAGCCGTAAATTCTCTTATAAGGGGACGTCATTTTAGATGGACTCCCAATGATATTTGTCGGTTTTTACGTGTTAGAGAGGGTGGTTGGGATTATTTCTCTTGTGGGACTTGGAATGATGAAATGTTGGGGGTGTCAATGAAAGAAGTGAAGACGTATTTGGGAGTATGGCCAAAGTATTCTTTGTTGGCAATGACACTTGAGCATCGTATTTTATCGGTCATTGTCGCATATTGCATTTGTGGTAAGTCGGGAAAGATGCCTAGCAACATGGATTATTTTTTGACGTATAAGATTGCTAGGAGGGAACCACTTAACTTTGGTGCCATACTTATTCAATGTCTAATCGAGTCCATCACTCAAGGTAATAAGAAGTTAGTTATGGGAAATTGGATTTGTAAACTTCTTATTCAATCGGGACTTCCTTCGTCGGAGTTTAACTCGGAAGTTTTTCAAAATGACTTCGACATTGATAATATCACCCAAATAGTCACGATGCGCAAGAATATGGACATCGACCAACCAAAATGGCTAGAGGCAGAGGTCAAGAGTCCCCGATCCTAATGACTTCTTTGATGACGCCTGGGGCCGCAAGATTGGTGGAAGAAGGCGAACCGAGCAATCCGGAGGGTAATACCGGTACTCAACCGCCTAGGAGGTATACTCAAGCCGAATTTGATGAGATGAGGGCTTTTCATGAAACGAGGTATGAGGCTTTGGAGCAAAAGACCTCCAAAATGCAAAAGTCTATCGGCAAGTTAAAGAAATTCATCAAGGACTTAATTCCCGGATCTTGCTTCTCCTCGGATGAGGAATGATGTTACCCACCCCTTTACTTTCTAGCATTTTCATTTAAGTTGTTTTGTACTTTTATGAACTTTTGTAAAACTCATTTGTGCTAATTGCTTATCTTTCTTAAAAGGGTTAAAATTGCAAGTTGATAATGACTTGTGGATGATCATGGAGTATTTGATGGTAAAAATACTCTAAAGCATTGTTTGATAATTGGTATGAAGTACTTGATGGTAAAAGTGCTTCTTTTATTGCTTTGTTATGCTTAGTTGAATATGTTGGGACATTTGATACATGTATTGTTGAAAGCATGACTTATTACTTGATGGTTGCTCTAATTTTTGGCATTTGTAATGCCTTGATCATTCTTAGCTTATCTCAATTGGGTTGAACCCTTGAGAATCTATTTTAAGCTTATTATTTGTTGAACAAATTGTTGCATATGGTGCATATGATTTTTTTTTAGATTTGGAATGAGGTTGATTGACGATATGAAAATTTTTGGCTTGAACCATTTACAAATGTTATATACAACCTCTTCTATTTTTAAAAGCACACAAGGCGTTTGTTAAAATGTCGCAATAAAACTTTCAACTTCTACATGATTCTCTTGCTTCAAAATGTCTTAAAATCTTTTTGAAATCATGTTTTTAGCTTACTTATAAGCTTATGGATCTTTTATGTTTCTATTCTCCAATTTTCCTTGGATTACTATGCTTTAATAGCTCTACGGTTATTAAACCGTCCCTTTGGCGCGATTTGATATTATTATATGGTGTTTTCACCATCCTAACATTCTTTTTGATGATTCCAAAGGGGGAGAAAAACAGGATATTGGCTCATTAGCTCAAAGAAGCTAATAAAAGCTTGTCATAAAAGCTATAAGCTATGGCTCATAAAAGCCATAAGTTGTGATTTGTTCTTAGTCAATTGTTGCTTGATGGACTTATATTATTGTTTAATGATGTTTTGTGACAGGGGAGCTTATAAGCTCTTGAGCAAAATTGAAAAAGCTAAAGCTTTTAGCTTATGGACAATTGTTTTCATTATTCTTGATGTGCTTGTTGATAGGGGGAGCTTATGCTTATTATTGAAATTATTTACTCCCTACTTGGTTGCTTTAATTTTTTGGAAATTTTGGTTGCTTCCAAACGGTCAAATGTTTTTACCGGAAAATCATTTCTAAAATTGCTCTCTTAGTTTGTGTAAAAATTGTTTTGGTTTGTAATCATCAAAAAGGGGGAGATTGTTTGATACATGTTTTTATCTTAATTTTGATGATTTTATTTTATCACCAAAACAATGTTTTTTTTTAAAGGTTGTCCAAATACTCCTAAATGGTTTAAAATGGTTTTAATATTTTCCGGAGTATTTTCTCAAGTTTATTAAAAATGGACAACACTTTTATCAATGAGTTTTTACTCCTATAACAGGTTCCTAAATGTTGTCTAAATACTCTCGATCGGTTTAAAATGTTTTTACACAATTTTCGGAGTATTTCTTGAGTTTTATTTTCGACAAAAATTGGACAATATTTACATCTCGTGTCGACCTACGCCCTATAGGGCAACCCGTGCACTGAAGATGTTTATTAGAAATGAAAATGAGACTTAAGCAAAAAACAAGGTCGGCGACCCGTCGCTTCGGCGTCGCGACCGGCCGGATCGGTCGGCCGTCCAATGGCCGATCGTACCTGCAAGTTTCATGTTGAAACAGAACTTAACCCCTTCGTTTTTGTGCCTGGGGGACCGGTTGAGAGCAGTCGGGCCGACCGTCGAAGCTTCACGTCGACCGGTCGCCTGTTGTAATTTTCAAAGTGTTCTTATTTTCTCTTATTTAAATGCGACCGGTCGCCTGCGTGTATTGACAAAAAAATATGACCGTTTGACAAAGATACACATTTCCTTAAATTGTGGGATTGATTTCTAACAGCTATATTCTTGATTTTAATTGTATTTTTCTCAGTAGATTTTCAATCCCCAAGAGGAGCCTATGTTTGATCAATCATCTCCTATAAATAGAGGAAGTTTTGGAGCAACCAAGACAACAATTGTGATACAACACAACAAGATACACTTCAAGCAAATACTTGGTCTTTCATTGTTATTATTCTTGTTGTAAATTTGCCAAGCTTATCACTTTCACATCCTTGAGGTCTAGGCTATTCTTGATTACACTTTGCACTCAAATTGTATTATTCATTATTGAGTTGTAATCTTGATTTTTGGTTATCATTCAAACACAAGATATCCTTGTGAGTGTTCTTGTGGTAAGAACATACTTGGATGATCTAGGTGATAGGTGAAGAGGATTGTGGTAATCTTCTTATTGAGGTGTTGAAGAATTTGGTATTCTTCAAGGTTGAAGATTGTGGAAATCTTCACAAGGTGCCGTTGAAGGAAGATTGTGGTAATCTTCAAAGGGAGATTGTGGTAATCTTCAAAGGTGGTGTTGAAGAAGAGTGTGGTACTCTTCAAGGTGTTGTAAGTTGAATTTGTATTAATTTTGGTAATTAATAAAATTCTTTTTCTTTTCGAAATCCATCCCTGATATCTTTGGGGTGGTAGAGGATTAGGCCCTAGGTGGGTTGAACCTCTTTAAATCGGCGTGTGTTGTTTACATTCCGCACCTTTATTATTTTGTTTGAGCATTCGATTTTAAAAAGAGGGCGAAATCGAAAAGATGGAGATAATATATTCACCCCCTCTAGATTATCGTAGCGCTGGACTTACAAATGTTGGGTGGTAAATTCGACATGACACCCAAAAAGTTTTAACTTTCTCCAACATCGCTCCTAATTTCCTGTCATCCCAACGAATACAAGAGACATAATCCCAACCACCTTCACGCACACCAAACATCCGACAGATTCATTAGGAGTCCAACGAAAGTGATGCCCTTTTACAAACGAGTTCAAAACAATTGGTTTATTATCATTATCAAACTCAATCCACATATTTGCATAAAAGAATTTAATCACCTCACACTCGTACATAATAAACGGGTGATCCCACAAGTTCTTCCAACCTTGAGTAACAAAATTTTCACGAATAGACGGAAATTCATCCGAAAAAGTCCCAAAATGGCAAATTTTAGTCCTACCAATTTGTAAATTCGAGAAGACCAAATCATCATAAAATATTTCACCATACTTATGAATAAATAATAATGAATTTGCACCACTTGGAGCTTGAGAGAGAAGAGATCTCTTACATTTGGACCATTTGACATTATCTTTTGTGATAGCTGCTCGGAGGGCAGTGATTTGAGCTCAAGAAAGTTGTCGATTTAAATTACTGGCTTGCCCTTGTGTCATTTCTCATTGAGTTGCTCGTATTTCTCGTTGTTCCGCCGCGAACTGGTGATTTGAAGAAGAACCCTCTCTGGCCCTTTTTTGCTTTTGAGGAGGAGATGAACTGGTAAAATAATTTGGAAGTGCCATAATAATGAAATACTCCAGAAATAGATGAGATTAGAAACAAAAATCAAGAGATTTGGTGAAGTATAGAAGAAGATTGAAAATTGGGGAAAATTTCGTACTAAGGTTTTAAGAGAAAGGGGAATAAATTATGTAAAAGAATAAAAGACAGACTCGTTTTTAGGAACTTACGACACTTATATCAACTGGCGCTATGTATGGGCGACCGGTGCCTGAGCATAGTGACATGTCGCTATACATAAGCGACCAATGCCTGCTTTGGGAGATCAATTTTGTCCGATTTTATGTTTTGAAAAGAACTTAATCTATCATACCATGCTCGGGGTGCTTGTTTGAGACAATATAAAGCCTTTTAAGTTTATAATCATCATTTGGTCTTGAAATTTTTCAAACCTCGGAGGTTGTTTAACATAGATTTTTTCTTGAATAAAACCATTTAGAAAAGCGAATTTAATATCCATTTGGTAAAGTTTAAAATTTTCTAAACAAGAATAAGCAAGTAAAATATGAATAGTTTCTAAATCTGCTACGGGCGCAAAAGTTTTATCATAATCAATTCCTTCTTCTTGATAATAACCTTGAGCTACTAACCTTACTTTATTACGAACGATGTTGCCTTCATCATCTATTATATTTCGAAATACCCATTTTGTTCCGATGATAATGTGAGATAGAGGACAAGCACAAGTCCTCAAACTTCATTTCTTTTAAATTAATTTAGCTCTTCTTGCATCTCTAAAAACCATTCTTTTGCTTCATTGCAATATTGGGCTCTTTTTGAGATATAAGAGCTTTTTTGGCAAACTTTGTTCTTATCATTACATTGTCAAGTGGATCCCCAATGATAAGATCTTTTAGATGATCTTGTTTGAATTTTAATACCATAGGAAGATTTGAATTTTCACCCATTTCTTTTTGTTGAACATTTGAAGAAGATGGTTGGTCATTTCGAGAGATGTTTGGAATAATTGGCCCTTCATTATCACTATCTTTTCTTGGGATTGTTTGAACATCAGAGGATTCATTGAATTTGATATGTATGGATTCTTCGACTATCAAGCCTGTTTTGCTATAAACTCGGTATGCTTTGGTTTTAGTCGAGTACCCCATAAAAATTCCTACATCAGCCTTGGGATCAAATTTGTCGAAATGATCCTTAGTGTTTAAGACGAAACACTTGCAACCAAATATCTTGAAATATTTAATATTTGATGTTCTTCCTTTCTAAAGCTCATATGGAGTATTATTCAACTTTGGACAAAGATATACTCGATTTATCACATAGCAAGCAGTGTTCACGGTCTCGGCCCTATTAGATAAATGTTTTTATCGTAATATTGATGGTTTCATATGATTGAGTTTTATACCAAAACAATGTCCCCAAATATTGTCCAAATACTTCAAAATGATTTAAATAATTTTTACTATTTTTTGGAGTATTTCTTGAACTTTATTTTTGACAAAAATTGGACAACTCATCTGTTTTGAGGTCGACCGGTTGCCCTAAAGGGAAACCCGTGCCTGGAAGATGAAACTTGAAATAGAAACAAAACATAGAAAATTTAAGGGAGGTCGATTGGTGTGGTCAACCTAGGTGGCATTTGAAACTTGAGGTTTCTTATTTTTGGTCTCGACTCGAGGAGACCTGGTCGAACCCCAGGGGGGACCGGTACAACCCCTGATCAACCGGTCCACCCCCAGGGCAACCCGTGTTTAAATATTTCAAACGTCTTTTTCTTATTAGAGGTCGACCAATCGACCTAAGGTTAAATCAGCAGAAATTATCCGTTGCAACAGACAACTTTCCATGAAATTGTGGGATTGATTTCTAACAATTATTTTCTTCAATCGATTGGCATTGTTTTTACACATTTCACTCTCCTAGGAGGATCCTATAACGAAAGAGCTCTCCTATAAATACTTGAAGGCTTGAAGGATCAATACAACAATACAAGCATACAAACAACAAGCACAAATCAGAAAACTTCTTGTTCTTCACTTTCAACATACTTGTTGTATTTAGCCTAAACTTTGCACTTGCACATCTTGAGTATTAGGATTCATTCTTGATTACACTTGTACTTCAAAGTTGTATACTTCATTTGAGTTGTAATCTTGAATTGGTTTAAATCATCCAAAACAAGACATCCTTGTTAGTGTTCTTGTGGTAAGAACACACTTGGTTGATTCTGGGTGTTGAAGAGTGTGGTGCTCTTCATTGTTGTAAAAAGATTGTGGTAATCTTCATAGGTGTTGTTGTAAAGGTAAAGGTTGTAATAGTTTGGTATCTATTGATATACTTTTTCCTTTTCGAAATCCATTCGGACATACGGGTGGTAGAGCATTAGGCCCTAGGTGGGTTGAATCTCTATAAATCATTATGTGTTGTTTATATTTACTCGCACTTACTTGTTCACCATCTTCGCATTCGAAAAAGGGCACAAATCAGAAAATCAGAAAATATATTCACCCCCTCTAGATTTTCGTAGCCACTTGGACTAACAAGTAGTATCAAAGCCAAACTCTTTGGAAAGCTCGTTTAATATTTGCGAGTAAAGAGGAGATCCATGGCTACAGAGAAAGTTAACTCACCACTGGCGCCTCCACCAACAAGCCACCACTATTCGACGCCAACAAATATGCTTTTTGGAAAGACCAAATGGAGTACTTTTTACAAGGTAGCAGTTTTGGTATTTGGAATGCGGCTGTTGAAGGGATAACTCAACCAACAAAGAAGTTGGAGGATGGAACTACGACCCTGAAGAGTTTCAAAGAATTCGACGAAAACGACAAGAAGTCATTCTCTCTTAACGGTAATGTTTTGAATATTTTGCGTTGTTCTCTCACCGCCACCCAGTACAACCGTATTAGAGGAATAAGGTCGGCACATGAAGTGTGAGAAAAATTAGAAACTATTTATGAAGGCACAAAGAAAGTAAAACAAGCTAGAAAAACAATGCTTGTTAAAGATTTTGAAAACTTCATAATGCTTGGTGAAGGTATTTCAAAATGGTGGAAAGGCTAGACAACATAGTCAATCCCTATTGGCGCCCGGAAGTTCATCTCGGAGGAAGATAAGCTTACCAAAGTATTAAATGCTCTTTCCTACTCATGGTCCGAAAAAGGTGACGGCTATAACGAAAGCACAAAACCTTGAGACTCTCAAATTTGATGAACTCATCGGAAATCTTCTCATCTATGAAGTCTATCTCAAAGAAAGAAAGAATTCCAAACCATCCACCTCACAATCGGGTATGCAATCTACTCCTAAGGGTCTTACTTCAAATAATTCCTACTATGCTAGTGATGAGGATGATGAGGAAACGACCGTCCTTGTTCGAAAATTTTCCAAGTTTGTTAATAAAAATAAGGCAAGGAAGTCTAGAGACAATTCGTGTTTTAAATGCGGAAAACCGGGCTATAAACTTTATAGCCGATTGCCCAAAATTAGCGGATGAGGAGCAAAAGAAGAAAAACCTTTTCCCTAAAAAGAAGGTTCTAATGCGGATGTCAAAACTTGGGATGAACTTCTTGCCACATCCGATGAGGAAGAGAAAATCGAACATGGTGCCATAGCCATAGATGATGAAAACAATGAGGTACGCCCTAACTCTTTATTTTCTTCCTTAATTGATGAATTTCAATGTGATTATATGATGAAATACAAAATGATTTTAAATATATGATTTGTAAATACAAGACTTTGAAAAAGGAGTATAAAGAGCTAAAATTAGAAAAGAGATAAATTATTTACTTCTTATGAATCACTTGATCATGCTCATTCAATTACTTTGCTAAAGTTCAAAGTCTCAATTCAAAAAATAATTGCTCACAAAAGAAATTAAAAATTTGAAAAGGGATGTGAAACGTTTAACTTGAGTACCGATAAGGTCACAAAATTCTTGGTGCACAAAGATGTGAGCAATCTAAATTTGGACTTGGTTATATACCTTTTCAAACCGTTTTTTAAAAATGACCAAGCTCCTACTTTCATACGTCTAGTAGTCCTAATATTGTTACTTGCTATTATTGTGGCAAAAATGGACATTTTGCTAGTACATGTAAACTTAGAAATAACAATAGCCATTTTTGGAGACCCAAAGGTCTAAAGGCTAACCCCCATGCACCCCAAAAAGGTACCTAAAAATAATTTATTTATAGGTACTAGGGGCTACAACAATCTCGGAAGATTCTAAATGGCTCGTGACGGTGGGTGTTCGCGCCACATGACCGAAAAGAGAAAAATATTTTACCAATATCAAGCTCCAAGATGAAGGAATGGTCATGTTCGGGAATGGCAAAGGAAAAATTCTTGGCAATGGAGACATTGGTGATTCTTCTTTCTCTCTTAGTAATGTTTTATTAGTAGAAGGGCTTAAGTTCAATTTGATAAGTGTAAGCCAAATTTGTGATTTGAATTATGATGTTGTTTTTAATAAAGAAAAATGCCTTATTCTTAAAAATGGTAAAATTATTTGTGAAGCTAGTATAAAAGGCAATCTTTATAAAATTTGTACAAGTGATTGGTTAGTCAAAATATTTCTTGTCTTGTTGCCAATAATGATTTAACAAGTTTATGGCATAGGCGACTTGGACATGTTGGATACAAAAATTTACAAAAGATTTACAAAAACCAACATATCAAAGGACTACTCAAATTAAATTTTCAAAATCTTGGCTTATGTGACACTTGTTAAAAGAACAAATTAGTCAAAAGTAGTTTTAAGCCCAAAAATGAAATTTTCACAACCAAGCATGTACAACTACTTCATCTTGATTTGTATGGGGATATAGGTACCGAATGTTTAAGTGGAAAATATTACACCTTCGTTATAGTTGATGACTTTTCTAGATATACTTGGGCTATTTTTCTTGAGTGATGCCGCTAATGAGTTTGTTAAGTTGTGTAGACTTATAGAGAATGAAAAAAAAGACATGATTAAATCTATAAGGAGTGACCGAGGAGGTGAATTTGATGGTGATTTTAGAATATTGTGTGAAGCCAAGGGGTATGCAAATAATTTTTCGGCTCCAAGAACTCCACAATAAAATGGTGTTACCGAGTGGAAAAATCGAACTCTTCAAGAAATGTGTCGGTCCATGCTCAATGATTTTTCACTTCCAAAATATTTTTTTGTCAAACCTCAACACCGCTTGTTATGTCATAAATCGGGTATATCTTCGTCCCAAGTTGAATAAAACACCTTATGAGATTTGGAAAGGAAGAACTCCAAATATTAGTTATTTCAAAATATTTGGTTGCAAATGTTTTATTTTGAATACAAATGATCAATTAGACAAACTTGATCCTAAGGCCGATGAAGGAATATTTATGGGGTACTCGACTAAGAGTAAGACATATATGGTTTATAACAAAACTAGCATGGTGGTCGAGGAGTCTATTCGCATCAAATTCAATGAAGCCTCCGGTGTTGAAAGAATACCCAAGGATGAAAGTGATGAAGAAGTTGAAGTTGGACCAATTATTCCGAATGATACTCAAAGTGATCAACCTTCCACACCAAATGATCAACCTTCAACTTCCAATGTTTAACAAGAGGATAAAGACGATAATTTGGATCTTCCAGTGGCATTGAAATTCAAAGGAGATCACCTAAAAGATCTTATAATTGGGGATCCTCTAGACAAAGTTATGACTAGAAAGAAATTCGCCGAAAAATCTCTTATATCTCAAAAAGAGCCTAAAAATGCTAAGGAAGCCATTGAAGATGAAGATTGGTTTCTTGAAATGCATGAAATTCAAGAAGAGTTGAATCAATTTGAAAGGAATGATGTTTGGGAATTGGTACCTTGTCTTCCATCACAAACATCACTCTCTTAGGAGGATCCTATAACGAAAGAGCTCTCCTATAAATACTTGAATGCTTGAAGGATCAATACAACAACACAAGCATACAAACAACAAGCAAAAATCAGAAAACTTCTTGTTCTTCACTTTCAACATACTTGTTGTATTTAGCCTAAGCTTTGCACTTGCACATCTTGAGTATTAGACTTCATTCTTGATTATACTTTCACTTCAAAGTTGTATACTTCATTTGAGTTGTAATCTTGAATTAGTTTAAATCATCCAAAACAAGACATCCTTGTTAGTGTTCTTATGGTAAGAACACGCTTGGTTGATTCTAGGTATTGAAGAGTGTGGTGCTCTTTATTGTTCTAAGCAGATTATGGTAATCTTCATAGGTGGTGTTGTAAGAAGAGTGTGGTACTCTTCAAGGTAAAGATTGTAATAGTTTGGTATCTATTAATATATTTTTTCCTTTTCGAAATCCATTTGGACATACCGGGTGGTAGAGCATTAGGCCCTAGGTGGTGAAGCTCTATAAATCATTGTGTGTTGTTTATATTTCTGCACTTTTATTTGTTCATCATCTTCACATTCGAAAAAGAGGACACAAATTAGAAAATCGGAAAAATCTATACACCCCTCTAGAATTTTGTAGCCTCTTGGACTAACAGGCCCAAAAATATTTTGGAAGTGAAAATTCATTGAGCATAGACCGACACATTTCTTGTAGAGTTCAATTTCTTATTTCGGCTACACCATTTTGTTGAGGAGTTTTAGGAGCCTAAAAATTATGTGCATATCCTTTTGTTTCACATAAAACTCTAAATTCTCCGTTAAATCCTCCACCAGTTAATGGATTTGATAGTATCATCTTTTTTATTTTCTACTCGTCTACACAACTTAGCAAACTCATAAGTGTCATCATTTATTTGCAAGAAAAATAACCCAAGTATACCTAGAGAAATCATCGACTATAACGAAAATATAATATTTTCCATTTAGGCTTGCCGTGCCAATGTCCCCATACAAATCTAGATGAAGAAGTTGTGGACGCTTGGTTGTAGAAATTTCATTTTTGGGCTTAAAACTACTTTTAACTAATTTGTTCTTTTGACAAGTGTCACATAAGTCAATATTTTCAAATTTTAATTTGGGTAGTCCTTTGACTCGTTGATTTTTGCAAATGTGTTGTAATTTTTTGTATTCAACATTTCCAAGTCGTCTATGCCATAAACTAGTTAAATCATTTCTAGTAGGTCCCAAGGGGTGTGGTGTAAGGTGTAGAGGGGTGGATGGGGGTTGAATAAACCTTACCAAATTTTCACTCACTACAAGAAAAACGCTCAAAGACATCACTTAAAAGACATCAGTTTCATGAATTTCATGATGTCTTAGACTATACAACATCATGTTTTAAGTGAAGCGATGTGTATGTAGGTCCCAAGGGGTATGAGTAAGGTTTAGAAGGGGGTTGAATAAACCTTACCAACTTTTCGATTTAGTCCTTTTTAAATTAGTTCGAGTTAATTTCACACTATGTCCTTGATGGACAACTAAGTTAGTTAACAAGCGAGAGTTAGCCACTCAAATGGACTCAACCGAGTTGTTGATAGAATAACTCGTTGTTTAGTCTAATACTTAACTCGATTGATGATATTTTTAATGTGGAAGACTTAACACCCTTGAATTTTGGTTTAAATGTGTTTTAACACTTGGTTTTAGCTCTTTGTTAAATATCAATTGGATAGCAAATTATCAACAGATATTAAATAATATGCAAAGAAGTAAATCTTTGAAATGTAAATGACACAATAAATTTTATAGAGGTTCGAAGATGGGGTAATTCTTCTAATCCTCTCTTCTCCAACTCCTGGAGGAATCCACTAAGTATTGATCAGAGTACAAAGTGGTTATCAGTCCAGATGCAAGTCTTGATCACATAGCCGACTTGATCCTTTGTGACTCGATCGAGATGCCTTGGTCACACAGGTGGCTTCTCGTCCGACTCACTTCCTCACAGGCAAATGCCTTTGCTACTACACTCACTTGCTCAAACTTCTTGGATTTGATCACGAAGCCCTCCAATAACATGAGACTGGTTCGACCTTGAACCTTTCTACAGTCCTACTTGGAATGTAGACCTCTTTCAATTCTTCAAAAGTTTCATCTTCAACAGTTTGAAGTTGTCTTTCCTTCACAACTTGGTGTTGGATTGATTTCCTTCGAAGTTTAGGCTTGAGGATTAGCTTGAATAACTTGAGAATATTTTTGTAGGTTACAACTTGAATAATAGCTTGAGTGTTCGTGGTTCAGGTAACTTTCTCTCAAATTGATTCCTCAGCCTTTTATAGTGCTCTTTTGAAAATTTGCCCGTTGAAGAGATAGGCTAATTTTCAAAAGACACTTGTGGTCGTTGGCTTGTCTTGTTGCAGTCCTTGATCTTGACATTTCCTCGTATTAAATGAACATTCAGCTTTTCATAGTCTGACACAAGGTGCAGTGCTTCCCATTGGTTTATTCCTTTTGCACGCTTCTGGGACTGAGCACTTTAAGACATGGCGGCATGGAAGTATTACTTGTTTAGGTAATGTTCGACTTACGTACAACGGATTCTTTTCGATTGTCTTGACTTGATCGCCTTTCCCTAACTTCCCAGGTGACTTCGAGTCAGCTCCCAATCATTGGATGACTCATCTGTCACTTCAACTTGAGACTTGGCTATCTTGAGTTGACTTGACTTACACTTCACACAGCTGTATCATAGCTGCTACTCCTTCAGTCGAGTTCTTGTCTTCTTTTCATTTCTATACTCACCGCTTCACAAATGAGTCTTTATCCCGATCTTGATTGACTTCTTGTATGTCCAGCATAGTCGACTTGACTCGGCTAAGACAAATTTATCTATTTCAATACAAATTACAAAGAAAATGGGGTGCCAACTTTCTAGTCTAAGTTTTACATGACATTCATCAAAATCTAAACAATAAATTTTCCCAACAATTTCCCCCTTTTTCATGATGCCAAAACTTAAAACATACATACAAAATGTAAATAGTAGAGATACATACAGACAATGTAGAAATAGAGAATGTATGCGTAGAATTGATCCTTTTATTGATCATAACATTCTTGTCCTTTACACAACCCCAAGTTTACAAAGTGTATCGAGCATCATGGCGTTCTATATCTATGCAAAAAAATTAGATTCTTATTCAATGTACGTAAGACTTACATACATATGCATTTACAGCAGTAAAATACATGAAGGGATGGACAAGAACACTTCATCGCCTTCGCTCCTCCTTCTTTTTCCTCTTGACTCTGTCATCTTTTTGTCTCTTTCTCTTCTTTTTCTTCTTCACCGCTTTTTTTTTCTCATAAGCTCTTCCTCGGCAGCCTTCGTCTTTTCTCTTCCTTTCTTGTCTTTCTTCCCAAGCTGAGTTTGTCTTTTATTTTCTTCTTCAATCCTCTTGACATAGTCGGCATTCTTCCTTGCCACTTCCCTATTGGCTACTTCGTCATACCCAGCCCAATAGATCCCTCCTTTCTTTCCTGGATCTATATATTCGATATTTTTGGGTAGAGGTCTAGGTCTCAAACATCTTCATCCACTCGCTTCTACCTCTTCCTCCTCGGGTGTGTATTGTCGGGGCCTACTTCTTTCCCAAAGAGAGTGACCATCGAGTGGCCAGAGTGATCGCTAGAGTCTCGTCGTCTGTCGCCTTCTTTGCACAGCTTGAGGCCTTTTTCCCAATACAAGTCCTAGGCTTGGGCTATGGACATGCCTTCAAAGTATCCTTCGGATTCGAGCGTTTTGAATTCATCGACTGATCTAGGCTCGGTTCGATGTTTGAAATGGCATCCAGTATCTCTTCCGCCGGAATGCCTCCGTAATTGTTTCAAATGTCCATCACACGGGCATCCATTTTTCCTTCAACCTCCTTCATCCCTTGCTTCTACTATTTTCCTCTTCTCATACATGGGCACAGCAGAGTGTTGGAGCGGCAGAGTCACTGGGTGTTTGCTTATGATGTCAGCTGTGACAAGTCCTTGTTGAGGGGTTCTAGCAACCATTAAAGTCATATCCTTTGAACCTTCCCCCTCAACGGATTTTCCCCTTTCTTTCTTCTGCTTTTCAGCTGTTTTCTTCCGCTTCTCAACAGCTGCGTCCTTCTTCTCAGCAGTCGATTCATAAACATAATCATGCAACAATAATAATCACCCAACAATTGAAATCAGACAAAAGATATGAAGAAATCTTACTCTTTGATTAAGAATCAAAATAAGTTCAAGGAGAAGAACCCAAACAATCCCAATGATGAATGGAAGAGAAAAATACCAAAAACTAAAGTCTAGAAGTGCTGTGAATGAAAGTGTGTCGAAAATAGGGGCTCCCCAAGTTCTATTTATAAGCCTAGAGTTCTAAACAAGGTGGAAGATTCAAAAATAAAAAAATCAAGAATTTCGTGTTCAAGAAGTCGGGTGCGCTCACAAGCAGCCGACCAACATACCAAGATGTGTCTTCTTATGAATTGTATCTCTATCTCTTAGTTTTCCATATCCACTTGAATCACCTCAATATCAATTTTCTAGTGAGAGTTATGGCCAACATACCAAGACGTGTCATTTAAAATTTCAACATATTAGTTCGATTTGCACATGCTTTTAACACATCCAAACGTCTTCATTTGCATTTTGTAGCCGAATTATACATTGTAGAACTTTTTCTTAGCTTTCCAATGGTATATGAAGCATGTCAATTGGGCTTCGTATGCGAACGTTACGTCCAAAATACGATGCCTGCCGCAGTTGCGCGAAATGACTTTTTAACTTTTTTTGCTCCAAAACTTGTTTTTTCCACCAAAACCTAAAAAATAAATAAAATAACAAAACATAACACTAAAACATGCAAATGTAAATAAAACATGCCAAAAATATGTATAAATCATCACACAAAACTCACACAAAAATATGCAAAACAACTCCCCCACACTTAGCCTTTTGCTTGTCCTCAAGCAAATAATAATGCCCATAAATTTAATCAAGAAATATAATGCTTATTTTGAAAATCGATTTTTCCATAACATCAAGTTCCATCCACCTCGGATTATTCCTCATCGATCATCAACCTTCGCAATAAACTCACTTAGCTAAAGTTAAACAATTGCTCAAGTGTTTGGCTTTCTTTACAAAATTTCAAATTTGTATCAAAAGTCGCAACCCTTATATTCATGCATAAATTATGTAAGTACTAGCCATTTTTTTTCACTTGGACTTCCCGAGATATTATTCCACTAGTTGTAAACTTCGGATGTTTTCCAAAGACTCCTAGGGTGGTTTCCCATACTCATGTTTAAACCATCGTTTTACGTAAAAGTCAAACATGAGGCACATGAATGCTCCTAGTTAGCGGAGTATAATCTCGATTGTTCCATTTTTTTTAGCGCTCTTTATTGCACATTTTTTTCGACGCTTATACTGCATTGTTTTTCGCAAGGCTAGCAATTTTGTAATCCATAAAATAAAAATAAGGGTTTTAACTCAATTTACATCAATAAATCTCATAATTCATGCCCCACAACCTCGAGTATTGTTTAACCATCGTCTAACTCGTTTATCATAAGGGTTAATTCACAACTTAGTAAATCCTATGCATCAAGTTCGTAATGTCATTTCCTAATTGAGTCTCAAATTAATGCATCGATTTTGAGTTAACTAAATAGTATTATTATTAAACTAGGGATAATTAATAGGCAAAGTAAATTTTTTATTACAAGCAGTCAACTTATATTATCATTGATGAATTGTTCACCCCCCACACATTTAAAACACGCAATGACCTCAATGCGTTAAAGAAAAGGAAGGAGAAGATGAAATACCTCCCTGAAAATTTCGGAGATTGTTAAGTAATGTCAAAAGTACATCCGCCTATGATTCTGCAAAAGCCAAATAGAGAAGAAAACACAAAAACAAAAAATAGAAAAACTAGAGTAGTGAAAAATAACATGCAAAAATAGAAAACATCCGCATGCAAAGGGAGAAAAACACACAAGAAGAAATAAAAGAGAAACAGAAAAAACAACCACATTTTTCGGGAGCATCACTGATCATCCACGGGAGGTGGTGGAGGGTTGAGAGGGAAAAAGATAGCGCCCAGTTGTGTTCGATATTTTGCACCCGACTATCAAGTGAGTTTATTTGGACGCTCATGTCTCTCATGAGGGTGTGGAGGCCGGTCATCTGCTGCTGCATGTCTGCCATATGATGCTGAAAATGGATGAAGTTGCCTTGCATAGAATCAAGGCATGATAGGACGGCATCCAAACCAATGGTGTGGCCCTGGCTCGGGGCTGAAGATGGGTCCGGGGCGAAGGGACCAGTAGAACGTGCACCCTGTGGTTCATCTGTATCAGTATCATCAGCACCTTGACTGTCGTCCCCCAAGGCAGTAGACTGAGGTCGGTAAGCACCATTTGGGTTCCATTTATGGTTGTTAAAACATTTGCGACTAGTAGGATCGCAGAATTCTCCTGCCTTAGTTAAAAAATTTGAACCGAGCAGACTTTCCTTAGTAATGAAAATTCTTTCTACCTCATGATAATTAAGGCTGGTGACATCGGAAATTCCAAAATGTAGGGCAATAAGTGACACAAAATAGCCCATTCCCAACTTGTATGTACTCTTCTTCTGAATCCGATAAAACGTATCAAAAATAAAAGCGGTAGTGCATATTTCGGTACAAGACTTAACGCAATAGATAAAAAATAATTTCAGGCATGTCACTTTGTTACTTTCATCTTTTCTAAATAACTGATGTGCGAGAAATTTATGAAACAAATAAGTGGCCCGATCTTGAATGAACCCGCTGGGCATCCCCTTACTCGAAAAATTATCAAAATCAGTCAATCCAACCAAAATGCTTTGCATTAAACGAGTTCGGGACAGATCACAATCCTCTAGTAGAAAATCTAAAAATCGATTTCATGACTTTATAATCCACTTTATATTCAACCCCAAGCAAACGACAAGTGAAGTCCGTTAAGTGTGTGTCAGAAAAATGAAGTGTAGTGTAAAATTCAATAACCAATTCCGAGTACGCAACACCCGTCAATTTAATAAAGTTCTTCCAACCCAAAGCCTCAACAAAAGTCATGAAATCACCTTTCAACCCCAAATCATCCAAAATTCGTAAATTTAGAAGGTGAGAAACGGGTACCTCGCGTTGACTAACCCGTGTATACCGTTGCCCCTTCTCCACGGAGTAGATTGGGAATGGGGCATCGAATTGTTCGGCCAAATCAACTGGGACCATTGGAGTGTCCTCTTGAGCCTTAGAAGTCCCCTCTTGTGCCCTTTTGCCTCGATGTGATGCCATTGAGGAAGATACACGCTTAATCGGAGTGCTTTGATGTTGTGGAGGTCGAATTTGTGTATAGGGTAGATTTGGAGAGGGTTTGGAGAGGATTTGCAACTGAAAATTTGGGGAAAATCTCGCCCCAGCCCATCTGATATTGCTGCTGTCTAGTCCAGGTGCACGTGCACGCACCAGTGCGCGTCTGCGCAGTCTTGCGCGGCTTGGTGCGCATCACGCACACCTCTGCGCACGCGTCCGTAGCTTCCCCGCTCATCACCGTGTTCACGCATATGTCGGCGTCCGCGCATGACCTATTTTAAATTTTTTTGATTTATTATTATTAAATAACTATTATACATATCCTTAGAAGAGGAGAAAAAGAACTCAAACTACCCATTAGATACGGTTAGTCGAGAAATTAAGAAAAAATAAAAAACAATTGGAAAAATTTGGGTTGCCTCCCAATAAGCGCTTATTTAACGTCTTTAGCTTGATGATGCCTGAGTACGGTTCTTAAGTGACTTCTTCGAGGCCTATGATCTCAATTATTTCAGCCCGAGATACCCCTTCAAAATATGGTTTAACCCGATGACCATTACCTTGAAAGATTTATGCGTCCTTGGATTAAGTAGTTTTACCGTTCCATAGGGGTATACCTCTTCGATCTCAAATGGCCCATTCCATCTTGATTGTAGTTTCCTTGGAAATAACTGCAGTCTTGAGTTAAATAAAAGGACCTTCATACCTAGTTCTAGCTTTTTATGGATAATCCTTTTATCGTGCAACCGGTTGACTTTATCTTTGTATATTTGCGTATTTTCATATGCGTCATTCTGGCTCGTCAAGTTCAGACAATTGCAATTTTCTTTGACTCCTGCTTTGTCCAAGTTGAAATTTGTTGCTTTGATAGCCCAATATGCCTTGTGCTCCACTTCAACGGGTAAATGACATGCTTTCCCAAAAATTAGTCTATAGGGGCTCATTCCCAAAACTGTTTTATAAGCTGTTCTGTATGCCCAAATCGCATCCCAGTCTTTCCTTGTAGGGGTTACTGTCTTCTCCAGAATCCCATTTATTTGTTTTTTGGTGGTTTCTACTTGCCCAGAAGTTTGAGGATGATAAGGTGTAGCTACCTTATGTGTGATACCATTTTTCTTCATCAGTTTTTCGAACAATTTGTTGCAAAAATGTTTTCCCCCATCGCTAATGATAGCTCTCGGGAATCCAAACCTGCATAAAATATTTTCTTGCACAAACTTGATGACAGTGTTAGCATCGCATGTCCTCGTGGGGATTGCCTCAACCCACCGGGACACGTAGTCAACAGCAACAAGTATATATTCATAATTAAACGACTTAGGGAAGGGGCCCATGAGATCAATACCCCACACATCAAATATATCAACTACCAAGTTACTATTCAAGGGCATTTCATTCCTCCTACTAATATTTCCATTTCTTTGGCATCTATCGCATGTCAGCCCAAAGTTATGTGCGTCTTTGAACAATGTTGGCCAATAGGGTCCCGATCAGAAACCTTAAAGGTCACTGTTTCACGGCCTCCAAAGTGCCCACCACAGTGAATTTCATGACAAAATGCCAAAATATCATTATGTTCGTCTTCAGGAATGCATTTTCGGATAATTTCATCCTTGCAGATTCTAAACATGTATGGGTCATCCCAAAAGTAGAACCTACAAGTAGATAAAAATCTTTTCTTTTCCTGAAATGAAAGGTTAGTTCTCACAATTCCACATGCAAGATAATTCACAATGTCGGCATACCAAGGAATTGAAGTAAACTCAAATAATTGCTCATGGGGGAAAGAATCAATTATATGCTCATTTTTATGAGAAGCAAGAGTATCATCAGTAAGAGTGAGACGAGACAAGTGATCTGTTACTACATTCTCGCACTCTTTTCTATCTTTTATTTCAACATTAAATTCTTGCAACATCAAAATCCATCGAATTAACTTTAGGTTTAGCTTGTGGCTTACTCAACAAGTAACGCAGGGTCAGATCACTATGATAATTACCTTAGACCCAACAATGTAAGATCTGAATTTATCCAAGGAGAAAACAACAGCTAATAGTTCTTTTTCAGTGGTAGTGTAATTTACTTGTGCATCATTAAAAGTCAGACTAGCATAGTAAATCACATGGAACAATTTATCAATTCTTTGTCCTAAGATGGCCCCTACATCATGATTAGATGCATCACACATAATTTCAAAAGGTAATGACCAATCAGGAGCAACAACAACAGGAGCATCTATCAATTTCTCTTTTAATGTGTTAAAAGCATTCAAACATTTTTCATCAAAATCAAAAGGGGCATCTTGAGCAAGCAATTTACAAAGGGGTTGGCTAATTTTTGAAAAATTCTTAATAAACCTTCTATAAAATCCAGCATGCCCAAGAAAACTCCTAATGCCCTTAACATTAATGGGAGGAGATAGTTCTTCAATAACATCAATTTTCGCTTTATCAACCTCGATCCCTCTTTTTGAAACCACATGGCCTAAAACAATTCCGCTTGGACCATAAAATGGCTTTTTTCCCAACTTAAGGTTAAATTACATTCAATGCATCGTTCAAGAACCTTAGCCAATTTATTAAGACAATCAGAATAAGATGATCCAAATACAGAAAAATCATCCATAAATACCTCAATGAAGTCCTTAACCATGTCCGAGAAAATTGAAAACATGCACCTTTGGAAAGTTGTTGGCGCATTGCAAAGTCCAAACAGCATTCGTCAAAATGCAAAAGTCCCAACCGGGCATGTGAAAGTAGTTTTTGCTTGATCCTCCGGTGCGATGGCCACTTGATAATAACCTGACAAACCATCCAAAAAATAATAGAAAGCATTTGATCAATAAAGGGAAGGGAGAAATGATCTTTTTTAGTAGCAGCATTTGACTTCCTATAATCTATGCACATCCTCCATCCAGTCGTGGTCCTAGTGGGAATAATTTCACCATTTTCGTTCTCTACAATTGTTATCCCACTCTTTCTTGGTACAACATGCACCGGACTCACCCATTCACTATCCGTAATCGGGTATATCACCCCTTCAGCAAGGAATTTTAATACCTCTTTTTTCACTACTTCCATCATAACGGGGTTCAATCTTCTTTGAGCTTCCCTACTAGGCTTAGCCCCTTCTTCTAGAATAATTCTATGCATGCATGTAGCAGGGATAATCCCCTTGATATCACTCAACCCCCAACCAATTGCATTTTTAAATTTTCTTAGCACTCCCAACAATTCTCCCTCTTTTTTCTTTAGAAAGTACAGCAGAAATAATCATCGGCTTCCTGCTCACCTGCTTCTAAAAACACATATTTTAAATGTTTAGGGAGTTCTTTTAATTCAAGCTTTTGTTGGGGTTTACTATCCACATCTTCAAACGCGAATATTTCCATCACCCCCCCCCCACGTTTTAGGCTAGCCCATACGTCTTCCATGACGTAAAAAATATCATCTTGCTCAAGAAATAAAATGTCAAGACTATAATCATGCAAGAAGGTGTTTTCGACTGCCCCATCAATTAAATCAACGAAAGAGCAATTTTTAAGTGATGCATGCGAGGGGATAGGTTTAGTATCAGAAATAGAGAAAGTCATAGTTTCACCGAGAACAGTCATAGTCATGCACCCATTTTTAACATCAATAAGTGTGTGCGTAGTGGCCATAAATGGGCGGCCTAACAGAAGTATTATCTTGATTTTGCACTTCCCCTACTTCTAATACAACAAAATCAACGGGACAATGAGACCACTTACTTTTACCAAAATATCTTCAACAATACCTTTAGGGTATCGAATGGACCTATCGGCAGTTGAAGACACATTCTACTTTTGGGCTTGCCTCCCTAAATCAAGTTGTTTAAAAATAGAATAAGGCATCGATTTATCCCTACCCCAAAATCGAGCATCCCAGTTTTCCTTACCGTTTCCATTGCAATTTTAATAACAAAACTACCTGGATCTCGTTGTTTAGGGGGCAATTGGTGCTGAAGAATTGCACTTGCCACTTCGGAAAATATTACCTTCTCATTGTCGCCAAACTTCCTTTTGTTGGATGCGAGTTCTTTGAAAAATTTGACATAAGCTGGCACATTTCATATAACATCTAGCAGAGGTAAATTAACATTAACCTTAGATAACATGTTATAGAAATCCAGGAATTGCTTATCATGTTTTTCGTTCCGAAGGTGACTTGGAAAAGGAATTGGAGGTTTGTAAGGATTGTTGGATTTGTGAAAGACAGATCCCTTACTCCCCTCTTCTTTCTTTTGCATGTCTTTTGAATTTGACGCATTCTCGATCTCCGCGTCACCTACAGGGTTAGTCAAAGTAGTAGAAAATGGAATTTCAACTTTATTATCAATAACCTTACCACTTCGTAACACGGTGATGGCTTGTGCTTGTTCTGGTTGGCTAGGTAGATTTCATTTATTTACCACATGTTGAGAAATTTCATCCACTTGGGTGGCTAATTGACCAACTTGGGTTTCAAGACGTTTGAATGAAGCTTCCACAGACTCAAACCGCTGAATGTTGGCCTCTTGAGTTTTCTTACTAACCTGAATGAACGAACTCATGCTTTCCTCAATCGATGGAGGCGAGATTGATTTGATAACTGACATTGGGGAAGTGGCCTCGGATGGATTTGAGATGGATTTTGAGAATTTCCCCAACTGATGTTTGGATGATTCCGCCAACCTAGGTTGTAGGTTTGAGCGTAAGGATCATTACGAGGCCTTTGCTGAAAACCCTGGATAGCGTTAATGTCCTCAACCTGTTGTTCAACCACCATATTACAAACATTAACCCCATGACCAAATTCACCACAAATTTCGCATGACTCGACAGAGGGAGGGGCGTTAGATGGATGCCCCCGTGTAGCCAACAATTGTACTTGTTTAGTCAACTCAGTCAATTGTTTTGTCACATCATAACTTGGTGCTACTTCATTCATGGTAGCCCGTTTGCCTCGGGCACTCTTTTGTTGGGAGTTATCACTCATCATCTCTAGAATGTCATAAATTTTATGGGTTGTGTGCACACCCATATCACCCCAGCAGGATTGTCAACCATATATTGAAAGTTACGTGATAATCCATCATAGAAAAATTGGTTTAACAATTCCAGTTGGTAGTGATGATGTGGGCATTTAGTCAGTAAATCTTTGAACCGATCCCAAGCCTCATGAAAAGGTTCACCTTCCATTTGACTGGAAGTAGCTATCTTACCTCGTAGATCCGAAGTTTTCTGATGAGAGTAGTACCTGCCCATGAACTTATTGTACACCGTCTCCCAAGTAGTAAGAGAGTTGGGAGGTAGAGACATAAGCTATGTTTTTGCCCGATTCTTCAGAGTATATGGAAAGCAGCTCATCCTTAGTCGATCCTCATTCAAATCCTGTAGAGGAAAAGTTTGAATGCCAGCATAGAATTCCCGAATGAAGTTGAGAGAATCTTCATTGGGCATTCCATAAAAAGACAGTAACTGAATGAAGTGTATATTTTTTAGCTCATAGTTCCGTGCTGCTTGTCCCAGAGTGATGCAAGAGGTTGCGGTTCCGATGATTGGGCACAAAAACTCACGCATCAAAGGTTGATGTGCCTCCATGTTGTTTCCATTTTGATTATCACCCATTGTTGGCTCGTCTGTTTGTTCTTCCATTGGAAGGTGGTCCTGAGAATCCTTGCTACTAACCGAAGAATCGTCCCCCTTGTTCCTTATACGTCTCGGAACACGGTGAATGTCGTCTACGAAAGTTGCAAGCTCCAGATTGAGATTCCTACGACCTTGCATAAACAAACTTAGGAAAACAAATCAAATGTACTTGTGGGATGAAGGTAAAAATCAAAAAGCAAACAAAAAAAAGTCCTAAACAAAAAATACGGAAAAAATAGACACAATAATTATTACGCCTAAAGCCTTCCCCGGCAACGGCGCCAAAATTTTGTTCCATCACTAAACACCTATAAATGTCTAACAATCCTAGCAAAAGAACAATATCAATTGTAGGGTAGCAAGTTAACCACAAGCCGTCTGTCAAGGAAGACATAGCCGGTAAATAATTATTATGTATCACAATAACAGAAAATAAATCCTAAACACTCTAACCAGATTTGTTGGTTTTAAATAAACTAAAAGAAAACAATTAAAAAAGCGAATTAAAACTAAGCGCGAATAAACTTGGAGAAAAAAATATGGAAGGAAGTCTAGGATTATGGATTCATCTCATCAAACTTGCAAGCAGAATATCAATTAATTGATCATGCAGTTAACAAATATAACAAACATGTAAAGACTAGGTCTAGATCTGATAACTCTCGTATTCACATATTAGGGCTATCCCAACATAATTTGCTATTTTCATTAAACCTAGGGTTAGATAATACATTTATGATTCATATCTAACCCCCTGAATAAATTTAGTCCAGGAATAATATCTTCAATCGATCTCAATTATCCCCTCAAACAATCAAGAGTTGTCCAAACAATCAATCAACAAATAAAACAATTTATTCAGGAAAGAAGATCAATTAATCAATACTCATGCTTGTTTGTTTGAATTAAATCATCCTAATCCTAGAACAAGGAAATTAGTTCATGCTTGGAGATGGGATGATAATCTCAATTGAAGGAAAGAAAACAATCATAAACATAATCATGCAACAATAATAATCGCCCAACAATTGAAATCAGACAAAAGAGATGAAGAAATCTTACTTTTTGATTAAGAAGCAAAATAACTTCAAGGAGAAGGACTCAAGCAATCCCAATGATGAATGGAAGAGAAAAATACCAAAAACTAAAGTCTAGAAGTGCTATGAATGAAGGTGTGTCAAACATAGGGGCTCCCCAAGTCCTATTTATAAACCTAGAGTCCTAAACAAGGTGGAAGAGCCAAAAATTTAATAGAAAACAAAAATTTCGTGTTCAGCAAGTCAGGGTGTGCGAGCCCGCGGCAAGGATGTCTGTTACCAGTTGTGCGCGTCCGTGCACCCTCGAGACGTCGTAATTTGCTCTTGGTGTATTCATATGAATTGTATCTCTATCTCTTAGCTTTCCATAGCCACTTGAAGCACCTAAATATCAATTTTCTAGAGAGGGTTATGGCCAAACTATCAAGACGTGTAATTTCCGGAATTGGAACATATTATTTCAACGTGCACATGATTTTAACACATCCAAACGTCTTCATTTGCATTTTGTAGCAGAAATAGACATTGTAGAACTTTGTCTTAGGTTTCCAATGGTATATGAATCATGTTCATTGGGCTTCGGATGCAAACGTTACGTCAAAATACGATTCTGCCGCGATTCTGCGAAATGACCTTTTTAACGTTTTGTTTTCTCCAAAACTTTTTTCCCACCAAAACCTAAAAACTTAATAAAATAACACAACATAAAACTAAAATATGCAAATTCAAATAAAACACGCCAAAAATATGTATAAATCATCACACAAAACACACACAAAAATATGCAAAACAAAACACTGATTGTCTATTGTGATAATATGAATGCGATTGATATTTCAAAAAATCCTATCCAACACTCTCGTACTAAACACATAGATATTAGATATCACTTTATTCGAGATTTAGTTGAGAAAAATATAATTCGAATTGAGTATATTGATACTGAAAATCAACTTGCAAACATCTTCACCAAGGTTTTGGATTTTGAGAGATTCTCTAATTTAAGAAAGTCTCTCGGTTTGTGTGTTCTCTGAAATATTACACGAGATGTCACAACATTGCACATCACATCCGCTGTGACATCCTAACACTGCATCTCTTTTCCTCTCCTCTATTTCTTTTTGATTTTTTTTTGTAGACATCCCTGCATTGTAAGCTCATCATGCATATCTGCAAAAAATGGATTGATGGTTCGAACTAGTCACATATATTGTCTCCCTTGAAAAACTGGTGTGAGTTGATCTCTCCAATTCAAAAAAAAATGATGATTTTTTTCCAGCAGCTGAGTTGTGAATAAAGTCTTGATCGTGCTTGGAGGCCTTCTAAGAAAAAGCTACCAACCCATTGTGTGAAACTATTCCTTGTGACTAATTTCTTCAAGCGTATTGATGTTTAAAAATG
Organism: Rehmannia glutinosa; assembly: GCA_016081115.2. Lineage (NCBI taxonomy): Eukaryota > Viridiplantae > Streptophyta > Magnoliopsida > Lamiales > Orobanchaceae > Rehmannia > Rehmannia glutinosa. Next base: position 16,217,835 of record CM071933.1, read on the forward strand.
CATGATCATGTGAAAAAAGAGCTACATATGGCATTTGAGTGAAAGCTCCCTATTGGTTAACTCCCTCATGAGACTTGGAAAAATTGAAGAAAACTCGAAAATTTGAAAAGCTGGGATTTCGGATTGCGATTCCTTGAATCAGTTAGTACATGTGTGACTCAAAATGTGACGATATTTGAACCTACATCCATTGCTGCAGCACATTTCACCTCTTGTGTGCGATTTTTTTTTTTGTTGCTTAGCATTAGGTTTTGCATGTCCTTGTGATATTGGATTCTTTGCTGAGATTTGGTTTCCATATATAATCCGAGAGTGATGTTTTTCTCTTCCCAAAATCTTGAAAATCTTGATGGATTGATTTTGAGGTTGAACGATTTGGAGGATAAGGGGAAATCTTATTTTTGATCTTACTTTCCTTATCACAATTTGACATAATTTGGATACTTTGTGAACTAGAGTTTGGAATTAATTGGACTTCAGATTCCTTTCCTTATTTTTCGATTTTGCCCATGAGTTTTTATTTCCTAAATAAACTCTACTTGTTGCACTTCGATTTTCTTACCTGATTATGACTCCTTTTAATCCCTATTTATTTGCAGGCACTCGATTACACCTCTCCCACTATCTCTCACAATTTTCAAAGTATTTGTGTGGTTGATATTTTTTTCAGGTTCAAAGTTCATCTTCCTCTCCATGGCTCGGTTTGTTTCCTCCATCAAAAACCTATTTGGAAGTCCAAGCAAGTCATCATCTTCATCCCACAATTCTGAGAGCCCAAATTTTGAAAAATACATGGTTGATGCTGCTGATCCGAATGTTATCAGAGATGGAGCGACATCTGACACTGTATCCCCCTCTGACAAAAATCCACCTTTTTCTTCTCCGATTAGAGAGGGTTTGGCACCCCCTGAGACAGTTGCAACGCCTTCCTCCACTCCCACAGAGGTTGCCGCAGAGACCACCACTTCTCCATCTCCAAAAATCCCTGTACCTGCATTCGCTCCAGATGCCCCTGCATCTGGACTTTAAGATGTCCCTGCATCTGAGACTGCATCTCACTCTGGTCAAACCCACGAACCAAGTATGGATTCCTCACTTCCTCAGCACCCATCTCCTCCAAGTTCAACCCCTACTAGTCTCATCCCAGTTCCATTTCAGGAAGAGGCTCTTGTCTATGTTCTTCCTGGGGAAAAGGACAATGAAATCAATGTCGACAACCCTCCGGATTTTGAGGTAATTCACACTGTTCATGGACCACCAGGAAACCCCAATGTTTGACATTCGAAATGGCTTAGAGGATACTCTCCAGAAGTTTTTTGAGGATTCGGAGTCTACGCCCGAAATTTCTCCCAAAAAGCAAAAGACCACTTTCGAGGCTACTTCAAAGCAAGGAGATGATTTTTCTATTCCTCACGTCACTTTCGGTGATTCCGAAGATAATCAACCAATTTTTGTTAAGCCCATAGATAATATGCGGCCGAGCCCAAAGATAGTGATGATGATGTTCCTTTGGCACAAATGTTTCAGACATCCAAGAAAGGCAAAGGTGTGGCCAAGGATGTGACCACATCCACGCCTGCACCTACTGCACTGAGTCGGTCCAGTTCGATGACTCTAGTGATGAGGATTTTGATGCCTCAAAGGAACCAGACACAGATATTGAGTATGAGGCTATGGTTGATGAAGTTGGTGACGAATTGATAGCTGGAGAACTAAAGGAGGTTGCTGTTGCAGATGTAGAGGAGGATGTGATGTCATCCGATGACACATCTGACTCTAAGTTTGATATTGGGAGAGCTCATTCTGAGTTATTTTACACAGCTGCTGCAGCTTCTAGGTTTCATGCTTTAATTACCCGTTCTTTTATTGATGATAAATGTATAGATTATGAGCACTTTGCCAAGTATAATTTGAATCAATTTTTTGAGGAACGAAATTTATTGACCAATATTGATATTGCTCTTCCTTATGTTGATATTGTGGTTTGTGAGTTTTATACCAACATGTCCACCAGAATTGCTCTTAGACGGTCTCCGAAGTATGGTAAGGTTTTTGTTCGCAATAGGATTTATGAGTTTAATCCTTCAGTAATCAATTGCTTCTTTGATATGTCTGACTTTGAAAAGGGTGAGGTTCCCTCTGATTTCAATGAAATGACCAGGTTTCTCACTGGTGGCCATGAAAAAGAGTGGCCTGCTCATCCCAAGAAGCTCACATCTTCCCGTCTTACGTCCTTTTATGGATTTTTGCACAAAATTTGATGTGCAAACTAGTCTCCATCGAAGAATAATTCCAATGTAACTAGGACGCATGCTAGAGTTTTGTATCAAATTGAGAAAGGGTTGCCCTTTAATTTTGGAAAATTGGCTTTCGAGTAAGTGACATTCTTTGCTACAAGCGAGTCCAAATCCTGGTCCCTACCATTCCCCAGTCTCATCTATAAAATCCTGGTTTCTCAAGGATTGGAACCAAGGCAGGGTGATTGCTCTCTAATCCGCCTGGGGTCTTTCATGTTTCTCGACCACTGCTTAGTTCTCGGAATTGGATTGTGGATTTGCCCCTTGTATATCCAGGGGATGCTCCACCTGCTCTTGAAACTCCTATTTATGTTGCATCTCCAAGTGTTGATGCCTCTGTTCCTAAGCTTGTTCCAGATGTGGCCTCGAATGTGGTTCCGGATGTTGCCAACATTCCGGCTCACATTTCTTCTAACATCCCATCTGTCCCCGTTTGTCTGGCTTTCTCACAGGTACAGCTGGCCTTTGGTGAGCACCAAATTCCTCACATCACTGCTCTCCGTTCTCAATTGCAAACTATCCTTGGCTCACTTTCTGGCCAAAAAGGGGGAGAGAATGTGGTTGGACCAAGCAATGTTCAAGGGAGAGTTATGGCAACTGAGGCTCCTGTGAACGATGATCCAATTCACGAAAATCTTTGCGGCCCAAGATGTTGATGTTGCACCATTGGCTAGACGGGGTGAAGGCGATGACTGTCTTCAGTTTCATTTTGAAGGACAGATGGATACTAATGTGTCCACTGATGAACTTTATGATATTTAAATCTAGGATGTACTAAACACTATTCTCTAGCTAGGTTTATTTGTTTTTGGTTGTTGATAACTTGATAAAACTCTCTTATGTTATTTTTGTTGTAGTTATGAATGTGACCTGAAATGTGATTGCATTTGTTTCAGTATTTTTACTCAGCATGATATTTAGGGGGAGTTGTTATATTTAGGGGGGCCTAGTTTGTTTTGTGCTTGATATGTGTTTTTGTCTAGAAATGCAAAAAGGGGAGATTGTTAGGCGTTAATTTTTGCCCAATGCAATTTCCAAATTTACAAAGATTTTGTATTTAATTGTTTTGCCTTTCTAGACTTATAGTATGATTAGTACTTATTTAAATTAGGAAAAATCATATTGATATGGTATATATATATATATATATTAGGACTCTTAGATATTTATCTTGTTTCCTAACACAAGTGATTTATTTGTCATATATTTGTATACATCTTCTTTCCTTGTGTATTAGGACTCTTGAAGGGTTTGGATGGCTATATAAAGGGAAGAAGACGTTCATAATCAGTACACAAGAAATACACCAGAGTTACAAGAGTCATTCAAGCACAAGGAGTCTCACTGCCCTGGATGCTATCTCGAATGTGACTACATTTGAGATCACATTCAATCTTGCAGATTGTGTTTGTTAGCTTTTTCATCCATTGTTTTTAGTTTTATGATTAACACAGTCCACACATGTCTATTGTTGGATGAGTTGAATTACATAGATCATGTCCACTCTAGATAGGAGTTTTTGTTGATTTTCTTCTAGTTGATTTTAGTATTTGTATATGGAATCAAAACGTTTTTACTAGTGGAAAGTTTCACCATATTGGCACATCTACAATCTAGTTGGCTTGTAGATAATTTTTATATCTAGTGTCTTGTTTCTGTTTTCAATATTCCGCTACATGTAATTATAAATGTGATCATATCTACAATCACATCTATACTCTGTAAAACTTTTACTATTTATCTGTGCTATAATTCTTTCAAGAATATCCTTGGCCATATTGTCCAGGTTGTATCTCTTTCTATCTTCATTAGTCCATTCACTACGAGGTTTTTCAACCATGGTGGGTCGAGCCTCTCTGGTGCAAAGATCCTCTCCTTCACCGGAGGTGCTCTTCTTCTTACAAAGATTAACCTTCATTATTTGCGGTGACCCATCTTCTATCACAAGCCACATTTCATCGTGTAAAGGCCGATAGGTGAGCACGCATGCGTATCTTCCAAATGCATCAAACTCTTCCATAGTAAACATAGGAATACGAGTTAGATTGGCTTCCATGATAATAACTTTGCTTTCAAATGAAAGACTTTGAAAACACAAGTGTTAAACCTTTTGAAAAAGATTGAGATATAGTTCAGTAACTAGTGCGGAAGGCTCAATGAACCAAACGCTTTGATACCACTTGTAGGTCCCAAGGGGTGTGGTGTAAGGTTTAGAAGGAAGGGGGATTGAATAAACCTTACCAAATTTTCACTTTTTAGTCCTTTTAAAATATTCAACAGAGTTGACTCAAATCAGCTACGTCCTTGGGGGACAACTAGGTTGGCTTTCTTCAGCAAAGTTACCCATTCAATAGACTCGTTGAGCTGTTGATAGTATAACTTAGTTGCGTCAGCTAACACTTAACTTTTAGATGATTTGGTTTTTCAACAGCGGAACACTTAACGCCCTTTGTTAATTTTAAGCTCATTTTAACACTTGTTTTAGCACTTGTTATTATCAGTATGATAGCAATATAACTTATCAGCAGATATAAAAATATAAGCAAGAAAGTAAAATGCTAAAACTTAAATGACACAAGCAAATTTATAGTGGTCCGGGAATGGGGTAATTCCTCTAATCCACTCTTCTCCAACTCCTGGAGGAATCCACTAGGTAACAGATCAAGTTACAAAATAGTTCTCAGTCTAGAGACAGCCTTGATCACACAGCTGGCTTCTCCTGCGACTCAACTTCTTCACAAGACATTTCTTTACTAGTTGACTCCCTTCAAGCCTTTGGAATTGATCACACAGCCTTCCAACAAACTTGAAACTCCTGGTTCGACCTTGAACCTTACTACATATCCTTCAACTTGGAGAGTAGACCCCTTTTTGTTCTTGAAACTTTTCCTCTTCAACTGGTTGAAGTAATCTTTCCTTCATAGCGTGTGTTGAATCGAGTTCCTTCGAGTGTTAGGCTTGAGGTATTTTCTTGATAAGCTTTGAGAATATTGCAGGTTATGCTTGCTTGAATATTTCTTGTAAGATTGATTTTCCAGGTAACCTTTTCTCAAATGCTTCCTCAGCCTTTTATAGTGCTCATCTGAAAATTTGTCCGTTGAAGAGATAGGCTATTTTCAAAAGACACTTCTTGTTCGTTGGCTTGTCTTTTCTTGGTCTGCAGCAGTGTGTGCCTTGATGTCATAAAGGTGCCCAGTTCAGAAGGTGTTGACTCTTCCTCGTATTAAATACCTCTGCAGCTTTATAGTGTCTGACACATGCTCCAGTATTTCCCATTGGTTTATTCATTTTTGCATATTTGTGGGTCAATCACTTTAAGACCTGGAAGCTTGGACTTATTACTATATCGAGTAATACCTTTGACTTCCTTCCAACGGATCAATGTCAGTTGTCTTGACTTGACTGTTGCCTTTACCCTTTGACTTGAGTCTGCTCCAATCATACGGGAATGACTCAACTATCAATTCAACTGTTAGACTTGGCTTCTAACTCACTTGACTGACACTTCAACATCCTTTACACAGTTGTTCCTCAGCTGTATCTCCTTCAGTCGAGTCTTTGCCTTCCATATTAACCATACTCAGTTGACACACAACTGACTTCACTTTGGTCTACAGTTAAATTCTTGCATTCTTCGACATAGCTGACTTCACTCAGCTCTTTCAGTCCTATCTATTATAACATAGAAATACAAGGAAAATGGGGTGCCAACTTTCTAGTCTAAGTTTTATATGGTATCATCAAAATCCAAACAAATAAATTTCCTAACACTGCTAGCGACAAGACAAAAAATATTTTGACTAAACCAAATCACTTATGTAAATGTTGTAAAGATTGCCTTTTCTACTCGCTTCACAAATAATTTTATCATTTTTGAGAATAAGATATTTTTCTTTATTAAAAAGAACATCATAATTTAAATCATAAAGTTGGCTCACACTTATCAAACTGAACTTAAGCCCATCTACTAATAAACATCATTAAGAGAGAAAGAAGAACTACCAACGTCTCCATTGCCAAGAATTTTGCCTTTGCCATTTCCGAATATAACTATTCCTCCTTCTTGTAGCTAGATGTTGGTAAAAAGATATACCTTTCCGGACATATTGCGTGAACATCCGTTGTCCACGAGCCATTTGGAATCTTTTTTTATTGTGATTGCCCCAAGTACCTAAAATGAAATTATTTTTAGGTACCATAGAGTGTTGGGGTCCGTGAGTGTTAGCATTGGGAAAAAAACGGTTGTGCTTAAAAACACGGCCTGGCCGTGCTTTGAAACATGAGCGTGTTTATGAGTAATTTCACGAACACAACCAATGTTTTGAAATACGGGTGTTTTAATGCTTTTCTACCAACATGGCATGGCCGTGCTTTTAAGCACAACCGTGTTTTTCTCGTTGTCTAAAACATTTCCAAACAAAAATTATGGAAAGTTGTTCAACCTAGATTTTTGACAACTTTTGTGCAACATTTACATCTCATTATGCAGCACTAAGTCGATATATTCCGTCAATTATCACATAAAAATAAGGATTCAACAACCCAACTATGGAAATGGAGCATTTGTTTAATAAGGATGACATTGTTAATGTATTCTTGCACAAAAACAATGTCTATAAAATCCAAGAGTATGAGTTGATTGATTCATTCATTTGTTCATTCACATACATAAAATTCAGATTTTAGAGAGCAAAATTGCATATTGTGAGAAGAGAGGAGAGTAGAATTGGATATTGAATAGCTTGGAAAGGAAGAAGGCTTGGAGCATAACATCATTGAAGACAACAAAAGAAGAAGTCTTGTTGTGATCTTGATAAAAGATAAGTTAATCATGTCTATTTCATTTAAATCTTCTTGTATAAGTTATGCTTTGTCAAAATCGTGTTGAGCTAAATCTTTAGTGTTTGAATGTAATTTACTCGAATGAATTTGTGATTATGGTTTGGATGTTTTTAATATAATCTTCATATTTTGTGCAATTCAATTATATTATGCTTCATTCATTCAAGTTAATATTTCCTAGTATATTGATTTGAATTTTATTCATCGGGTAATCAAGAGATTTATGGTGAGAAATAACCAATTTAAGTAAAAAGAGTTGCATGCACTCCTATAAATAGGACCACATAAATATTCTGGATTAGGGTCAATCCTAATATGGGAATTCATAAATCGTTATAATGCAATCTTGAGGTTTTAACTAGAAAGAGATTTCAATTAATCAACTTGAGATTAGGAGTTTGTCACCTTGAATGAGGGTTTAACTTAAATTGGGAATTTCTAGGATTCATGAACCATGAGATTATGTTAAAATGGGATGATAATTACTTAAGGGTTCATGGTTGTATTCATTTTTGTTAAAATCATAAAACTACTCTAGAGGGTGTTTGATAAATTGTTTTATCATGATTTTGATGATTCTGTTTTTATACCAAAACAATGGTTTTAAAGGTTGTCCAAATACTTCTAAATGATTTAAATTTTAATATTTTTCGGAGTATTTCTTCAAGTTTTATTTTAGATAAAATTGGACAACACTTTTAATAATTTTGTGTTAATGAGTTTTTACATCTAAACAAGGTTCCTAAATGTTGTCTAAATACTTCCGATCGGTTTAAAATGTTTCCACTAAATTTTTGGAGTATTTCTTGAAGTTTATTTTCGACAAATATTGGACAACATTTATGTCTCGTAGTCAACCGGTCGCCCTATAGGGCAATCCGTACCTGGAGATGATTTTTGGAATAGAAAATGAGACGGAAGAAAAATCACACAGGTCGACCGGTCGCCCTGGGCATCGACCGGTACTTGTGTGAGGCAAAATCTCCCTGTCTCAAAATTAGAGGGGTCGACCGGCTAAGGGGGAGGTCGACCGGTCGAAGCCCCCGTCGACCGGTCGCCCTGTGTTATTTTTCAGTGCTTTTTTCTAACGTCTATCTGTGCGCGACCGGTCGCCCTATGGTTTGACAGCAAAATTCTAATTGTTGTGCAGCAGACAGCTTTTCCTTAAATTGTGGGATTGATTTCTAACAGCTATATTCTTCATTTGTCTTGAACTTTTTTATAGATTTCAATCTCCTAGGAGGAGCCTATCATATACAAGACATCTTCTATAAATAGATGAAGAAATGAAGCAACACAATAAGAGAGAATACTACAACACAACAAGATACACTCAAGCAAACATAATTGTTCTTCATTGTTATTATTCTTGTTGTAATAGCCTAAGGTCTTTCACTTTCACATCTTGAGGTCTAGGCTTATTTCCTAATTACACTTGCACTCATAATTGTAATATTCATTATCGAGTTGTAATCTTGAATTTGGGTTATTATTCAACACAAGATATCCTTGTGAGTGTTCTTGTGATAAGAACACACTTGGATGATCTAGGTGATAGGTGCAAGAAGATTGTGGTGATCTTCTTATTGAGGTTTGAAGAATTTGGTATTCTTCAAGGTTGAAGATGTGGTGATCTTCACAAGGTGTCGTTGGAGATTGTGGTGATCTTCACAAGGTGTCGTTGGAGATTGTGGTAATCTTCAAGAGAGATTGTGGTAATCTCAAAGGTGGTGTTGTAGAAGATTATGGTGCTCTTCAAGGTGATGTTGTAAGGTGTTGTATTAATTTTGGTAATTAATAAAATCTTTTTTTTTTTTTTTGAAATCCATCCCGGATATACTGGGGTGGTAGAGGATTAGGCCCTAGGTGGGTTGAACCTCTATAAATCGACGTGTGTTGTTTACTTCCCGCACCTTTATTATTGTCTTGGCGTATTTGATTCAAAAAGAGGGCGAAATCGAAAAGATGGAGATAATCTATTCACCCCCCCTCTAGATTATCGTAGCCGCTTGGACTTACAGAGGGGTTTACATTCGAACACATTCTTGTCACTTGATCTCATATTTTACATTTTTCCTTTATTCAACCATTTGTAATTTGTTGATTAATTAGATTCTTTATTTTCTTATATTTACAAACAAACTTCTGAAAATTGAGAGATTAGATAATGAAAAGACGGTAATTACTGGTACTCATAATCCTCGTGGGAATGACACACGGTACTCGGTAAACTATAAAACGATAGGTGCACTTGCCTAAGATTTTTAGAATAGCTTTCTGGCCATCAAGTTTTTGGCGTCGTTTCCTGGGATTGTGATATTAGGAACACTTTATTTTTGTTAATTTAGTCATCTTGTTTTTCTCTTATTATTGCTTTTCTTCTTATCTATCTTTTGTGGGCCTTGTTTAACACTTCTCCATCTTTTACTTGCCATAGTATATGCCTACTCGTCGTCGCGGTGGGAAGCGTGAAGCCACCGGTAGTGACGCAAATACAGAGGGAAGTATTAACACGGGGTACGAAGAAGACATAGATGAAAGCAATAATAAAGATTTTGTTATTATGGCAGAAGAACCACAAAGAACGATGTACGACTATGCCAAACCATTAATGGATGACAACATCAAACATCGTGAGGCCCGTTGTTGCCGCCAACAACTTTGAAATTAAACCCAATATTATTCAAATGGTCCAACAGTTTGTTCAATTTGATGGCCTATGATAGGCGTGAGTTTTGCATGTATTTTGAGGCGTCTTTCGAGCTATAATGATAAGTAAACATGCATATACTCGCGTTAAATGTTACATATTCACTCCTTGTGGAAAAGATATTACACTTTGCTTATTTTGTAGGAATTTCATGATATTTGAAGCTAATTGAATAAGAATACGAGGAAAGCAAAGTGGAAACACGGAGAATTGAGTGGATATACGAAAAGTAATGCCTAAAAGAGCGAAAGTTGAGCGTTCACGGAAAAGACAGGGGGCACACGGGTTGGGCGTGCCTCAAGACACCACCCGTGCACCCGTATAAGGATAATTGAGCTGCAGCATGGGGCACGGGTAGCCCATGCATGGCGCACCACCCGTGCGCCCTACAGAGAGTTGGGGTATTGGAGTAGCATATGGGATTGTAATGAAAATGATTGATATGCTCATCGGTCTATACACTCGAGTTTGAGTCACTTTATCAAAAAATTTCCTACCTAAACCAAAGAGCCTTCATTACAACCAAATGAGAAAGTCATTTATGATTCACAAATTGCATACACTCTCGTGGCGGAGATATGAGACGAATTGCAAGCTATGGTAATTTTGCGACATCGAATTGATTTGAGCGTAAACACGTCCCTATAACCTCGTGAGATGAGAGTATACACTTAACGTTGAGAGTTGGATTTAGAGCATTTCACTTTGTTTTATTTGAGGCGTGTTCTTTGATTAGATATTTGAGGCTTGATTGAGTTGTACTCAGCATTCATGACGAACAATTTGGATTTTCTTGTGGATTCTCGGTGTCTTGTTGTTATCTTTATCTCCGGTTGTGCTTTATCGTGTTCTAAATATTGTTGATCGGGACGGTCAACGTTTAAGTTTGGGGATTTTGATAGGCGTGAGTTTTGCATGTATTTTGAGGCGTATTTCGAGCTATAATGATAAGTAAACATGTATATACTCGCGTTAAATGTTACATATTCACTCCTTGTGGAAAAGATATTACACTTTGCTTATTTTGTAGGAATTTCATGATATTTGAAGCTAATTGAATAAGAATACGAGGAAAGCAAAGTGGAAACACGGAGAATTGAGTGGATATACGAAAAGTGAAGCCTAAAAGAGCGAAAGTTGAGCGTTCACGGAAAAGACAGGGGGCACACGGGTTGGGCGCCTCAAGACACCACCCGTGCACCCCGTATGGGATAATTGGAGTCGCAAAGCATGGCGCACGGGTAGCCCATGCATGGGCACCCGTGCACCCTCTGAGAGAGTTGGGGTATTCCAGCCCGGGGGCGCACGGGTAACCCGTGCGTGGGCGCACCACCCGTGCGTCTGTGCGCTGAATCCCATAATCTGACATTAAGCCCTAAACATGATGGGGAGTATAAAAAGGCTTTTTGGGGGGCGCACACAACGACATTCTGGCATTTTTGGGATCTACAACACAAGACAAGAGTCAACTCTTGGAAGGAGACATCAAGGAGACAATCGGGTTGCATCGGAGCTTGAAGAACGGAGATATATCGAGAGATTGTCGACGTTCCTAAGTTTTCTTGCTTCTCTTTTAGTTTCAATCTTTTATTTTCATTTGTAATGACTTTGAACACTTTGTGTATAAGTTGTTTAATCATGTGTAGCTAAACTCTTGAGATTTCCGGGTTTTGGAAGTAGATTAATAAACTCTTGTTGGATGTTTTAATCTTGGTTGAAGTTATTATCTTGAAGCCTATTTGAGTACTTTGAGCTTATTCTTGTTTTATCACTTGGCCAATGATTTAACATGTTTGATATATTGATTCATAATTCGAGAGATGAGTTTCAATATTAGATCTTGAGTACTTGACACGAATATTTGCATGAATCGAGAGGTTTGTGAATAATTGTGAGGACATTTGATCTTTTGTGCATTTGGGAGTTGTGTATCTTATGTTGAGTAGAGATGCTAGCATAGATATTTCAATCTACATTTTATATGCATCTCGAGAGGGAGGATAAAATAGCTTTGTGATCGTCTTATAGGAATATTGATAATAACGTGGCTTGATTAAATCGGACAACAAGAGGATTATTAATCGAAACCTTAACTCGGAAATCCATTACATCATCTTGATACTTCTTTCATTTGTGTAATCTTATTCTTGTATTTTAGTGATTTAAATTGTCTTAATCTCAAAACAACAACCATCAAATTTCGATCGTCTAAATAAAAATAAGACTATCTTGGTTAAATACTTAGCATATTAATTTATTAGTCTCCGTGGATACGACCTTGCTACCCTATTCGATAACGTACACCGTACACTTGCGGTGAAGCTAAAAATATAGGCGAACAAGTTTTGGCGCCGTTCTGACTAATACAATTTATGGTGCTAATATTGCGATAGATAGAATTATTCTTAATTTAGACATTTTTTTTTTATTTATTTTGTTTTAGTGTGACTTTAATTCCACATTATTTGACTTGTTTCTTTTAGTTTGGTCCAGGTAGTGCATGAACACGCGCTCTAGGCGGGGGGGACTTAATACCGCTCATACCGAAGTTGAGGCTTTCGCGAGGAGAATCGGTCTACCACTAGACGGGCCGAAAGACAACACAATCCGATAATGGGGATTTGAATGAGTTACCAATACCGCCAAACAATGGTGGAAACGAGTTACCGATACCGGTTCAACAGCAAGCCATTCGTGATTACTTTCGACCACAAACGAATCGTAATTATGGTGGTATTGCCCATATTCCTATCAATGCCAACAACTTCGAGCTCAAACAGGCACTAATCAATATGGTGCAACGAGAATCGATTTGGGGGTTTGCAACCGAAGATCCTAACTCTCACCTTGCGCATTTTATCCAAATATGCAATACGATCAAAATGAACGGAGTCTCAGATGACGCCATAAGACTGCGCCTATTCCCATTCTCTTTACGGGATAAGGCGAGAAATTGGTTGGGTACTCTGACGCAAGGAAGTGTGAGCACATGGGACGATTTGAGCCAAAAGTTTTTGTTTAAATTCTTTCCACCAAGCAAAACTTTGCAGCTCAAAAGTGAGATCACTCAATTCCGACAATTTGATTCCGAGCCTTTGTACGAGGCTTGGGAAAGATTTAGGGATTTGTTAAGAAGATGTCCACAACACGGCTTTCCGGAGGATCAACAGTTATGTTTCTTTTACAATGGTTTAATGGGGCAAACGAGAGCCTTTGTTGATGCCGCAGCGGGAGGAGCATTGTTGGCAAGGTTTCCACAAGATGCCTTGAACCTTCTTGAGGAAATGGCCATGAACAGTTACCAGTGGCCATCTGAAAGATCGAATGTACAACGAGTAGCCGAAATCTCGGATTCAGACCCTATCAAAACATTGTCGGCACAAGTAGCGGCTTTGACAACTCAATTGAGTGTATTTACGAAGGGGCCAGAAGCAGGCACGAGCACGGGTAGTGAAGCTCTTCTATATCCGATGGAAGAGGTAAATTATGTGAACAACCGGAATTTCAACAATTTCCTGAATAATTCAAACCCAACGCACTACCATCCAGGGTTGAGAAATCATGAAAATTTTTACTATGCAAATATAAAGAATGTGTTACAACCTCCGATGGGATTTAATACTTCAAGTGGAGGCGGTAATGGAGAAGGCAAATCGTCGTTGGAAGATACACTCGGCTCTCTCTTCATAAATCAATCTAATGCATTCATGAATGAAATGAGGAGCCACATCGCTAAGCAAGATCTTCGGATGGATAAGTTAGAACAACGAGTGACAAGCTCGATAAAGAATCTGGAGACTCAAATGAGTCAATTGGCTACAATTGTGGGTAGTCAACATCAAAAGGGTCAATTTCCAAGCAACACGGAGGTCAACCCGAGGGAACATTGCAATGCCATCCATGTGTGGGGTGGAAAAGAGAATGAAGAGTCTGAAAATGCTGATATTGGTGTGACGTCGGAATCACGCACGACCCGTGTATCAACGCACGACCAGGTCGTGTGTGATGCCGAACCTACCATTCAAATTAAGGGAAATGACAGAAACGACGCTCAAGGCAATATGAAAGTTAAAGGAGGAAGAAAAATCACACAGGTCGATCGGTCGCCCTGGGCATCGACCGGTACCTGTGTGAGGCAAAATCTCCCTGTCTCAAAATTAGAGGGGTCGACCGGCTAAGGGGGAGGTCGACCGGTCGAAGCCCCCGTCGACCGGTCGCCCCGTGTTATTTTTCAGTGCTTTTTTCTAACGTCTATCTGTGCGCGGCGCCTATGGTTTGACAAAGAAAATTCTAATCAAGTTGTGCACGCGACTGACTTTTCCTTAAATTGTGGGATTGATTTCTAACAGCTATATTCTTCATTTGTCTTGCAATTTTTTATAGATTTCAATCTCCTAGGAGGAGCCTATCATATACAAGACATCTTCTATAAATAGATGAAGAATTGAAGCAACACAATAAGAGAGAATACTACAACACAACAAGATACACTCAAGCAAACATAATTGTTCTTCATTGTTATTATTCTTGTTGTAATAGCCTAAGGTCTTTCACTTTCACATCTTGAGGTCTAGGCTTATTTCTTAATTACACTTGCACTCATAATTGTAATATTCATTATCGAGTTGTAATCTTGAATTTGGGTTATCATTCAACACAAGATATCCTTGTGAGTGTTCTTGTGATAAGAACACACTTGGATGATCTAGGTGATAGGTGCAAGAAGATTGTGGTGATCTTCTTATTGAGGTGTTGAAGAATTTGGTATTCTTCAAGGTTGAAGATTGTGGTGATCTTCACAAGGTGTCGTTGGAGATTGTGGTAATCTTCAAGAGAGATTGTGGTAATCTCAAAGGTGGTGTTGTAGAAGAGTATGGTGCTCTTCAAGGTGATGTTGTAAGGTGTTGTATTAATTTTGGTAATTAATAAAATCTTTTTTTTTTTTGAAATCCATCCCTGGATATCTTTGGGGTGGTAGAGGATTAGGCCCTGGTGGGTTGAACCTCTATAAATCGACGTGTGTTGTTTACTTCCCGCACCTTTATTATTGTCTTGGCGTATTTGGTTCGAAAAGAGGGCGAAATCGAAAAGATGGAGATAATCTATTCACCCTCCCTCTAGATTATCGTAGCCGCTTGGACTTACAGAGGGGTTTACATTCGAACACATTCTTGTCAGTTGATCTCATATTTTACATTTTTCCTTTATTCAACCATTTGTAATTTGTTGATTAATTAGATTCTTTATTTTCTTATATTTACAAACAAACTTCTGAAAATTGAGAGATTAGATAATGAAAAGACGGTAATTACTGGTACTCATAATCCTCGTGGGAATGACACACGGTACTCGGTAAACTAAACTATAAAACGATAGGTGCACTTGCCTAAGATTTTTAGAATAGCTTTCTGGCCATCAAGTTTTTGGCGTCGTTGCCTGGGATTGTGATATTAGGAACACTTTATTTTTGTTAATTTAGTCATCTTGTTTTCTCTTATTATTGCTTTTCTTCTTATCTATCTTTTGTGGGCCTTGTTTAACACTTCTCCATCTTTTACTTGCCATAGTATATACTGCTACTGCGTCGTCAGCGGTGGGAAGAGCGAAGCCACCGGTAGTGACGCAAATACAGAGGGAAGTATTAACACAGGGTACGAAGAAGACATAGATGAAAGCAATAATAAAGATTTTGTTATTATGGCAGAAGAACCACAAAGAACGATGTACGACTATGCCAAACCATTAATGGATGACAACATCAAACATCGTGAGGCCCGTTGTTGCCGCCAACAACTTTGAAATTAAACCCAATATTATTCAAATGGTCCAACAGTTTGTTCAATTTGATGGCCTACCGGATGAAGATCCCAACAATCACATCATAAATTTCCTTGAGATTTGAGACATTCAAAATCAATGGGGTCTCTGATGATGTTATTCTCCTACGTCTGTTTCAATTTTTCCTTCGGAGATCAGCAAAACAATGGTTAAATACTTTACCAAAGGGAACTATCACAACATAGAATACTATGGCTGAAAAGTTCCTCCTAAAGTATTTTCCACGAGGCAAAACTACTAGATTAGGGAAGAAATATCTTCCTTTGCCCAAGTCGATGACAAAATATTCTATGATACTTGGGGCCATGATTCAAAGAACTACTACGAAAATGCCCTCATCATGGCCTACCCATTTGTTGCAAGTCCAAACTTTCTATAATGGGTTACTTTCCTCAACGAGACAGAGACGATCGATGATTGATGCGGCGGTCGGGAACTCAAATAATAAAACACCGAAGCGGCTCAAGAATTGATTGAGGGGATGGCCATGAACGGATATCATTGGCAATCCATGCACGACAAATCAAATAGATCAAATGGGTCTATAATACATGATGGCGTGGTTACACTAGCCGCACAAATCGAAGCCTTAACTCGGAAGATTGATGATTTGGCGCTCCCAAACCAAAGGCGCAAGTGTTATCTTGTGAAACTTACGGAGGATTTCATAACTATCGAGTGTCCACACAAGACACCCAAGCGGAACATGCCAATTATGTCGAACTAAGCCTTAATCCTCCAAATAATCATTTCAAGAACACATGCAATCCTAGGTGGCGACAATATCCTAATTTCAGTTGGGGTAATGAAGGCCAACCACGGCCTAATTCCAATCTTAATCCACACACGTCTCCTAGATTCTAGCTGCCCCAAGGGAAGCCTAACTTAGAAGAACTCGTGGCAAAGATTGTGCAATCAACGGATGCTTGATTCCATGCGATTGAGACATCATTGAGAAACCAAGAGGCATCTATCCATAACTTGGAAAATCAGATAGGGCAAATCGTAAAGCTTATGTCAGAGCGACCACAAGGGAGTTTGCCAACTAACACAGAACCAATTCTGTGAGAATATGTAAAGGCAATTACCATTAGTTCACCACACGAGTTTGAAAAAGTTAACATGCCCATGCAAAAATATGCGAGAACGAGAAATCCAAGGAAGAGCCCGGAAAAAATATGGTTGAAGCATACAAGCCCAAGATCCCTTACCCAAGCCAAACTGAAGAAGACAGAAAAGAGGACCAATTCGGGCGTCCTTTTTTGGATACTACAATATCACTCATTGATGTGCATGATGGAAAACTCATTTTGAGCGTAGGAGATGAACAAGTTATCTTTAAGATTCCTATTGATATGACAAATTCTATTGATAATGATCATACTTGTTTTTCTATAAACTCGATTGGCACCAAGATGAATGGTTCTTTGCATATATAACATTTAATGAACTTTTGAAAGATCGTGTTGTTCAGTGTATAGACGTATCTATAGAAAAATTCTTATTTAGGGATGTCATGCAGAAAAGGAAGACCATCAAAGGCAATGGAAATTGTTTGAAGCTCGACTTCAGTGGTGATGTTGATCAAGACCATGAGAATTATCATAAGCTCGAGGCGCCGCTCGACAAATCCCCATATTTATGTCAAATAGTCCAGCTATATAACTCTAAAGAAGCGCTACCCAGGAGGAAACCAGATATTTTGTGTGCGTTTGTTTTTTTTATTTTCTTTCAAAACAATCACAAGTCCTTAGAGCCATTTTCAAATTACATTTTGGTTGTTTTGGGTTAAAAAAACTCTGTACATCTTTCTTTATTGTCTTAATTGGAAGATTTGAGCTTTCACGGTATTCGAGTTGTGTGTTGTTTATATTTTATTAGGTATGAAGATTCCGATGAAGATCTCTTACTAAATAATTCAATGGTCGCTTTACACCGATTTCACTCTTATAGCAAGGTTGTGTTTTTCCTTTTTCCCTATTTTCCTTCATTATAATTTCGTTTGTTTTTGTTTGTTTTGTGTGTGTATGTTCATCTCTTTCTTTCACATTGAGACAATGCCTTTAAGTTGGAAGTGGATGCAATTACATGCTTAGAATGCTTTTGTGCTTGTTTTTAAATCGAGTCTTGATAGGAGATATGATTTTTCAAAGAAATAAATTGAGTGTTTGCTAGTCAATAATTTGGCCCAATTACACCTGAATTAGCTTTATTATTTGTGTTTTAAATGCAAAGCAATTGATTGTCTTGAATAAATTAACATGGATGTGAGTTGAATTTACACGAGACTTCTAATACTATGGTACTTTATTTGTTAAGGCATATATTACAATACCTAGGGCTATGAAAGTCTGAGAACTTTTGATTTAGTGGTGGTTAGCTAGTTGTTAAACCAAGTCAATTAATGAACCAAATAAAAACAAAAAGAAAATGAGAATGGCAAAACAAAAGGACCAATCGAGGTTATATACCTCTATTTGTTGTTGCTAGTAACTAGGAGCATTCATGAGCCTCATGTTTGTCTTTTACGTAAAACGACAGCACAATATGAGTATGAAGAACCACCCTATGAGTTTTTGAACTGAAATTCAAAATTTAAACCTAGTGGAAGCATGCCTCGAACGTCCTAAAAAAAGGAAAAATGCATATTTGCTTGCATTCCTCATTCCAATAAAGTTCAAGAAGCTCGCTTATATGACTAGTAGACTAGCTGCAAAAATCGATTGAGTTCTTATATTTTCATGGCGTTATTGGATTGAAATTGCACGTAACTATCAGTATTTGTGGAGTGATGAGTTCAAGTCTGAATCAGGCCTATTGATATTGGTGTTTTTACTTGACAATCGATCACTTTGCAAAACTATGTTTTTACCTAATGGCTAATTCGAGTTGAGATGACTAAGAATTTGACTTCTTATGTTCAATGTGTTGAGAAAAAGATCTTCCTTGTGTATTGTCATGTATTGAATCCCTCATTATAGTTTTATGTTTTGCTTGTGGACAAGCACTCCCTATTGTAGCTTGATGTTGGTAAAAAGATATACCTTTTCGGTCATATGTTGTGAACATCCGATGTCCACGAGCCATTTGGAAACTTCTTTGATTGCGATTGCCCAAGTACCTAAAATAAAATTATTTTTAAGTACCCTAGAGTATTGGGTCCATGAGTATTAGCATTGAGACCTTTGGGTCTCCGAGCATAATTAGTAATATACTTAATTCTACAAGTGCTAGATAAATAACCATTTTACCACAATAAAAGCATGTTAAAATTTTAGGAGCACTAGTGTAGCGGCCCGCCTTCCAGATCGACGACTGTCCCCACAAACCAACACGAGTCTTTCCAGAGCGCTTTGTCCTCACTCACGCCACCGAGAGTTGCTTCCCAGGTCACCCATCATGACATTGCTCCGCCAAGACGCTTAACTTCGGAGTTTTTATATGATGAGCACCGAGAAAAAGAAGATGCATCTTGTTGGTATGAGTAGTACCTATCAAATATTTTTAAGCTCTCCTCAATCAGTATAGTCCCATACCTACACAGCCTCGAGAATCTCCTCTTTTTCGAGTGTGGGATCGGTTCATTCATGTCCCCCTCCGCCTTTAAGCCGCTGCCAGAGCCGCTCCTTGTCCGTGCATTCTTGCACCGGCGATCACTCCCCGCCCTCTTCGGCCCCGGCGTCACAAGCCCACCGAGCTTTTCGCTGGTTCGTCCCCCGAACCACACCTTACTAGGAGAGGTCCCGCTCGATACCATCCGTAGGGCCCGCCTTCCGTCGACGATCGTCCCCACAAACCAACACGAGTCTTTCCAGCCGCTTTGTCCTCACTCATGCGCACCACGAGAGTTGTTTCCCGGGGTCACCCATCATGACATTGCTCCGCCAAGCACGCTTAACTTCGGAGTTTTTATATGATGAGCACCAGAAAAGAAGATTCATCTTGTTGGTATGAGTAGTACCTATCAAATCTTTTTAAGCTCTCCTCAATCAGTATAGTCCCATACCTACACAGTCTCGGAATCTCCTCTTTTTCGAGTGTGGGATCGGTTCATTCATGTCCCCCTCCGCCTAGAAGCCTGCCAGGAGCCGCTCCTTGTCTGTGCCTTCTTGCACCGGCGATCACTCCCCGCCCTCTTCGGCCCCGGGCGTCACAACTAGCACGTATGAAAGTCTGAGCTTGGTTATTTTTCTTGATATTGGTTTGAATAGGCTTGTAACCGATTCCTAGTTTTGAATGCTCACTTCTTTGTGCACCAAGAATTTTAGTAACTTTATCGGTGCTTAAGTTAAAACGTTGCACATCCCTTTTTAATAGTATGTATATGATCAAGAGATTCAATGAAGACTTTATTTGTGAACAATTCTTTTTTGGAATCAAGACTTTTAATTTTAGCAAGAGTAATAGTATGTATATGTATCCATTTCTATTTTCAAACTTTTGAAATTATTTTTCAAATTCTTGTATTTAGTAATCATATCCTTAAACTCATTTTGAAAATCTTCATAATCCTCTTGTAATTCATCAATTGAGGAAAATGAAGTATTAGAGCGTACTTCCTCGGTTTTATCGTTAATGGCCATGAGACCTTGTTCGATTTTCTCATCGTCGGATATTGCAAGAAGTTCATCCCGCGTTCTTACATCCACATTTAAAGCCTTTTTTTAAAGAAATAACTATTTATTATTTTGTTCACCCTCCGCAATTTTAGGACAATCGGTGATAAAGTGTCCAGGTTTTCTACATTTGAAACACGAGTTGTCTCTTGCCTTATTTTTATTTACAAACTTGGTCAATTTTCTCACAAGAGCGGTTGTTTTCTCATATTCTTCATCGCTTGGATAATAAGCATTATTTGAACTTGAAGCAAGACCTTTAGGATTAGATGAGATAATTATTTTTAACCACCGAACTTTACCCCTTTTTACACTTCACAACCTATACTTTTATTTTTAACCTTTTGCATCCTGTACTACGAAAATAATTACTCTTTTGCAACTTTTGGACCATTTTGCCCCTAGATTTTATTCTTTAATAACAATAGTTCTAGTTATCCCTTTAAACTCTAATTTGTAGCAGATTGCTCCATAAGGATAAATATATTGCATTATACAATAATCAAAAAGTTTTCACTCCCGAATCAATTTGTTTTTCGGATTTTTCGAGAAATAAGAACCCGATATTTCGAATTTGTTTTGTTCGTGGCATTGTTACACCTACTTAGATCCATCTCTATTCGAGGTTTTAAATGGATCATGTCGGGTTTCCGACTTATAAACTCAACAAGACATACTTCTATCAAGATCTTATTTCAAGTACTTATCCGTATACAATTTGGGTCTTTAGATCGAAAATGAAAATAGTCCATTACGACCATATCGTGCCCAACATGCTTCCGTAAAATTAATAAATCCCTTAAAATTCATACCTCTTTTGACCAAACAAAGACTGGGGTTAAGTGGTTCGCAACGCCACCAAATCGGAAAATTCATCGCCCCCGGATCGTTTGACAAACGGCTCCTCACTGCTCAACCTCACCTCGGGAAGATGATCTCGCAAGTTATCCGACTCCTTCCGAAAACTCGCCAAAGACAAAACTTCTTGGTTCGTTTCCTACTCCAAGGCGTAAAAAGTAATTCTTCAAAGGGGATTGATCAATAGTACATCATGAACACATGTTGAACAAACGCCTTTATTTTATTAAGAACTTATAGAAATATTTATTACATTAGTAATCTCCTTTTGGGAGGAGAATCTTGGTTTAGCCTCTCATAGATGAGGCTTGCACTCGAAATACATAAAAACTTAAAAACTAAAACACTCAAAATATTACAAATTTTCTCTCGGAAATTTATTATAAGAAAACTAAGGAAAATGTTCGATGTCCTCGCCTTCCTTCAAATCCTCGCAATTTATAGAGGTAAGTCCAGGACTTCAAAGGCGGACTTCAAATCTTGCGATACTTATGACGTCACCGCTTACGCATATCCTGCATTATTGCCTCGCCATCCTGGTTTTCTTTTTCTTCCGCGTGACTCACCCCATGTGATGGTTGTCGGGAATCTTCTAAAAAGTTGGTCTCGTGGTCCCCGAGGAAAACGCGTCTTGTGAGCCGGGCCCTTGTCCTTTCCAAATTGTATGGTCCTCGGTCGGGTTTGGGTGGAAACCTTTCCCAAACTCGGGTTCCTTCTCTGTTCGGGCATGCTTGGCGGATCCTGGTCGATCCAACGGCCAACATGCGCCATGTTCTGACTTCCGGTAAGTTTCTTTGCTCACGGAATCTTGTTTTCCCAGAGAATTCTCCTTTTGGTTTCAAGAGTTCCTCCGCAAATCCTGTGGTTGATCCAAACATCGAATTTAAAAGGAAAGATCCATTCGTCGAATTCGGAAGAACTTGAATGGATATTTGACTTTGTCCATTTCGATTAGACAAACCCAAAGACCCCATGCTCGTCTTGTAGAAGCTTCGTCTTGAAAAATGCTCCTACTAACATCGTCCTTCTTCCCGTGAAGCCGCCTTAATGTATTTTAAAGCATTTCCATCCTGGTCTTCTTAACTTGATGAAATGAAAAGCTTCATTAAAGCCTTTCTTCTTTGGTTCGAGCCGCACCGATAAAATACGGTTCCAAAATATCGCCTCTGGCCAAGTGTGGATTATTGGCCCAGTCTCAAATCGCTTCCCCAATCCATTTCGGTAATTTTGAAATTTCTGGGAATCCCGGTGACACGGTATAGATTGAAGCTAAAGCTCCAAAAGTATACCATTCTTGTACTTCATTTGGATGACTTCCTGGTTTCATCCAAACTCGGGATACTTGCCTCGAGATATCAACCATTGTTTTTCTCGGTTAATACCTTGTCTTGTAACTAGTTTCTCCCATTGCCGCCGATATACCCTGCATAGGAGAAATCTTATTCTCGTCGATTTGAACCTTAGATTTGCACTGTCAGGCCTAAGATTCAACTCTCCCTCTTTATCCCGCAGGTGGTCTTTGGGTTGACTTGAAGACTCGGGTTGTGACACCTGAGCTTCAACATTCGTTCGATTTGTACACCCTCGGGGGATGCATCACCCGCAACACTTGTGATTATGGTACTTGAATCCATAACCTCCGGGTTAGAGCCCCGTACTCTCTCGGCCCCTTTTTGCACCGTAGGAGATGCGGCTGGAAGAGAGGCCCTTGCAACGCTAAGAACAATTGTCCTTGAGCGAACCGGCATGCTCGTATTTGACTAGAAACGGTTTCTGGTCACCTGTTGAAGTCGCCCGGCAAGAACTTCTCGCATTGAGACATAACGTCCCAAAATCTCGTTCTAGACTCTCCAGGTTTTCCCCGAGATGTCTTACTCGTTTAAGGACCTCGTCAAAACGCGTCCTTCCATCTCGTGTCAAGAAATCGCAAGAATATTTTCATGAGATTTTATAATGACAATATCATAATCATAATATTGACATTCACTTGCCATCTAAGTAATCGAGCCTTTTCTGGTTTTGATTCAATTTTGTTTTTCGGAAAAGCCTTGACACTTGAATTATCAATTTTTAAAGTAAACTTTTTAGCCAAAAAATAGAGGCCATTTTTTAAAAGCCTTTCTGATCGCAAAGAATTCTTTCTCGTTAATATGCCACCGAAGTTGTTTTCACTAGGGGTGAATAAACCGCAAAGATATCTGCATGGCACTTCCTCGTTTGGTGTGACTTTCGTAAGAACTGCCGCCCACCAATCATCACCGCATCCGTATATAGAACCGAGTTCGTCCTCGTCTTGGGGAATCGCAAGTTTTGGAAGCTTTTTACAAACTTCTTTAAGTTGCTTAATTCCTTCTTGATGTTCATCTTCCCATTTGAATACTACATCTTTTTTTGAGTAATGGGCTAAACACCTTCCTCGTAGTATGCTAGATTGTTAATAAACATTCCAAAGAAAATTAACAACTCCCGAAAACTCAAGCCGCTTCTTGTCTTTTAGTGTATCCGGAAATCCCTGTATTTTTTCCACAATATGATTACTCAGAATAATTCCGTTCATCGATTTCAATTCCGAGGAATTCAATCTGTCTTGTTGCGATTACGCCTTCTTTTTTAAAGCACTAATCCTTCTTTGTGACAAACATCCAAAATATTTCCAAATGTTTGAGATGCTCCTTCATGTTCTTTGATGCGATTAGAATGTCGTCGATATAAACGAACATGAAACTGAAATAATCTTTGAAAAGATTATCCATCTTTCTTTGATATATCTGGGGTGCGTTAGCCAATCCCATAGGCATCACGTTCCAAATATAGTGTCCCCGTGGTGTAGAGAAAGTCAAACTTCTTACTCTGTTCCTCCATCTTAATCTGGTAGAATCCGGACTTGCAATCGAACTTTGAGAATATCTTGGCACCTTTGATACGATTAACCGGATGTTCTCTCGCTTGGGATATAGTATCCGTCGAATTCCAAAATGTTATTAATTCCCTTGTAATTAATAACAAGTCTTCGCTTTCCTCTTTTGATTTCTCCATGGTTTCGACTAAGAATCCTGGATCGTGTATGGAGAAACTCCTGGTGAAATTAACTTAAGGTCAAGATGTTCCTTAAGATCTTCTCGCATATCCTCACGATCCTCCTGGTTCATAAGGATTGGTTTAAATCTTACGAACTCGTACTCTTTCCCAGGTTTAACCTTTAAGGAAGCTTTAAGCTCGTTCTTATCCCACCAAGCCAAAGGATCTTCATTGTAATTCCTTTGGATCTTCTTCTTGATATCCTCGAGTGATATTTGTTCTTCTATGGTTACATCACTCTGTGGATTCTCCATTAGACTCATCCATAATTCTCGCAACGGCTTCCTGGAGTGACTCGTTCTTCTCCTTGTACTGCGAATAATACGAGTTATTATCCCATATCTTCCGATCCTTTTGGATAGAACCAAATTGTCTATAGGATAATAAAGCTTCACCAAATTTCCTTCGATCCGCCATTTTTGGATTGCGAAGTTTGGCTTCATCACCACGCTTGCGCGAAAAGTAATAGGCATTTTTCGTCAAAAATGCTTCCCGCGATCTCTCGACAATGATCTTATGATCGCATAAGGTTGTGAAAATAAGTCTTCTTGTCTCGTTCTCTGTGTGAACCGCTTGAATGTTTGTAGGAAATTGTTTCCCGAAAAAACATCTCGCACTTTGTCATGGAAATAGATTGGTGGCGTTTTCACTTTGTACCATGGGTACATGCTGCGCCTCAATCATGATTTCTCGCTTGTTTAATTCCACTGTTAAGGATAAGAATCCTTTTAGAGAAATCTCTTCCCGCAATAGCCGGTAAATCTTCTCAATTTCTTTAGGAAAAACATCCGGCTTTGCAAGACATATTCCGGCACTGAATCAATATAGGCGGAAATACTAAATACTCGCCTTGTATTGACATATAACATTCCGATAGAAATGTATATGGAGAATGGACTAGTGGTCATCGATTCTATATCTTTTATTAGCCACTGTGAACTCCATTCCGTCTTGTAATCTTTCCCAAGGTTTATGTTCCTCAAGAAATTCAATTCCCAAAGTATTAATTGTTCCTCGACCTTTCCCCGCAACTCCCGTGATAGTAAGCTCAATTTCTCCTATCTTCAGGCTTCCTTGATACCTTCCAACGATTGGTTGTTGGAGATAACATCACAAGGAAAAATGTTATCCTTTTGAGTGATGTCGAATATTACTTCAACCTCTCGCCATCCTTCGGACATTTCGCCTCTGCCGTTTTAAAAACATCGGGGATGCGCCGAATCGACTTGGTCTCCTTTCTTCCCAACGGATGCTACTCGTCATTCTCGTCTGTTGGAAAGACATCCTTCACAGCTCAACTCGAGACTCCGACTTTTGTTGAAGATCGGTTGATCTTGAATTATCATATCAATCTCCTTAATAGTTGGAGATTCAATGATTTCTCGTAACACTACCCTGGCAAAGTCCTCAAAGATTCTTGGGACTTCAATAAATTCCTTTCTCAAGAATACTTGAAATGATGGGTATTCGAGAGAGCATAGGAAATCTTGTATGTGATCGAGTAAGGCCTGTTTCCTTCTTTCATCAAATCGCCTCTTTTGAAATCTTGATGAAGGGTTAGGACTCTCTTCAAGTCTCGATCTCCCAAATTGTATGCAATTCTAGGATAGACATTAAATGCTAATTTCCCCGCATACAAATTTCTCAGAATCCGCTCAAGGCATGAATCCTTGAGATGTGAGATTCGCTTGTCAAAAATAGCCGTTGAGTGGCGAATCTATTCCTTCCTTGAATGTTGCCTTAATAATGACTCTTATGGCTCCAATGTGAATCCATGAGAGTGTATTTGCAACTTCTCTTTTAACTCGCTTTTGATCTCCTGTATTTCTCTAATAGGGACCAATCGCATCTCGATCGTTAGTTCTGAAACTCCATCGAATGGCTAATTCTCCGGTTGTTACCCCCGTGGATAATTTGGTGTCTTCACGAAACCCAATCTTATCCAATGCTTTTTCCATAGCTCCGATTGTAAATCCATCATAGACTTGAAGCTTTGGATCTTCCTTCATGATTCTCATAAGAGTTTTATGAGAAACCGTCGTGTGAGAGAGAATCCCGACATATCCTCCCTAACTCGTCAAGAATTTCTTCTTCACTCGATTACGAGCCGAGTCACTTCCATCATCGAGAATAGATCTCTTCTTCATAGATGCTTTCATCCGAGGGAATATCCTCAAATTGATACACCAGTATTAAATCCCGATAATAGATGCCTTCTTCGATTTACGGTGTGGCCTCGAATCGTATGACTCCTCGTTTTTGATTATGCAGGTAATCCGTCGAGATATGCCCTCTTGCTCGCATGTCCAAAGCAATTACATCTTTGAAACTTTCATTAGCTCTAGTGTGAGCACGCCCGAAAGTTCTTCTTCCCCGGATTTCTCACGGTACTTGCTTGATTAGAACCTGATGATGAGGCTCTACTCCTGCTTGGTCCGGGTCTTTGCCCCGATTTATAACCGGGCTTTTTGTTTTGACTAACCTTCTAGGTCTCCATGAAGACCTGCTTTTTTTTGTTGTTGCTTTCTCGGCGGTATGGATGGCTTCTCTCCTTCTTCTTCTTGTGCCGCCTTGGTTGACCTCCCACAATCAAGTGTTGGGATATCATTATCCACGCAACATAGAGGAACCGCTTTGTTAATTCCTCTTAATCTCTTGTAATTCTGTGCGGAGTAGCGCTTGATAGCACCATTCGGATAACTTGGCCTTTAGGAAAGACATTTTTCTCGCCACGCTTTCTACTTGACTCCACCCTTGTATTCCCGATAAGCATTTCTCTCCGGGGACTTGGAATCTTGGCAAAGAATAGCATGTGCACTTCTTTTTCCTCAATCTTGGATTTCCACCTGTATTCGGTGAACAACTTGATATATTCGTCAATATGACAAATATCCAAGAACTCAAGGCTATAGAGGGCTTGTTTATATTTCTTTCTTTTTTCATCCTCTAATCCCTCGAAATAACCTTTGTCCGATGAATTGGATTTTGAATAGTTTTGCCATACCATCGACAATTCCTTTAAGTGATTCCCCGATGTGACCGAACTTTTTGTACTTGCGTCGGTCATATCCCGGGCAATCTTCACCGATCCTTCAAGACTCATTTCAAGGAGTAAAATGAATGAATCCTTCGTAAGATCGAGTGTTCTATGAAATTCTCATAGTGAAGCCCATTCATCAATGAGAACTTCTCTTTTTTAAAATCGGGATGTCCAGATTTAACATTAACCCATACGGATGTATTGGGTCGAGGTGCGATCTTCCATAAGGCGTCTGATAAACATTCGGCCTTCCGGTAGGTTGTCTTGTTCCCGCAAGAGGGTTTCGACCTCCTGTTCCTGAAAGTGGATCACTCCCGTCGTAAAATCCCCAAAGATGTGGCATCCTCTCGTCCCCGAGCTCCATGATGCGAACCCGCTTTCTTCGACGTTAGGATTAATCGGTGGCGGTGGTGGAGGAATTGGTCTACCTTGTGGGTCATAGGTAACCAAAGCCGATTCTCACTGCGTTCATCTTTAAATCTACAATACCTAATCCTGCGAAGGATTCTCGCCAGTCGTGTAGATCTTTAAGATTCATCTTTTCCATATCCATCTTTTTAATTTTTGATGGATTTTCCTTTGATGAGAGCAATGAGCTTCTCCTCATCATCCATCTTTCGTATAACTTCTGTTGGTTTCCCTTTTTGGTGTAAATAGGGTACCGTCCCAAAATCAATACGTTTCCTTCCTCCCGGATGGACTTGGCGGTCCTCCGTTCTTGACTCTTTTTCTCAATATCATGAAGGATTTCAAGAGTTTCCTTCGATATTTCACCATCGTCTCCATCCGTTCTCGATCTCGATGAACTTGTCTTGTAGATGAATATGGCGGTTGCCATAATTCTCGCACCGTCTTCTCGATTTCTCTAAGATCTTCGGAGATCTTAGATTTGTCCGAAGTATCTCGTTCCATTCTCGTACTCCATCGAATCATTGTTCTCGATGGGAATTTTCATGAACCGTTTCTTGAAGGTTCATCAAGTGAACATATAAGTGTCCGTTAAGCATCCGAATCGCTTATAATATTCTCGCTGCATTTTGCATTGCCTTAAGGTTTCCCGTCGGCTCCTGCTTGTTCGTTTTCTTCATGTTGGTATTCCCATATATGAAACCTGGTCAAGTGTTCTTGTGCATACATCGTCAATATTTGACGATATGTCCTGTAAGGGTACATCTCGGACATCGGTCCGGATCCATATACTCGAGTAAATTCTCCTCACCAATTGTTAATTACATAAACATAATAAATTTAACTAAAAGTTCTTAATAAACCAAGGCTCTCGATACCATTTTCGAGGATCGCAAGACCTTTGGGAGTATTCAAAGAAAATGCAATGAAATTTATCGTTCGAGGTTGCAAAGTGTAACAACTTTAAAGTTTAGAGTGTAAACTACAAACCATCTTTCCCGAAACCAGGGGTAAAATCGAATTTTATGCAAAGTGTAAAATTTTGTGAAGTTTAGGTTGCAATCAAGAACTTTTCAAAGTTCGGGTTGCAAAGTGTAAAAACCCGTATAGTTTGGGTTGATTAAAAACGTTATCCCTGGATTAGATTGCATACCCTATTGAGAGGTGGACGGTTTGGAATTTTTCCTTTCCTTGAGATAGACTTCATAAATAAGAAGATTTCCAATAAGCTCATCAAACTTGAGTTCCAAGATTTTGAGCTTCCGTGATGGTGGTGACTTTTTCGGACCAAGTGCGTGGTAGAGCATTTAAGATTTTAGTTACCTTGTCTTCTTTGGAAATAATTTTACCAAGTGCCAAAAGAGGATTGACTATATTGTCAAGCCTTTCCACAATCTTTTATATCCCTTCACCTTCGAATATAGTAAAATTACTTAAATCCTTACAAGCATGGGTTTTTGAGGAAATTAGAGAAAATATGATGATAAAATTCGTCATATAAATGTCTGTTTTTGTCACTAAAGTTATTAGGTGACGAAATTTGAGGGCCATAATGATCGTCACCATAGCCCCGTGGTAAAAGGTATATGTGACGATGTTTTTGGTTTGTCACTAAATATTTACTATTTGATGACGCTAATAATCAGTGTCCTCATTTATATCATTTTTTTTGTGACGCCTAACTCGTCACTTTAATGATCAAACTTTTGTCACTCATATTATTATTTTGTCACCAAAAAGTAACATTTTAAATGACGAATGGATAATTTGTCATCCAAACATTAAATTTTGGGGATGAAATTAATTATATTGCCAAATTAATCAAATTTTAATGACGCATTCAAATGTCACAATTGCATTAGCAAATTCGTCATATATTATATAATTTGTCATAAAAGAGATGTTTTATAGTTACACAATATCGGTCGTCACTTAATGAGTATATATATATTGACAAAATAATGTGTCACAAAAAGTAATATTCAATGACACGACATTCATTGTCACCAAAAGATTCTCAAACGCGTGATGACATGTTTCATCACGAAAATATTAACATTACATGGCAAAGTTGATTCTTGTCACTAATGGCGTAAGATTTGTGATGAACCGGTTTGTCATAAAAAAGAAGTATATGGTGACAAAATATTTGTCACTAAATAGTTTTATATGGTGACACACAAATCATCATAAATGACCTATTTTGGGTGACAAATTTAAAATATATACGGGACAATACATGTCGTCATAAAAGGACCATTTTTAAGGACCAATTTTATATTTTCAATAAATGGATATGTATGGTGACGTCTAAGTTCGTTGTGAAAAATATTAGTTTCAGTTACAAAATAGATCAGTGTCACCAATTGATTTTTATATGACGGCATAAATAGCCATTAAATGAGGCATTAGAGACTATATATCTATATATATCAATGTATTAATTTTTCATATTTTATCATTTACATTGCATAAAAATAAAATAAAATCTCATGTTGAGAAAATTCATTATTGACTTTCCATATTATTAATACTTCGATTCAAAATTTGCTCCGATCTAATATTATATTACAAATGCAATTTAAAATTTAAATAAGCATGAAAAATAAAAAGAACCAACATGTTTAAGTAGAACGTGCTTATTTAATCAATATAAGGAAAATGCTAAAATATCCAATTTTCAAATGGAAATTATAATCTACTTGAAAAATATTCGAAAATGAAAAATTAGGCATCTAAACCCAAACAATACTCATATAAATATAAACCATATGTCCCCAGAAATCTTATTTTGTAGCTTAGATATTATTCTCATTGGCAGCCATGAATGCCATAAGTTTGTCGATAGATGCACCTTGTTGACCCAATTGCTCTTTCAAATCACTCACTTGGGCATTTAGTCCACTTACTTGAGATTCTGAATCTTGTAGTTTTTCTTGTGTTTCCTGAAGTTCCTTTTGAAGTTGTTGGGTGGTTGAATCAAAGGATGTGGTGCGTCTACTTGGAGGCTTTGGACCATAGCCAAGACCTTTTATATAACCAGATCCATGGCCAAGCACCTCAAGAACTATTTCTTCATCACTCTTCTCAATTTCTTGCTCTCTATATATAGTTTTCTTGCTTTGCTATCATCAACTCCTATTTAAATATATTGATTAAGAGTACACAATTAATATCATGGTTAATAACAAACCTGGATAATGAAAATGAGTCCGTGACTTACCCAATTTTCTTTTGCCTCCACTGTTGACCAACCATCGTTTTCTTTATAATGAGTACGTTTATAGAACTCAATCCTATCACATTGTTCTCCATTTAGCTCCTTCTGAGCCTAGTCAAAAAAAAGAAAAAAAACTCACAGTAAAAAAATAAGAAATTGTGTCAATTTAAGGTTACTTAATAACAACTCACAATTCACTCCATAGCACTGTCGACAGAGATGTTTCTTAGTTTATAACATATTCTCATTATATATATATATATGTTGTAGCTAAGTGTGTGTGTGAAAAAAAAAAAAAAAAAATACTAAGCAAAATTTTTTAAAAAGAATTATATTAAAAATTTATATGCTTTTTCGTTATTTTCTAATCCATTGTATATATATATATATATGTGTGTGTGTGTGTGAGAGAGGAAAATCTTAGAGAAAGCAAACAAAAAGCTATTATTTTCTAATCTGATTGTGTTCTCTGCCATGAAACAGATTGGTCCCAATGTCTCAATCTCAGCTAATGCTCAGATAGGAGCTGGTGTAAGGTTTGTCAGCTGCATTATTCTTGACAATGTTGAACTCAAGGTACTAATCACCCGAATTACTAGATATGATTGGTATTAATGCGCGTCTGAACATTTCAACTCATTTGATATGTTTGTGTTATAAATGGAAATGCAGTGGTGATTCATGTGATTGTTGGATGGAACTCTTCCATTGGAAGGTGGTCAAGAGTCCAGGTAAGTCCAACAGTGTTCGCCTTTATTTTTAGCTCACCGCAAGTGTACGGTGTACGTTATAGAAAAGGGTAGCAAGGTCGTATCCACGGAGACTAATAAATTAATGTGCTAAGTATTGAACTAAGATAGTCTTATTTTTATTTAGACGGTCGTAAAATGGTGGTTGTTGTGAGATTAAGACAATTAGGACTACTAAAAACACAAGACTAAGACAATCTAAATAATTGAAATATCAAGATGATGAAATGGATTCCCGGGTTAAGGTTTCGATTAATATCCCTCTTGTTGTCCAATTTAATCAAAGTCAAGTTATTATCAATATTCCAATAAGACGATCACGAAAATATTTTATCCTCCCTCTCGAGATGCATATGAAACGTAGATTGAAATACCTATGCTAGAATCTCTACTCAACATGAAGTATTCAACTCCCAAAAGTTTAAAAGATCAAATGTCCTCACAAATATTTACAAACCTCTCGATTCATGCAAATATTTGTGTCGAGTACTCAAGATCTAATATTGAAACTCATCTCTCAAATTATAAATCAATATATCAAACAAGTTAAATCATTGATAAAGTGATAAAACAAGAATAAGCTCAAAATACTCAAATAGGCTTAAAGACAATAACTTCAACTAAGATTAAAACATTCCACAAGAGTTCATTAATCTACTTCCAAAACCCGGAAATCTAAAGAGTTTAGCTACACATGATGTCTAAACAACTCATAAACAAATTGTTCAAAGTCATGACAAACTAAAATGAAAGATTAAAACTACAAGAGAAGCAAGAAAAACTTAGGAAAGTCAACAATCTCTCGATGTATCTCCGTTCCTTGAGCTCCGATGCAACCCGATTGTCTCCTTGATATCTTCTTCCAAGAATAGACCATTGTCTTGTGTGCTATAGCCAAAAATGTCAGAATGTTCCTTGGCGTGCGCCCCAAAAAGTGCTTATATACCTTTTAGAAAGTTTTAGGGCACATTGTTGTCATGGTACTGCAATACAACAGGGACGCACGGGCCGTGCGTGGGCGCACGGGTTACCCGTGCGTCATGCCGTAGGCCAAACCTGTTTTTCACCAACCAGCGCACGGGTCGTGCGTCGACGCACGGGTTACCCGTGCGCATTGCCGTAGGCAACTTCCAAGTCTTCAGTGGTGCACGGGTGGTGCGTGTACGCATGGGTTACCCGTGCGCATTGCCGTACCCTCAATAATCCATTCCCAGGGTCGCGATCAGGCGCGCGCCCTACCCGTGCGTCCTCTATTTTGCCTCATTTGTGGTATTTCTTCTTTGCTATGCTCGTATTTATCTCCAAATTACTTCAGATATCATTAAATTCCTTCAAAACGAGCAAAGCATAATATCTTTCCCACAAAGAGTGAATACGAACCATTTCATATGAGTTTATGCATGTTTAATCACCATTTTTGTCAATATTAAACCTTAAAAGACATGCAAAACTCACACCTATCAAACAGTTTATCCAACTCAGTTATATAATTACATGTCACAATTATCTCTAATTGATAAATAACAGATGGGTAGATCATAGAGATGTTACCTGATATTGTGTACGAGTCCTCTAGAGAGAAAATGAAAACATTTTCAGGCTTTCCGTCTACCATCCAACTAGCACCTCTCAGGCATGAATTGTGTCTTGGAACATGCCAGCTAGTTAAAGAGCTTGCTTAATGTCGAAGTGAATTGAAACTATTTAATAACATTGAAAACTAGGGAAGCATAAAGGGCCTACACCTTGAAGCGCATGTGAGTTGCTGAAAACTAGGGAAGCGTAAAAGGACTGCACCTTTTCGCTTCTTATGTATTATCTTCTCTTTGAAGTATTTGTTCTTATTTTCAGAAGTTTTTGTAAGACTAAGAGATGCAGATGTTGCTCATATGCATTCAGAAGTACTATAATCAAAGATTAGGTGTGAGCCTGCAATGAAGCGTAAACGTTAATTGCTAAAAGTAATATATATGAAACATTGGTGCATAAAAGCATAGAATCAGTGCAAATTTGATGTTTGTTGCATAATTGCTTAGATTTCATACATTTCTTGATGCATCAAGTTTTTTTCATACTTTTTTTGTTCAATTTTTTTATGTCTGTTGAATATAGATAAAATATATGAAAAACATAGTATTTGTTTTTTACCATGTTAAGTTAAAGAATGAAGTTTAATAAATGGTATGCTCTGGTCGACTCTATATATTATGCCCCGCCCAAGGTGATGTTTAACATGCATACATGTATGTATAGTGTCTGACGTAAGAACCTGCTTAAATTGAAAAATGATTATAAGATGGACCTGTCACTTTTAGATATTAGATATACAACTAAATATTTCTTGTTGAAATTGATAATGCTCTGTTTTTATGTTGTTTTTTTTTTTTTTTGAAATCTTTGTTTCTTTTCCAGGCTCAATATGAAATGGTTGTGCCAGAGATCTGGGCAGATACAAAACGCAAAATGCACATACATGTTGTAGGAGTTGGCACTGATGGAACCATTTATGTGGTTCATGCCTCTGTTGCTAGTCCACCTATGTTGTTTGAGAATTCGGTAAGTGAAGAAGTTGTTCTCGTGTGTAATATGTAGGAGCATTGCCATATGGTTGAATAATGTAAAATAGTTAAAAGGGAGAAAACCAGTACTTTGTGATATCTGAACGTTATCAAACGACAAAGGAAAAACGCAAAATAAATTGGGATTGAAAAGATATATTCAGGCAATGTCAATATGCACGAAGTGGTTGAAAATTAATTACTAGGTTGTTCGTTTTCAAGTCAAGTGATGTGCATCTAAAGGGATAAAGGAAAATCCGCAAATCATACTCAAAAAACTCTAGACATGTGAATGAAATTATTTTTGGTTTATTCTCTTGCAGAGGCTATTTAATTATTCGTTTACTCTCTTGATGCCTCTAGACATCTAAATGAAGTTATGTTTTGGAATCATTTCATGAATGTTGCCTTTTGTGTGCAGTGTGGTTAGGTATATGAAAGAATTTAGTGACATCAAGTTAGATTGTTTTTAATGTTACTCTACTTGTATATGCTGGTGTACTTCTCGTTAACAATTATGCAGGCTTTCCTTTGGGAACCATATTTTGAGTTCATTTTCTTTTTATCTTAGCTACTAAGTGCAGTTATCTCTGTTTCCAGCACTTTATTTAATTATTTGATATGTTAATTGTGCATAGTATGGAGTGGAACTAAAGAGAAGACCGATCGAAGTTCATGATTTTGGTGATCGCCATCATTGGTTCTCGTTTTGCTTAGTTTTACTAGGCTAGCTTTTTGTCTAATTTGTAATGGAATTCGTGTGGATATTGGTTTTCTTTTGTTGGTCAACTAGAATTGTTATGGGTTGTAAAATAATTTGTATTTGACTTAAGTTGTATTCGGAAATATTTGACATTTGCAATGAATTTGAATTTTAGATTTAGATTTGGTAATTATGTTATATTAAGTGATTGGATTGTCATGAATATTTAGAGTGTTTTTTTTAATTATTTATGCAAAATGTGTGGTGATCATTTTAAAGACAATGGTGTTGAAGATGTCCGTGTTGTAAAAGAGTAAGAAATACACAACGGTGATTCACCATTGTCTTTTAGGGAAAAAATTGTTGCAGATATTGGCGTTGTAAAAAAGAGCACCAATAGGTAATGGTGTTTCATCTAGACAGCGGTGTGTAATAGTTGCTATCTAGTAATCTTTTGGAGCTAAAAATCATATTATGGTTCTCTGTAGTTGCTTGTAATTATTTTTATTTTCTTTGGAAATGACATTATCAAGTAAAGTTGAAATTCTCTTGGGTGACCTGACACATTGTTATAGCCTCTCAAATTTTTAGCATAACATTTTTCTTTAAATTTAACCACATAATAAGATTTTGTTATAAAACAATATCATCTCTTATTTGACTAACTAATTCTTGATGAAATATTATCTTTAGTTAATATTTGAGAAATTAAATTATTTGTGTTAAATTATTATCTTTTTGCCTTAAAACATTTGCCTCTAAATGTTTTTTTGACGAATTCGACATGCAACGTCAATATATTCAAGACAAATAGTTTTGTCACTAATCAAGTAAGTTCTTTAATGATGAATTATTATAACTCGTCATATATAATTACCATACATGACAATAAAATTGTCATAAATTATATTATTACATCTTCAATTTTTTTACTTATTGACAAATTTATTTGCATTGTCAGTGAATATAAATATTTACGACGAAGCAATTGCGTCACTTATCAATTCAAATAATTAATGACGAATTACTATCTCGTCATATAAAATTAATATTTGTGACAAAACGCAATGTCATCAATAATATGAGTTGTCTTTAAAACATATACCATCATTAAATATGAATATTGTTGACAAAAAAATGTTGTCACAAATTTATTATAGTTATTAATGACAAAATAGAATATTGTTATTAAATGAAATATTTTGTGACACCACATGTCATCACCAATTATTAATATTTTGTCACTGAATATTGATCTTCAAACTTTTATTATGAGATTCCACCGTCAAAAAAATAATGTGACAGATTTCATTTAATCGTCATGAAATAGTCCAATTAGTGACGACATTTAAGATCAATAGTGACACAATTAAATGGTGTCATAAAAATGTATTTTTCAGTGACAAAAATAAAATTCGTCACTGTTAATGAAAACAAATATGACAAATATTTATGCGTGGCAAGAAATTTCGTCATAAAATGTGTGATTTCTTGTAGTGTTGTTTCACCTTCTTGGTTCTCTCATAGATGGTTTCCAATTTTGTCCACACTTCGTGTGTGGGTCTTATTCCCCTAATTTGATTATACTTGTAATGGTAAGTGAACAATGTAAAATATTTAAGGCCTTACCGTTTAAGGAGAATGATTTCTTATCGTCATTATCGAATTCCTTGAAACTTTTGGGAGCTAGAGTTTCGTCTTCCAATTTTTTTGTTGATTTGGCCACTCCTTCAATAATTGCATTCCAAAATATCGAATCCGCAACCTTGTAGGAAACACTCAACTCTATCTTTCCAAACAGCATGATTGTTGGAGTCGAAAAATGGAGGCATGTTGGAGAAAGCACCGGTTGGAAGATAGCTCTCGTTCGTAGACATGAATCTTTCTCTTTACTCGGAAAGTATAAACGAGTTTGCCAAAGAATTTAGCTTTGATACCACTTGTTAGTCCAGGTGGCTACAAAAATTTATAGGGGGTGAATAGATTTTCCCGATTTTCCGATTTATGCCATCTTTTCCGAACAATATGAAGAAGAAAAGAAAAGTGCAGAAAAAATGAATCAACACTCAAGGATTTATAGTGCTTCAACCCACCCAGGGCCTACATCCACTACCACCCGGTATGTTTAAGTGGTTTTTGAAAGAATGAAATGTTATTAATCAATACAAAACGATTACAACTCCATCTTTGAAGAGCACCAAACTCTTCTTACAATAACAACCTTGAAGAGCGCCAAACTCTTCTTACAACCTTAAAGAGTACCAAACTCTTCAACACCTAGTGTAATCAACCAAGTATGTTCTTGCCAAAAGAACACTCAATAAGTATGTCTTGTTTTGGATGATTTTGATCAATCATGATTACAACTCAAATGGAAGTTTACAATTTTGAAAGTGCAAGTGTAATCAAAAGCAAAGCTTAATAAGCAAAATGTGAAAATGTAGTGCTTAGGCTGCTACAAAAAGATATGAAAATGAGAGCTTGAGAATTTTGCTGAGATATTCTTGTTGTGATGTAGAATTGCGTGTTGTATTTGATCCTTTAAATTTTCAACTATTTATAGAGAAGCTTCAAGATTTGATTTCCAACAAAGGCTCCTCAAAATTGAATTTCGTCTGCAAAAGATGAATCAAAAATCTACAAAAATGGTTAAGAATTGATAAAGTAAATCTTGTTGATAAATGCTACTGCAACGGATAGAATTTGCTATCAAATATCTTATATCGATAGGTCGCTATGTTAAAATTCAAAAGTTTAAACCATTGGATCAAGATTTGACACAGAATGGCATATAGAGCGATCGATCACTGTCTATAGCGACCGGTTGCCATACCATGGCGACGATTTCTATGGATAGTGACCGTTAATGGCATATAGAGTGATCGATCACTATCCATAGCGACCGGTCTCCATACCATGGCGACCGGTTGCTATGGGTAGTGATCGTTCACTTATAAAATAAAGAAAAAACACATTTTTTCCGAAGCTTCAGGTCCCCCTACTATAGTGACCGATCGCCCTCTTCGCAGGGACTAATCTGTTTTTGAAAACTTTAAAAAACTTTCAGGTACCGATTGCCCTATAGTCACCCTCAATACAGAGATGTCTAATTTTGACAAAAATGAAGTTCAAGTGATACTTCATAAACTTAAGATAAACTTTACTTGTAAATTTGAAGTATTTTGACAATTTAATAAAAATGTTATTTTGGTTGAAAATCCAATATGTGAAATCATCAAAATAAAAAATAACTTTGTTCTAACTGATCGAGAAATTCTTACCGCAAGCGTACGGTGTCAAATTTTAGTACAGTTTTGAAAGTGGGGTTATCGTCTCTACATGGATTATTATCAAATTTTATACTAAGTACTATAATTAAAATAGCTTAATTCAATCTAGAAATCGAAAAGAGATGAGTGTTTATTAAACTAAAAAGAAGACTAAAATTAAACTAACAATTTGGTTCAGACAATTAATCAAACACTTAAGATATAAATTCTAGAGGGTTGATTTCACCTAGTTATCCCTTATGTTCTCAATCCAGTTTATTAATCACAAGTTATTAATCTATAAGTCAATATCCCTACCGTTTATCACTTCCTCTCTCGAGTGCCAAGTGGTTCTATGTTCCAATTCTGATTTCGATATCTCTATAAAAATCATAAATTAAATCCTAATATGCTCAATGAATATTCTATCACAGGCTTCAAAAGATTCATAAACCTCTCGGTTCTATGAAACCCTAGGTTGTGCTATTCTATAGTCAGGCGTTCAATTACCTCTCTCGAGTGCCAAATCAAACACGCTAAATAATCTAAACTATTGATCAGATAATTTAGATACAATCAAATCAAATAGCACAAATAGATTAATAAACATGCGAATTTCATAAACTGGAAATCAAAACATAGGTTCAAACGTAAGTTACATCAATCCCCTAGAAAGATGGATTTAGCTCATAATGGATGAACAAAAACTCATAAAGAAATAATTATACATCTCAAGAATTGACAAAGAAAAGCAAAGAAAGGATTGAAAAGAGAAGAGAAGGAATTCTCTCTGTGTCTAGATGAGAAGTGCCTTCAATTGCCGTTCCAAACCCTAGCTCCATGCCTCTTGTCTTGCGTTGTGCTCAAAATAATGTCCGACCCCCGTTTGTGCGTCCAACTGATGTATTTATAGGCTAAAACCCTCAAAATCCGTCAAAAAGGCCCACGAAAATCATAGTCCAGCGTTCAGCCCGTTGCGCGCACTGCATCCCTCCATCGCATGCTGCAGCGTGCGCTGAGTATGCATGTTTCACCCGCTTGGCGCGCTGCAGTGCCTCCTGCTGCGTTGCAGTGCGCGCTGAAGACCACCATCCGCTGCACATGTCGCGCGTTGTGGCCCCTGACCTGGGCGCTGCAGCGCGCGCAGAACGTTGTACATGTCGCACGCTGGCGCGCTGCAGTGCCATCCAGAACCTGCCCTGTGCCGCTGTATCGTTTTCAGCCCCCGCGCTACGGCGCGAGGGTTTTGGCACTGCGGCGCTCAACTTTACTCAATATTTTTCCGCTTTTCTTCATTCTAACTTGCGATTTTTCCCTTCCAACACATTTTTTAGCATTTTTGCTCAATTTCGGCTACCAAGACCAGTCCCAACTCTCAAACGACAACAAATTACATGAATTTGACTCAAATGACACTAAATATACCCAAAAACAACGCAAAATCCTAGTCTAGAATACTCAATACATTGGTATAAAACCAACTTAACAAATACCCCCAAACTTAGACGATTGCTTGTCCTCAAGCAATTACAGACTCTATAAAATCAACAAACATGAAGGAAACAAAAATAAAGACGACTGAGTCAACAGACTAACTGCAAAACTTCACAACCAAACTCATTCGTCTCAAAATTTGTTTCACTATCAATCAAGCACGTGTTTTCACAATGTGATCATGAAGGTGGAATGTTCATGCCAACTCTGTTTCATTATCCAGACAGATTCACGCATTCAAGTGTTTTCAAGATGATCCACTTTCTGAATATAAAGATGAGATGCTTACGGGACTCCATAGGCTTGTCTTTCACACTAATCTCCACTAATGTAGGCTAATGTAACACAAGGATCAATAAGACTTTCAAAGCTTGTAATGTGGGCTTAGGGTAAGGTAGGAAATATAGGATTAAGTGGCTCAAATCACCCAAACACACAATTATCACTTCGAATCATCAATTAACAACTACCCTTCACTTTTTGACATCCCCAATATTTATGAACTTTCAATCCCGCTCATTTTTCTCATTTTTTTTGAAACCCCCAAACTTATTCTTTTGCATACATGGTGTTTCATATTTTCTTTTCTTGGGCAACTTCATGCAATTAAACACATACCCTTCTCATCATACCCTCCTCAACCTTCAACATTGTTCTATACTTAATGTGTATGAGTGATGGGTAATTAGGATTTTCACATTTAGGCTCTGGGTATTAGATTGGTTTCCAAAGAAACGGGTTTATAAGGCTCAACGGGGGATACTAGGGAAAATATAAAACAAAGGTAGGCATTTTAGGCTCTAGCTTGTTCAAAGATGGCCTAAATCACTTCCTTAGTGTTACTTCACCTAGGATTTCGCCTCGACTAGTGATCAGACAAGTTCTAGAATCCTGTGGGATCATACAAGAAACACTCAACCGCATAAATCATCCCCAAATACATCAATAGAGTTAAGCACATAGATGGAATTAATGATAAGAGATTAGATCACAGTTCAAACACATGCTCTCTTGATCGTTCAACTCATATTCAACAAATTAACTTAGTCATGCAGTTTCACAGTTTTACAGACGACCCGACTCAACTCTAGACTCTTTTTTCATTTTTTTTTTTGACTCAAGACTCGACTTGATGAATAAAAATATACTACACTCCCCCAAACTTAAAACGAGTTGTCCTCAATGGAGAGGTGGGAAAAAGGACTTTCCTGATAGCTGAGGAGCGAAAGCTCCTTATCAAAGTCATGTGGTACTAATACATGTATGAGTTGTCTCGTATAAGCTCACAATGCATCCTAGCGCACAAGCCCGTGGGTGTTGTATGCCTCCAGGGTGTGGTCTTGTTCCTCCCCTTCTCCTTAGCCCGGTCCTTTTTTGGTTTCACATTTTTGTAACCTAGCAAGGTAGACAAGAAAATAAAACTCGTGGAACCACGAAATTCGGTTACGGGTGAGAACTCGAAAATCAAAGTACGTATGTAATGCACCTAAGTGGAAAATGTAGTGCCATGTCAAAATGTTAAGCCTAGATATGCAAGATGGCACTCAACAATGTGAAAATGTCATTGGGGCATTTGATCAAACACCTCATATGCATGAGTTTTGGAAAAGATGGTACATGCAATGAATAACTCAATTCAATCCCCAAATTCAACACCAACCTAAATCTAGCATGAACAACCAATCCACAATCTACAAATCAACAACAATTATCCTAGCACTACTACAATCCAATCACACCAAAAATCACAAGATGGGGAAAACCATGGGGTGGGGTTTGAAAGTTGCAAACTTACCAAATAATGAGTGGAGGGGATGAAGATGGTGTGTGTGGTGTTAGAGTGCTCCTTTGTGAAGATGGAATGGGATATGTGGGATTTTGGATGAAAAATATGGTGTGCCAATGCCAAGAGACATAATGTGGTGCTTTAGAACAAATGAGGCCCATGGGACTGTTTTAAAAACAATTTGTGGGCGCCCAGTTCATCATTTTTTTTTAATTATCAAAGCGTTTCTGTCGCCTGCAAACACAATGGGTTAGTGTTGGGAAATTATTTTGTAGATTTTGATGAATGCCATGTAAAACTTAGAATAGGGAGTTGGCACCCCATTCTTGTTGTAAATTGCATTGTAATAGATAGGGCTGGTAGAGTTGAGTCAAGTCAGCTATGCCTGAACATGCAAGAAGACGACTGGAGACTAAAAGGAAGACTCACCGTGAGGCAAATGAGTGTGGCAAAGAAGAGAAGACAGAACTCGATCAAGGTGCAGCTAAGATGCAGCTGAGTGAAGTATCAGTCAAGTCAACTCAAGATAGCCAAGTCTCAAGTTGAAGTGACAGACGAGTCATCTAATGATTGGAAGCTGACTCTAAGTCACCTGGGGAAGGCAAGGAAATGCAGTCAAGTCGAGATAACTGAAAGAGATCCGTTGCACAGAAATCAAGAGAATTACTTAAACAAGTAATACTTCCATACTACCTTTTTGAAGTGCTCGACCCCGAGAAGCATGCAAAAGGAATAAACCAACGGGAAGCACCGCACCGTGTCGAACTCGAAAAGTCAAGAATCGTTCACACGAGGAAACATAAATTCCAAGGACTGCAACAAGACAAGCCAACGACCACAAGTGACTTTCAAAAATAAGCCTATCTCTTCAACGGGCAGATTTTTGAAAGATCACTACAAAATGCTAAGGAATCACTCTGAGAGAATGTTACCGACCTGAACTACGAACATTCAAGCTAACATTTGAACTGTAACCAAAAATCACTCTCAAGACATTCAAGCTCAATCCTCAAGCCTACATTACGAAGGAAATCAATCCAACACTCACCTGTGAAGGAAAGACAACTTCAATCAGTTAAAGAGGAAACATTTGAAGAATCAAGGGGTCTACATTCCACGAAGGATTGTAGAAAGGTTCAAGGTTGAACCAGGCTTAAGCTATTTGGAGGGCTTCGTGATCAAATCCAAGGAACTTAAGCAAGTGGGTTGTAGTAGCAAGGCAGCTGCCCTGTGAAGAAGCTGAGTCGTACGAGAAGCCAACTGTGTGACCAAGGCATCTCCAGACTGAGTCCCAAAGGATCAAGTCACCGTGTGATCAAGACTTGTATCCGGATCATTAACCACTCGTATATTGATCAATACTTAGTGGATTCCTCCAAGAGTTGGAGAAGAGAGGAGTAGAAAAATTACCCCATCTTCGAACCTCTATAAAAACTTATTGTGTCATTTACATTTCAGCACTTTAATTTCTGCATCTTATTTTAATATTTGCTGATAAATTTGCTATCCAATTGATAATCAATTGAGTGCTAAAACCAAGTATTAAAACAAACTTAACCAAATTCAAGGGTGTTAAGTCTTCCACTGAAAACATATCACAGTAGTTAAGT
Organism: Rehmannia glutinosa; assembly: GCA_016081115.2. Classification (NCBI taxonomy): domain Eukaryota; kingdom Viridiplantae; phylum Streptophyta; class Magnoliopsida; order Lamiales; family Orobanchaceae; genus Rehmannia; species Rehmannia glutinosa. Next base: position 16,260,911 of record CM071933.1, read on the forward strand.
CTTTAGTCAAAACAAATGAGTTATTCTATCAACAAACTCGAGTCGAGTCGATTGAGTGACTAACTCTACTTGATTAACTAACTTAGTTGTCCATCAAGGACTCAGCTGTGAAGTATTAACTCTGAACATTTTTAAAAGGACTAAATCGAAAAGTTGTTAAGGTTTATTCAACCCCCCCTTCTAAACCTTACACTCACACCCCTTGGGACCTACAAGTGGTATCAAAGCGGTTGATTCATTGAGCCTTCCGCACTGGTTACTGGGCTAGATCTCCAAATTTTTCAAAGCTTGTTTTAGTACTTAATCTTTCAAAACTTTTCTATTCAGCAAAGTTATTATCATGGAAGCAAATTTGACACGCATCCCTATGTTCACAATTGAAGAATTTGATGATTGGAAAATTCGTATGCGTGCTCATCTATCAAAGATTACACGATGAGATGTGGATAGTGATAGAAGATGGGCCACTCCAAATCTTAAAAGTGAACACAAACTGCTAGGAGAGTTGCGGTGAAGGAGAAGATGATGTCGCTCTTGCACCCCGGACTTATGGTTGAAAAACCAAGAGCTGAATGGACAAATGATGACAGAAAAAGATATAACTTGGACAATGTGGCCAAGGACATTCTTTACAAAACTTTGGACAAAGCCATGTTCAACAAAGTCAAATCATGCAAAACGGCAAAAGAAATCTGGGACAAGCTAACCTTGATTTGCGAAGGATCAAAGCAAATCAAAGAAAATAAACTATCTGTGGTTGTACAAATATTTGAAAACTTTAAGATGCTTGCAGAGAAAACCTCGATCACCGGATGCTAGATTCACGAAATCACCAATGAACTATCGCACTTGGAAAGGAATATACACAGAAGGAAATGTGTATGAAGATTCTAAGAAGTCTCCCAACTGAGTGGGATATGAAAGTCATGGCCATGAGACACTCCATGGACCTATCAAAAACATCCAACCATGAGCTATTCTCAGATCTCAAAGCCTAGAATTTGAGAGAAGAAAAGATCAAGAAGAGACAGATTTTGCCCAAAACAAAATACTCTAATTGTCAAAGATGGCAAAAGAGTTGAGGTCAAAGAGGTCATTGACCAAGAGGAGATCGCACCGATGGTTAAAAGGTTCAACAAGTTCTTCAATAAGAACTACAAAAGAAGCAAAGGTGAATCCTCCGAGAAAACACTCGGCTCACCTCCAAGTCAAGGGAAGACGGACCACCCAAGAGAGCGAGCATCAAAAAGTTGAATATCAAAGAGCCGACAATCCAAGATGGAAAGAACTAATCAAAAAGTTGAAAATCTATCTTTGAACCGCAGCAGTAACCTGGTCATTATGCCATTGAATGCCCATATCCTGTAGTCAACAAATACAGGAATGAAGAGGAAAGAAAAGTCTTCGGGAAAGAAGACAGAAAAGAGAAAGGCAATGTTGGCCGAGAGATCATTGATACAATCAAGTCAAAAGACACAAAGCAGACTCGGAGAGTAGTGAAGTCGACTACTCAAGTGACTCGATGAAGAAGCCTTGATCCGTCTAACGGCTAAAGAACAAAACCAACCTGATCAAGAAGATGAGGTACACTCTAACTTATCACACTCAGATACTAGTGATTGTGACACACACACTTCATCACCCACTGATCTTTATGATTCATTAAGCAAAATGATGAAAGATTTTGAACACATTAAATCCTCACACACACTACTAAATGAGGAGAACAACCTACTTAAGAGCCAAAACTCACAGTTGACTTAGGATCTGAGTACTCTAAGTCAAATAGCTGATGAGAATAAAAGTCTAAAAATTTGAAAATGCTAAGCTAATAGCAGAGATAGCTGCTATAGAAAAGAGGGAGAATGATCTCAAAAATGTGATTGCCTCATTCACTAAGGTATCTAAATCATTGGATGATCTTATTATGAGTCCTTTTTGATTCTTAGATTGTGCACACAAAAGTGGTAGAGATGTTAGACGATTTGCAAGCTTATGGTAGTTCTACATTCACTGGATTGAATTTGAGAGTAAACATTATCCATACACTTCTGAGAGTCGAGTGATACACTATCTTCTTGTGAGTCGCGATGTCGAATACCCAAGAGAGTATTGATTATGCCGAGTTTATGAATGATGACTTCTTGATGATGAGTTACATGGTTTCCTTGAGTATGGAGTCGAGTGCTATTTAATGTTTATAGTGTTCTTGGGTGTTCTTTCATTTTTACCCCTTATATTATTTTTCTATATTTGCTCGAGGACGAGTAATTCTTTAATAACCCGGAGGTGGGTTCAAGACTAGGGCTGCAAATGAACCAAGCCGTTCGTGAGCTATTCGGAGCTCGATTCGATAAAAGCTCGTTCTAGTTCGTTTAATGAGGCTCGTTAAAATAAACAAACCAAACTCAAACTTAGAGATATTCGGTTCGTTAGCTCGTGAACAAGCTCGTGAATAGACTCGATAGTAAGCTCGTATAAATTGAACTAATAATTTGATTTTAATTTTAATTTTTCATTTTTTTACTTAAGATAATATAAAAATATTTCAATAAAATTAATTTTTTGAATAAAATTATAAGTTTTAATAAATATATTATGAATTTTAAATATAAATTTTATTTTTTTGTAATAAATTGAAGAATATTTTAATTTTTAATTAATATTTACTAAGCTCGTTTAGGAATTAGGCTCGATAAGGCTCGAATGTTCGTGAGCCATCAATATGTTCGATAAATTTAGGCTCGAGTTCGACTCGATAATAAACGAGCCAAACTCAAACACTCAAAAGTTCGGCTCGGTTCGGTTCGATTGCAGCCCTATTCAAGACATTCATGTTGTTGCTGTAAGAGAGATTCTCATGATTGCGAAGTCGCGGGTGATAGTGAGATGGTAATGGATTACCTCTATTATTAAAATCCTGGTTATTCATATAATTGACTTGCTCGGTCTCATGAGTGGCAGCTGCGTGAACGGCTATGAGTGAGAGCGCGGCTTGCTGTGGTGTGCCGCCAGTATTCATGATTGCTAATTGCTTCGTCAGACTCGAGATTTGAGCTACCAAAGCTGACATTGTATCAAGCTCAAGAACACCAGCAACCGGCTTTGGCGCTGACCTCTAGGAGAGCCATTGATAATTGTTTGTGGCCATTTCTTCAAGCAGAAGTAAGGCCTCAGTCGGAGTTTTAGCCATCAATGTACCTCCTGCTGCCGCATCTAGTATTGTCCTCGTATGCCCATTCAACCCATTGTAAAAATACTGAACCCTCTGTCAGTCTGCATAGCCATGTTGTGGGCATCTCCGCAACATATCTTTAAATCGCTCTCAAGCTTCATATAGCGGCTCATAATCAATCTACTGGAATTGGGCTATCTCGCTCTTCAATTGGAGTGTCTTGCTGGGAGGGAAGAATTTTGCCAAATAAATTAAAAGTATTATAGAAACATCATGAATAAAAAAATACAATTCAATTTTTGATCTAATACATGAAAACATAAAAAACATGGAAATAACTAGGGAGAAATATAGAAACAAACCAAAAACAATATAGAAAACACTATGTAAGCAAAAGGAGTTAAAAATAGGTAAAAAATTGTATTTAAACATCGAAAACTACATGGAAACAACAAAAAAAATATTGAAACAACATTAAAAATGGTATGGAAACAACCTAGAAACAACGTAAAAAATATTAAAAACACCACATAAATAAAAAGAGCTTAAAAATAGGTAAAATTTGTATTTACACATTGAACACTACATGGAAAAAATAAAAAATATTATTATAACAACATTAAAAATATTATAGAATAACACAGAAATAATATAAACAATGTACAAAATAATACATGAACAAAAAACAACATAAAAAATAGATAAAGTTATTTTGAAACATCGAAATATCAAAGAAACAGGGTCGTTCCTAGGTTTTAAAGGGTCTGGTACGGAAAAAAGAAAAGTGGCCCTTTGTATTCATATAAGAAAATTACAAATAACTTTCCTCAAAAAAAAAAGAAAAAAGAAAATTACAAATAACTAATTAATCAATGTTACGGAAAGTAATGTTCATTATAGGTGAAATCATAATAATGAAACATTATATTTCTACCTCAATGTTTCCAATTTCATTAAAATAATGCTACAAAAGAGATATTTTAACATCCATATTGTCATATATTTAAGGGATAATTACAAAAAGTACCCCTGAGGTTTGACATAATTTCAAAAAAACCCAGTTAACTTTAAAACTTACAAAAAGTATCCCTGAGGTTTGAAATATTTCTATTTTTGTTTTCAAAAAAAAACTTATATTTCTATTTCAAAAAAAATTATATTTCTTTTTTTAAAAAAAAAAGAATGTAATCGTTCTTAAAAGGAATAGAATATTCTCTAAAAATATTCCATAATACTTTCACAAAATTGCAAACCGGCCCATGCAAAATTCAGATATCGCAATAGCGGGAAGGACAAGAATTAATCAGTCATACGTAGTATGTACTACACTCAAAAGGAAGAAGACAACAATCTGCAAAATAACAAACATTAATCACACAATTCCTTAGTGTCCTCGTCTCCTCCAAAGCAATACCAAGAAAACCCATGAAAACCCGATGGACCTTATTAATCTGTCTCTCTCTGATCATCCTGGCCGTCCGTTCGGCTGATCATATCCATGGAACTGCGCAGATTGTACCTCTACGTACCACGCCGGAAGATAATATTCGGATGCGGGGCGGCGCACCTTTCAAGATTGCACTATTTGCGGACCTGCACTTCGGTGAGGCCGCGTGGACGGAGTGGGGCCCGCAGCAGGATCTCAATTCTGTGAGAGTTATGTCTGCTGTACTAGACAAAGAGAAGCCAGGTGTGTGATATGATATAAAGTTGTTTAAAAGTTTCGTGTGTTTTTTTGAATAGTATTTGTGAATTCAGTGTTAAAAATCTTTTCTTGGTACATAGTGTGAAATACTTGGAATTGAGAGAAGAGATGAAAGCATGATGAATCAAGAAATGAAAGTAGAATTGATTGAATGAATTAAATGAGGCTGTTTACATAGTTTATATACAACATATTACTATAACTGCAAATGATCTAATGGATGGAAATTGATCATGAACCAGATGATCAATGATGAATACTGTTGCTATGTCAACTAACTTAACTAACATTTAACTAACTTTGAGTCTTGTTTGGAATTGAGTCTTGACACCCCCCGCAAGTGGAGGATGGATGTCAACCATGCCCAACTTGGTAGTGAAATGGTGAAACAAGTTAGGAGGTAATGGCTTCGTCATAATGTCTGCAGTCTGTTGAATGGAGGGTATATGAATGATCTTTATTAACCCTTCCTGTATCTTTTCCCTCACAAAGTGACAATCAAGTTGGATATGTTTGGTTCTTTCGTGGTGGCAAGAATTTTGAGATATGGCAAATCTTGATTTCTTTGTCTGTATATATAGGTAAATTGTTTGTTTGGAAGTGCTTGTAGATCCTGTAGTAGGTAGCTAATCCACCGGGAATCTCACAGTTGCTAGAGCTATTGCTCTATACTCTGCCGTCCTGAGGAACGGCCGGATTGGGTTGTTTTAGCCTTCCAGGATATAAGAGAGTTTCCTAAATATATGGCAAATCCACTGATGCTTCTTCTAGTTGTAGGACATCGAGCCCAATCTGCATCAGAAAAAGCATGAAGGTGAATAGAGGAATTAGAAGAATAGAAAAGACCTTTACCTGGATTATTTTTAATATATCTTAGCACTTCATGTGTCTTTCTTTAGATGTGATGAGTTGGGATTAGACATGAACTCTCAATGCCTATCTTTGTCAGAAGATAATTCAGGCCTTGTGATTGTGAGATACAACAATCGACCAACAAGTCTTCTGTATATGGAAGGATCATCAAGAGGAGTTGTGTCTTTGCTGTGTAAATCTATTTTAGGATCCATTGGTGTAGAAGCAGGTTTGCACCCTAGGTAACCTGATTCTATGAGAATGTCAAGGGCATATTTTCTTTGACAAATGCTGAGCCCTTTTGAACTCCTTGCTATCTCAATGCCTAACATGTACTTCAAAGAACCAAGATCCTTTATGGTGAAAGTATCATCCAAATGCTGTTTGATATTTTGGATTTCTGTCAAGTCATTTCCTGCTAATATAATATCATCTACATAAACACAAAGAGCAGTCAAGGATTTTGTTTTAGACATAATAAAGAAAGATGAATCAGACTTTGATTGAGCAAAGCCATAAGATATCAAACAAGAAGTTAACTTTTGGAACCATTGTCTAGAGGCTTGTTTTAGACCATAGAGACTCTTATTCAATTTGCAGACCATGTTGTTATTTGAAAGAGTAATACCTGGAGGTGGCTTCATATATACCTCTTCATCCAAATCACCATGTAAAAAAGCGTTGTTTACATCTAGCTGGTGTAAGAACCAACCTTTAGCAAACCGATCTTTAGAATGAGCCTTACAAAGAGTGATTTTTGTGACAGAGAGAAATGTGTCAAAGTAATCCAATCCTTCTTCTTGTGTATAGCCTTTTGCTACAAGCCTCGCCTTGTATCTTTCTATTGATCCATCAGACTTATATTTTATCTTGTACACCCATTTGCACCCAATACAATGTTTGTTTTGAGGTAAATTTACAAGAGACCAAGTGTTATTCTTTTCCAAAGCTTCTATTTCTTTCTTCATAGCTTCTTTCCATTCAGAATGTTTACTAGCTTGAGTGTATGTTTTAGGCTCTGTGAGATTAGTTATGGAAAAAAAAAGCTTTATGAGACAAAGAGAGCTGGTCAGTGGAAACATGTTTAGATATGTCATATTGTTTGCCAGAGAAAATTGTGTGTGCTGAAGAATCTTGATGAAGAGAAGGAGGCAAATTGTAATTGTAAACCTGTAAATATGAAGGAGGGTGCTTTGTCCTGGCAGATCTTCTAATTGCTGGAACATCATCATCAACAGCAATATGAGGAAGCAATGCTTCAGTATTGTCAACTTGTAAGTCTGTAGGTTGAATGGTGATATTTGTATCATGTAGCTCATGATCAGAGTTAGTCTGGATATCTGCAACTTGCTCAGGTGAGTTATTATAAATGTGATCAATGATATGATCATTGTCATGAATATTAGTAGGAACTGGATGTGGGATAACAGAATCAACAGAGTCAGAAATCACATTAGTGAATATAGGGATGTCTCAAGATGATAAGTGTCTTTGTATTGTGAAATGGAAAAATATCTTCATAAAACTCAACATCTCTTGAAATGAAAACCTCGTTTAGTATTTAAATTGTAAAGTTTATACCATTTTGTTCCAAAAGAATAACCTATAAAAACACATTTTGAAGCCCTTGGTTGAAACTTATTCCTTTGTCTTGATAAAGTTGAAGCATAAGCAAAGGCAACCAAACACCTTTAAGTGAGAGTAATCAGGTGTTCTTTTGTAAAGCCTTTGAAAAGGAGATTCATTTTCTAAAACAGAAGTAGGTGTTCTGTTAATAATATGAGCAGCAGTTAGGATACAATGATCCCAAAAAGATATTGGAACTTTGGATTGAAACATTAAAGCTCTAGCCACTTGAAGTAAGTGTTGATGTTTTCTTTCTACTAGTCCATTTTGCTGTGGTGTTTCAACACAGCTTGTTTGATGTATTATTCCCTTTACAGCATAAAAGGTAGGAAGAGTGAACTCAGTCCCATTATCTGATCTTAGTATTTTAATCTTTTTACTAAACTGAGTTAAAACCATGTTGTAGAAAATTTGTAACTGAGTGTGTGTATCACTTTTATGCTTGAGCATATATATCCAAGTACATCTGGAAAAATCATCAACAATGGTAAGAAAATATTTGTAGCCATTAAGAGAAACAGTAGAAAAAGGTCCCCATAAATCACAATGGATTAAGTCAAAAACATCATTAGAAATGGAATCACTGTCATTAAAGGGTAAACGTTTTTGTTTGGCTAAATGACATATCTCACAAGAACTGAATCCTTTAGAGCTATTAACTACATTAGGTAAAAAAGAAAGGCTCTTTGCAGATGCATGGCCAAGCCTAGAATGCCAAAGCATACAAGAATTAGTAACAGAAAAAGCTGAAGAAAATTTAAGATGGTACAATCCTCCTGTTTGCTCAAGCCAGCACCAATCATCCTCTGAGTTGGGATGGTCCCGCAAAAAACACTTGAGGCAAAAAGAAGTGCAAACTATATTTTGAACTTTTAACCAGATTGAGAGACAAATTTATTAAATTGTAAGTAAATTCTGGAACATAAAGAACCTTTTCTAAATCTAAATTGACAGACAATTTGACATTACCACAATGAGTTGCTAAAGTGGAATGTCCATTGGGCAAATGGATAGGTATAGAAATAGATTGTGGTGTTGTACTAAATAAAGAAATGTCACGAGATCATATGATCTCGTGGCCCCTGTCAAGAAATCCACTTATGATTAGTAGATTGTATTGAAAAACAACAACTACCCGAGTTACCCGAGATAGTGGTTGCAGTGAAATGATTAATTTATGTGGTATTATTTACTTGATGATTCTTTGCAAAAAAGAATTGTTGAACCATCTCTTAAATTATCGGAAGACTTTGGAATCTCGGGAGAATATTCTTAGCTAAACAGTCTTTCCACTTCTACCTTCTTTCCAACAATAACCTATCAATTGGAAACATTTGTCTATTGTAAAGCCACAATGAGAGCATTTTGCCCTTTTCTTGTCTTTATTAAAGTTGGACTTAGAGTTGAATGATATGCCATAGAATCCATAGGAAGGAGGAATTATTTAAGCTTAGATTCTTCTTGGAGAAGAAGAAGAGAATACACCTTAGCGGGATGGTAGAGGTGAGGCCATAACAACTACAGCATAAGACTCATGTAAACCAAAGAAGAACTTGATGACAGAATCATTTTGTTGAGTAAAAATAACAAACATTAATGTACAATGTCCACAAGAACATTTGGTGAGAGGTCTAAAGTTGATATACTCATCCAAACCAATGTAGTAAACAAGAAAAGAAGTACCCAGATAAACCGGATGGACTTTTCTAGATAAAAAACTGCGGGACCATCATGTCTCTATCTGATTTTAATTCCTCATCCTCGTTCGGCTGAAATATAATAAACTCCGCCCGATGTCCTTTGATATGGAATTTAGAATCCAAGATGACAAGATTATTTGCCCTTTGCCAACAAATGTACCAAGATCGATTGCATTGGGAGAGATCCATCAATGAAGCCTTCTTATTTTTGACATTGAGTGCCATAGCGCACCTTTCAAGAGGTTGTTGTCTCCATTAAATGGCTTGCAATGACCTCCATTATCGGGGATGGAGGCCGCGGCGATGTGAAGTCATCGGCCCGCAGCAGGAAATCTTGATGAAACAGACAAATTCCCATTTTGTCAAGAAAAGATTGAAATCAAGAAGATCTTGACTTATATGTCTGCTTAAACCTTCAACTCGATACCATGTGAAATACTTGGAATTGAGAGAGATGAAAGCATGATGAATCAAGAAATGAAAGTAGAATTGATTGAATGAATTAAATGAGGTCAATTGTTTATATACAACATATTACTATAATTCGGATGGAAATTGATCATGAATAGATCAATGATGAATATGATGTCAACTAACTCATTTAACTAACTTTTGTTTGGAATGGTCTTGACATAGCAAGATAGAGTTATACGCAAATCTGTAGGTCGTTTGATATTTGGTTCTCATGGTTTAGAAAGTACTGTATTGTTTCGTTAGGCATTTGTCTTTTCAGAGTCATTGTAGGATTCTTGGAGCTTTTGTTTGCTTCGTCCAAGAATGTACTGTCCTTTTTCTTTTTTCCTTTTCGTACTCAAAGTTGTCCGCGTCACAATTATGACGTTTTTTTAGGGGATTGAGATTTTCTATTCCACATTTAGAATGTTTCACTTTTTATTCTATTGTATTAGATGAATGACATGAGTAAAGATAATGTAATAGTTATACACGTCGCTTTTCATATTGGAATATGGACTATAATAGGGATGTGGAACAAGAGACGTGATCTCTTTTTCCAGGAGAATTATTGTCTTGTTAGGAGTAACTCGCGTGTTTTTTTTAAGTATTTAGAACCACTGGTCCTAAACCGTCAAGAAAAACACGGTGGGTGATGTGATATGACTTTACTCCACGGATTTTCAGATTATTGAGTGAGATTACTGCCAGTGACATATGAAAGAACGGATTTTCAAGTCGTTAAGGGCGTTGGGTTGTCCTTGCGAAAAAACGTTCAAGTAAGATTCAAAGAGAAAGACGTTCAAGTAAGATTAAATGGTGATTGATCCATATGATCCACATAGGCCAATAGTGGCCTTCTATGATTTGACCCTGCATCTAATCTTTATTTTTTGTATTTTTAGACGCGTACCAAGATCCTCTGGCATACCATGGTCTCACATTTTGGTGTTGTTTCATATGTGTTGATTGCAGAATACTAGTAGTACACATTTGGTCACGTTTTGTTTGTTGAAACCACACGTTATTGTGTGGCGGTAGTTTGATATGCTAATATATGATGGAAAATGCGCAATGTCTAAGAATGTAGTTCAAGTCCATTCGTAATGATGGGACAGGATGCTTAGGTTCATGTACTTGAAAGGTCTAATTCATGAAACGCTATGTGACAAGCTCCATTTGTAGGTGACAGGAAGCTGAAAGCAATATGACAGATATTGCAATGGAAATTTTTTGTAATTAATTTATGTTTTTTTAAGTGCTCATTTGCTTTCTGCTCCCTGATCAACGGCCAGTTTTCTCCTTGTCCTTTTCTTGATCGTTTCTCGGTCTTCGTTTTTATTTCCCATTTTCCTGTTCTGTTCATTAGAAGGTTTTTTCACATTATTTCTATTCCTTCGTGTATCCAAATGAAAATTTCTTTAACAGTTCAGATTAATACGACTAGCGGTAATAATCTGGATCTCTGGGCCCCCCACCCCAAACTTTTAGATTTTGGTTAAATGGCGCAAAAGCAAAAGCTGACATTTGCAGACATTGAAAAACGATTTTTTTCTTCTACCTAAAAGATAAGAATAACTTTTTATAGTGTGTGCAAACACTCTCAATATTCTGATACTAATCTTTGCAACGAAACTGGGAAATGCTCCACAGAGTTTGTAATTTATCTTGGTGACGTCGTCACGGCCAACAATATAATGATTAAAAACGCCAGCTTTTATTGGGATCAGGCAGTATCTCCCCCGAGAGACAGGGGAATACCGTGGTCCAGTATTTTCGGAAATCATGATGATGCACCATTTGAGTGGCCAATCGAGTGGTTCTCACAAAGTGGAATTCCCCAACTTCACTGTCCAGCTGCAAACGCCTCGTTTGCTAGTGAGTATTGAGTTTTGAAATTTATCAATATCTATACATTTCTTGTTTCACATAGCTAAGACAGATATTTGAATATGAACGTTGAAAATTCAGACATGGTGTTTGATCAATGTGATTAAATCAGGTGCTGGAGAATGCAGCTTCAGAGGTACAACGCGTTTGGAGTTGATGAAAAGCGAGATTGAGCAGAACACGTTGTCTCACTCTAAGGACGGTCCTCAAAATCTATGGCCTAGTGTTTCGAATTATGTTCTTAAGCTTTCATCGTCAAGCAATTCTCAAGCGGCTGTAGTTTACATGTACTTTTTCGACTCTGGTGGTGGTTCGTATCCGGAGGTTATATCGGACGCCCAAGTGAAGTGGTTTCAGCAGAAATCTGAAGAGGTTAACCCTGACTCGAGGTAGATCTTAGAAGGTTGAACTTTAATTCCAAATTTATTATACTTTTACAAATTGATTGATATAGAGAAAAGAGTGTTATTTCTACTTTCTGAGCTTTTTTATGGAGAACTTTTTCAGGGTTCCTGAAATAATATTTTGGCACATTCCAAGCAAATCATATAAAAAGTGGCGCCAAAGTTCAACGTACGCAGGCGTTGTGTAGGCTCGATTTTTTCGGAGGATGTTGCTGCTCAAGAAGCTGAAATGGGAATTATGAAAGTTATTGAAAAAAGGGCTTCTGTTAAGGTAAGGGCTTCTCTCACCAGAACTCAATAAGAGTGGTGTAATTTGCAAATATGAGATCTTTGGGGCTCCCAGATGATTCAACAAACTTGTTTCGTCACAAAAATGAGCTTAGAAATTCTCTTCTACTAAACCAAAGTTTTAGAGAACTAATGGATGGTTTAGTTGGAACAATCTTTGCAACTTTCCTATACAGCCTATGATATATCAATATGCTAAAACCTAGGGGTTATAATTTCTGACACTACACGAAAATACGACACGAACCTTATAAACGGGTTAGGGTTCAGGTCAGGTCTTATGATGCTCAGACTCTTCATTTCAGGCGAAATACCCGTGCTGACACGACAACGGGACACGTGTGAGATCTTCCAAAAGAATTCGGACAATCCACTTTCGTACTACTACGTTCTAAGTACTAAAGCACATGAAAGCTTTTTTTTTGTGCATAATTTTTTTCAAGTTATAATTATTTTATTCAAATCATATCAAATATATATTGTTTATAAATTTCATATTACAAAGTGTAATATTATATATAATATACATTTAAAAAAATCTAAATTTGTCGACCGTGTCCGTGTCCAAATTTTGGATATGTTCTAGCCATGTCTATGCACCAAGGTTTTAGACAAAAACGGCCCGACACCGGGAAATGTACCAGTGTCCAACACCCGTGTTTGAATCCAAGCAACATAGGTCAGGTCAGAATAGGGTACAAGCCAAATAACACGAGTAATAAACAGTTTGGTTTTGGGTCAACCTGAAATGACCATACCAGTTTTGACCCGTTTGTGTTGTCTTTTTGCCACCCGGATATAATGCTATTTTGCAAATTGGGTCCTCATGATTTGTATAATTTCTAATGTGGCCAGGCTGTGTTTGTTGGGCACAACCATGGATTGGACTGGTGCTGCCCATATAAGAAGCTATGGCTATGCTTTGCTCGGCATACCGGTTACGGTGGGTATGGAAACTGGGCTAGAGGAGCTAGAATTCTTGAAATCAATGAGAAGCCATTTTCTCTCAAGTCATGGATTAGGATGGAAGATGGACACTTACACAGTGAAGTCCTTTTGAGCTCTTGATATATAACATCTCATAGGTCTTCCTTTTTTTATTTCATTATTTGAAGAAGCAAAAAAGGTGAATTCTAAAAGCAAATGGTTTGTTGTAGATACAGTTTTGTCATTAGCAGAATAAAATGCTATGTAATTAGCTTGAAAGTTGTACATGACATTTGTCCTAATCTGTAAATAATAGTCTCTGGCATGATGGTTAAAGTGATCATGTAGTATGCCACAATATGGAAGCCTTGTGAATTTTAATAGGGTTAATTACAAAAACTACCCCTAAGGTTTAGACTAATTACAAAAAACTACAGTTATCTTCCTATCTACAAAGGACTCCTGAGGTTTGTATAATACCCTCATGTTGAGGGTGCAGTTTCTAAAATAGAAACAAATATCAAGGAGGTATTCGTAATTTTAAAAGATAGCTGAGTTTTTTTTTTTATTATTAGTAGTAGTATTTTTTGTAATTAACCCATTATATTATGTAACTATTGACCATATAACTGAGTGTTGCCATAGTTAAGACCAAAAAAAACATGCTTTGTATTTGTAGTCCGAAGTAACTCAGATGATAAGTGGGCTTACGGGGCATTAGATATCCGTACTATGGGCCAGGTGTCGAAGCCCAAAATCCCCGTATCCAAGATCTATAACCTTGCTTCTGATACCGATTGTTAGAATCATGTTATTAACACAGTAAGATGGTAGCATGGTACTAAGACGGTCTAAGCTTTTAAATTCATCTAAATATAAAAACCTCTAATAAAGATTAAATAAATTCAAATTTTCTGCCTTAAGTTTCTAATGTGCTCTGTATTCTGCTTCATTTTACCTAAATTTTCTTGAGCCAATACAAAAAGAGTGAAAAAAAGAAATAGAGAGAGAAGGAAATATAGATAAATGTAACAAATAAAGATTGATGAGCTACTCATTTTCTCTCTTTTAATTGGATTAAGGGACATGCAATACAATGATATACACCCACAAGTCTGTAATCATTACTCTACACTTTCTGCACTTAAAATTTTCATGCTTAACTATGTTTGATGATGTTTTTCTTTATTTATGGTTATATACAGTTATATATGGACCCACTCATGATCTGAAAAGTTTGTTGGTTCCAATAATAAATATGGTCAGAATATGTTTGATGAATTTCATAGATGTCATAGAAAAAGAGAGGTTTCTTATCTTCAGTGAATCTAAGGTGTTGTGCTTTATGTTAATTATTAATAATGCTGGCATTGCTGCCAAAGCAGAGAAAGCAAAGATTCAATGTTGTAAAGCAGATTTTATGACACTGGGTTACATCATTTTTCTTGGGCTAAGGCTATTATTGCTTTGGCAATCATAAGCAAACCCTTAAACTAATTAACATATTAACACTAATTGTACTTAAATCTGTTTAATAGTTCAATTGTATTTACTCTGGTTCTCATATGACACTGGGTTACATCATTTTCTTGGTCTTAGGCCATTATTGCTTTGGCAATCATAAGCAAACCATTAAATTTATGGACAGATTAACACCAATTGTACTTAATCACGTTTAATTAGTTCTTAATTGCACAATCAAGTGTTTTCCTCTATTTCTCATATATTTATTGGCAAATTGTTCAAACAGCTCCACTTCGAATGGATTTTTTTTTTCTACCACCTTTTGGCCAAAGACTAGTGACCACTAATATCTTTTTCTCACTGATGTACACATTTTCAAGTCAAAAACACTCTAAATCGTTAGACTTTAATTTGTGGAAAGTTAACCCAGACTTTGGGAGTGTTTGAAAACAATTCTGTATTTTTGGAGGAAGTAATTGTAAAAGTACTTTATTTGTATGTAAAAATATGGATGATAATTTCGTCCCGACCCACGGATACTCGATCTATCCCATATTGTTTGGGTCGCCTCACCCGTAACCCGCACCGAGGCGGGACAGATATCACTTCCCTCCCTGGGGTACCTACCCCGCCTCGCCTACTTTTTTAAATATATTTGTTATATATTTTGCATGTATAATATATATTATAATCTAAATTTTATCTTTTAATACTAGATATAGTATTTATAGATTAAAAATAACAACCTTACGTTTGTAAAGAATATTTTATAAATGTATTAGAATAAATATTTTTTTCCTTTTTTTCTATTTAAGTTTATTTAACTCGGGGTAGAATGAGTCCACCAGCGCCGCCCCGCGACCCGTGGTGGGTCTGGGTCTTTAGATACCCGTCCCACCTCATTGTCATCCCCATATAAAAGTCAAACCAAAAATAAAATTAGAAATCTAAAGTACTTTCTCATGCTTTTCAATTCTAATTAAATGAAGTGTAAACAGAGATGGGAAGCTGATATTTGCAAACACTAAAATGTGATTTACCGATTTTTTCCAGCTAGTTTTTTTTTTTTTTTTGTAAACACTCCCTTTCTATGGCACCTTAATGAGAGATAGGTAAGCTGATAGATGGTGCTTTAAAATAGATTATGAAGACCAATATTTGTTTAATGATTAATATTGCACCAACGTACACATGAAATTCTTCATTCAGGCGGGCACAAGCAGGTTCTTTTTTCCATTGTTTAATGAGTTGATAGATCCAGAAAACAACGTTGCTCTTGATAGGGTACATTAAATTAAGAATATTTAAACATAGTTTTCCAAAAGCTTACCTACTTCATTCATCATAGTCTAAGCTCAACTTTCATACTTTATTACTCTTTATGTGACCATTTGAACAGCTAAAAAGTCAAAAACCCACTTTTAGCTCTTTATTGTTTAACAATCTCTATTCTTCTATTTATTGTTTTAATTTGTGTGTGTGGATGGGCCATGACAGGAAGCGGGAGCCAAACCATAAAGTATATTCATTTTCTACAAAATAAGATATAAAATAGAAAAATGTAATTAAGAATATGATATTAAAGAATTGATTAGTATGTTGTTTTGACCGCTAACATAGGAGTCTAAGGTTTCTGGTAAAGAAAAATAACCTAGTAAGGACATAGGTTAAGTTCAATCAGGAAAGTTCACTGTCCAATCAATGATTTGAGTGTAGGTAGATTTCATGTTCCACTTTTCTTATTTTGCTTCATATGTCATTTTATTGGATTAATGAAACGCCTTCAAGATGATATCGTAACTAAACACGTGCCATTCACCCAATAAAGCGGTATGAATATGGAACAGAAATCTAGACTTCACTTGTAGTACGCGTGTGTTAAAATTTGAGGTTTCACTATCGACGATCCTATTTATGTTATAATATGAGGTGGCGTGATGTTATAAATTCATTAGGGATTAAAACTATATATAGTATGCACATTTTAATATTTTCAAAATTAAACCCAAATCGCAATCAATATAAGGAGGGTGTCCTCAACATGGATTTTCAAGGATTTTTTAAGTTATGGAATTTTATAGATTTTAAGAGAATTCTATGGATTCCATATGGACTCCAATAGATTCTAATGGAATTTTATACTATGGAATTATGTGAATTTTAGTGGAATCATTGGATGTTATAAAAAAATATAATTAATATTTTTTATGAAACTAGTAGCATAACATCGTAATCATTAAAAATATGAAATGTAAATATTGAAAGAAAGTCATTAGCAAAAAAAAAGTTTCATAAATTTCGCAAAAATATAATTTAAAATTGTCAAAATTTGGAATAGTTCTATAAATAACAATTTTTTTAAATATTTATTCAACAAACAACAATAACATTGATGATCAAAATCTTACCAGATAATTTTAAAACCACATTTTCTAACACAAAAGCAATGTCTATCAAGATGAATGAATGAAAATTAATCAACGATGATTCCCGGTAAGTATTATAATAACAATAATTTTTCTTATTAATTTATTGATAAAATTAAAAATATTAGCAATTGAAATAAGATGACAGATCAACTCTAGTTACTCTACGGTGATTATTCACAAAATTTTGGTAGAACTTGTTGAATTGCTGAGATTATAAGACGATGCGTGGGGAGATGTACATGAGGGAAAATATGTTATTTTTTCTTTTTATACCATAGCCAAAATTTATTATTATTATTATTATTATTATTATTATTATTATTATTATTATTATTATTATTGGAAAATGGAATTTGAATTCCGAGGGGGGAAGGTGAGAATTTATCCTTCATAAATCTAGCTTAAAATTCCACCAAAATCTATTTATAAAAGAATTCCATGGAATTCCTTGAATGTTTGAGGATACTGGATTTTCGTGGAATCCCTTAAAATCCAAGTTGATGACCTCAAGATTTAATGAATTCCATAAAAATTTAATTTGAGAACACCTGGAATTTTATGAAATTCTAAATTCCATTAAATTCTATGGTTGTGGACACCCCATAAGTTAATCACTTAACCTTAAATTGTCATGAAAAACTTGTGGAGATGCTACAAAGTAAAAGAAGAATTAGTCCTTCACTTGAAGGGGTAGACTTAATTTTGGCTTGTTTGGTAAATGGACTTTTCAGTAGAGATCTACCAAATCCATTGTCATATTGTGAATGAATTGTGATATATTGTAATTTGGTCTTTTTATAGAGCTGATATTTGTAAAGGGGGAGATTATTAGTATGAGAAGGATATACAGTAAAATTCCACTAAGCAAAAAAGCACGAGAAAGTTGTAAAATGGAAGAGAGACTGTATATATATTATATATATATATATATATCCACATATAATTTGATAATATTCTCAATTATTACAATAAATATATTCTCTTACATTTTGTAATCAATAAAAAGTTATTAAATAAAGGAAAATCCAAGAATTTCCTATTAGCACCAAAGCCATTAAATTTGTAGGGTATATAATTTAGTTCAATAAAAAAAGAGCTCAAAATGTTATAAACATTCTTCCTAGATCAGAGTGTATTATTTATCCTATTATATGAATGATAAGATTTTCAACAAGCAAACAATTTCTAAAGGCTACATTTCAGTAAGGCAAACAGACATTTTGAACTGGTCATTGGCAGGCAGTTGTGAAAATGACAGTTAGAGAAGAAAAAAAAGAGGCAAAGATAAAGGCCCATATGATGTCAAAAACACTTTCTCCAAAAATTGTACTCACAAAAAACTTGATAATTGAAAGATCAATAGTTAAACCCCCCACCCCACCCCCTCTTCTCTTTTTTCTTCTAAAGTTGCTTTCACAATCACTCTCAATCAGCACATGATATGCTTTTTTTGAAAGCATAACTAAACAATTTTCTGTACTAAATATAAAAATAAAAAAAAAAGAAGCCCATTTGTACTATCATCATTCAAGAATGACATCCAAGAAAATGTTGGATATTTTATCAACATGCATGGCCTTATAAATTGATGTCTTGCCCTTTGTCCTGCATGCTTCAAAAATCAATCTATTAAGGTATGTTTTACATTTTCAAATGAAGGTATTTTTGCATGCCAATGAGTGAGCTTACAATTTCATCTTCTTAATAGAATTTGCAGAATGTGATTCTTTTAATTTGTTCTTGTTCTATTGATTGTTTATTTATTTCCTTATTTTTCAGGGGAAAAAATTAGATGATTCAGAAAGAAACATGCTAGTTGCTATGATTGAATTAATTTGATTTGCTGCATCCCCATAAAATCCATCCATATGGGAAAGAAAAAATGCTGGTTCACTTATGTGAAAAGGTTTTTCAATCCTGAGTCAAAACCAAAATCTGAAGAGGTAAATTTGTACTTATTACCAATTTCTATTTTAATCTCCATTTTGCATTATTGTGTTAATCAAATCGTATGCACTTTGTAGAAATCAAAGAAATGGAGATGGTTATTTAAAAGGCTCAAATTCAGAAAGTACACTGCAATAGAAGCGCCTGAGAAATCGCTAAATGAGGCGACACAAGAACAGAGAAAACGTGCTTTGGCTGTCGCCATTGCAACCGCAGCAGCAGCTGAAGCCGCTGTGGCTGCGGCTAATGCTGCGGCTGAGGTTGTCCGGCTCACTAATATTCCGTACGAACTCCAAATGAAAAATCAGCAATTTGCGGCCATCAAAATTCAAAGTGCTTACAGGGGACATCTTGTGAGTTTCTCTAAAGTATTTATGCTTGCATAATTTATTCAGAATCTAAAAACGGAGGATGAGTGATTTAGATTTTATAACTCTGCTACCCGTTTGGCTTTACACACAGATAAAACATTTTTACAACTTATGCAAATATTTCGTAAGTATTCAATAGGTTAGATTTTATATTCCAAATGGACTTTTGTGCAGGCTAGGAAGCACTGAGTGCATTAAAAGGACTAGTGAAACTTCAAGCAGTGGTTCGTGGCGAGCTGGTGAGGCGACGTGTCGTTAAGACATTGCCGTCCGTGTTTTTGTTGTCAAAGTCGCAGACACAAGTTCATCGAAAGAGAGTTCCAACTCTGCTTGATTATCTTAATCAAGGTGAAAGGAGACATAGTCTTAGCCAAAAGGAAACAATCAAATCTGAAGAAGGAAGTGTAAGTATATTTGTGTTTACTTACTCCTAATTATGACCTTAAAATTCATACTGATGAAATAAGTTAGATTTTTGTGTTAGCGTTATCGTGTTCATTTTGTTGGCAGCTTCAGTGTAACACTCACAGGAGTTGGGATCTGAGCTTGGTTTCAAAAGAAGGCTTGGAGGCTTTGTATCTACAAAAACAGGAAGCCATTGCGAAAAGGGATCGAATGAAGCAATACTCGTTTTCCCATCGAGTAAGTCTTGATTCTGCTAAAACTTGGGCTTCTATAGTTAAAGGGAGTGTTTATCAAACACTTAAAAAAGTGATTGTCAGCTTTTAGCTTAAAATAAGAGTAGTTTTTCATGTTTCAAATGTCAACTTATTCTGATTCTGCATAATTTAATTAAAACAATCTAGAAGCATGGGAAGGGTGTTTTGGTTTTTACCATAGATAACTTATTTATCAAACACTCCATATTAACTTAATCAACTTTTAACTTTTATTTGCAAACACTACCAACTTCTGATTCTCAATTGCGCTACAATAAATCACTTATTCTAAAAGGAGAAGTTTTTGCAAACACTCCCTCAATGGGATAAATCAGAGAATATAATCAAAATTAAGCTTATCTTGGGATGAATATGACAAAGTTCCTCTACTGTTCATTTTCTTTATGGGAGATTTTCACTTTTGGTAGGAGAGAAGAAATGATCACAGCCTGCATGAATCAATGACCTACAAAGAAAACAGAAAGACCAGCCGGTTCGATCAACTTGTCGAACTAGAAGCACATCAACACGACGAAAAAGAGTGTTTCTCTCATTCAAATACTATAGCAGTTGAGACAAATCAACTTGCACAATTAAAGCTGAGAGCTTCATGCAGACAAGAAAGGATAGAGGAATTAAACTCACCGTTTTCACAACCAAGACGATCTTTTTGTCATGTAAAAGAGAAATCATTTGGAGACGATCGTTCTTTACCAAATTCTCCGGTTTTTCCAACATACATGGCCGCTACAGAATCTGCAAAGGCCAAGTCTAGGTCAATGAGCACACCAAAGCAACGGCTGAGATTATGTGAGACGTATTCGGGTGAACATTCTCCATACAAACTCAGGCTTTCTTCTTGGAGTTCGTTTAACGGTGATATAACGAAAAGTAACAAAAGGAATAGCATTTCTCACCATATATCTTCCTTTAACTGATCAGATTGAGAAAAAGAAAAAAAAAAAGATTCGGTTTTTTCAAGAGATCTTTTGCTTTTTACTGCTTCAAAATAGCTGTTTGTTTCTTTCAGTTCAATTGTTCCTTTTTTTTTTTTTTGGTTTTTCACTCTGTTCTGGTGTAATTTTAGTTATACCACTGGTCCACTATTATGCCGATTTAGTTTTCATCGTCAATAAATTACAATACTTGTAATTAACAACTCCTCTACACGTACTTTCTAGATGCAAAAAAAACAACTATTTTCTTCATCCAGAAGCTGAGAATCACTTTTTTTTAGAGTTTTCAAACACTCCTTTTATTTCCTGTCAGAAGTACTTTCCACCACCTCAGAAACCAGACAATCATAATAACTTCAAAAACTTCATCAGAAAACAGTATAAATTATTCAAACAAGACGGGATATTTAAGCTGTTTTTTTACCATTGACAAGCCCCCAATGCTGATTATATTTCTGCTTCCTTAATTAAATCCTCATCAAGCAGAACAAATACATAAGTTTGATGTTGTATTTATTAAATAGCGCGATTACTTCTTTTGCGGATGTCGGATGAGGTAGGTTAGTGGCGTTAGTTCCATAAACGACTCCTATTTGAGCATCTGCATTAGTTTGAAAAAAAAAATCGGGATAAATTACAAAAAAGTCCCTGAGGTTTGGGCTAATTACAAATAAGCCCCAGAGGTATTTGACAATTACAAAAACCCATTGAAATTTGATTTTGTTTTAAATGTAAGGGGGAAAGTTTAATATTTCCAAAATTTAGGGGTGTTTTTGAAATATTTTTTTGCTTATGAAGGGGAAATTTAAGATGGAATTAAAGGACAATGGGATTTTCATAATTTCAAAAATATTTGGGTTTTCTTGTAATTAGTCTAAAACCCCGAGATTGCTATTTTGTAATTATCCCAAAAAAATTAGTCCCTGATATGTTGACCCGTTCGTGTCCATAATTTCAGTCCACATTCTCGATTTCAATTTATATTTCATCTCCTATTTTATATATTCTTAATACATGCCAAAGTGTATATTAATGACGTCATTAGCACACTTACTGGAGTTTGAGATGAAATACAAATTGGAATTGAGAATTCAAGAAATATGAATTAGCCATGGTAAACTTAAACTACAAGGAAAACCAGCCCAGAAGCTTTTGAAGCAAAATCTTAAGAGTCTTTCAAGGAATAAATCTTGATTAATTCATGAGGTAATTGAAACAAGTGTTCAACATTATAATTTTCCAATTTCCCAATATATACGAATATGAAAACATGTTCGCACCTGTTTGATTTTGTACTTTATAAGAAAGTAGAACAGTTCAGGGCTGTTGAGGACAGATGTATTCATATTTTCTTCACATGGTTAAATGTTTATTGACATGACCAATATCATCATCATGCTTACAGATAGACATGAATTACTAAATGTCACATTTCTAATTTAGTATGAATTCTTTTTTCATAAATTAACATATGTCATCCACAGTGCATAAACACTTAATCCGTGAAGATCTATGAGGATAATTTAAGATCAAGATGACTCTAAAGAGGCAATTATTCATTAACAATCATTGTCCATTTTTTATTTTCATTTTCTTGTGTATCCTGTGGATGATTCCATCTTAATGTACATTGTAAATAAACTTGACTTTAACCCTCCCCCTCCAAAAATAAATAAATGTAAGGTGATTTATTGTTTCTATGATGATGGTAACATAAATACTTTTGGGAATAATTACAAAAACTATCCTTGAGGTTTACTCTAATTCCAAAAATCTCCAATTATCTTTCCAAATTACAAACACCCCTTAAAGAGTTACAAACCCCATTGAGATTTGTATTAGGTTTGCATTTACCTAACAAATACCATGCTCTTGTAATTTATAAAATATAAACAAATATCAATGGATATTTGTAATTGAAAGATAATTGAGTTCTTTTTTTTTTTCAAATTAGGATAAACCTCAAGGGTTATTTTTGTCATTATTCCATACATTTTAATATCGACTTGAATCTGCTTAGATGTCTAAAGAGTACACTTTTGACATCAAAGGCACAAAATTAGATGATGCAAAACATCTAAGAAGTTTGAACTAGAAGAAATGACAGAAAACGAATGTCTGAATAAAAAACAATAAATAAATAAAAATAGTCATCTTACAGAGTGAAAAGGTTGACTAATACAACACACAATTTTCTTTCGCATTATACAATCTCACATTAGCCAAATCACCAGAAATAAACTTGTCTACACAAGAACAATATCATCAATAGTAAGAGAAGAAAGAGTCCAAAGAAAATACAGAGACCTTTTGACAGGAAGCAGCTGTAGAAATATTTGCATTTCAAAGACTTGTGTCATCAATAACATTTCAGCCCATTCGTCTCTCAAACAAATGACACCTTAAGGTTCTGATTATATCATCCAGAGCCCCATCATTTGCCGCCAGATACCTTAAAACTTCGTCTCTACTCTGCAAAATTCTTCCTTTTATGTAATAGTTGTTTCCATCTTTCACTATGACACCGTGTTCGCAAGCCAAATCCAAGGCCTCTGATTCACGGGATATTCCTTTTCCAAATCTTATACCTAATTCAGCTTTTGCCATCGAAGGTGCTAGCTTATTTTTAACAACTTGCACGCAAATCCCAAGACCAGTAGCCTGGCAGCACCAGAAATTATCGTCATATCTACTTTCCAGATTTCATATTAACTTTTCGTCCAAGCAGAGAAAATAATAGAGAGAACAGCAAAATATCACATAAAAAATGACATCAGATATTGTCAAACTAAATTGTGGGAGGAGATGTTGGAAATGAAACTATTGTGAGTTGAGTATTTGGGAGATAGGTTTAGAGATCATCTATCACCAAAAAAAAAAAAAAGCAAAGCCATTTTTGTTTTGGCATTAAGGAGAGAGAAGTTCCATTTTTAAGAGTTGAGCATGTAAGAAACCTAGAGGGATAACCATTTTGTAAAACCCATATTTTTCTATACTCGAGAACTGCTTTATTTCCACACAGAATTCTGTGAGATATTCAGCTGGAATTTATTTTTAACATGTAAGTTGAAAAACACAAACCAAAGATTTGCAAAGATATTAGATTTTCAAAGATATTAATTTTATCAAGTAAAAGAAAATATTGCAATATGATATTATCGTGAAAGATATACGTTACACGTACAACATTGAGAGATAAATCAGATACGCTGATGAGCTTACCTTATCCCCCGCCTTCATTAATCCCTTTCTGCTAATTCGCATCCGTATGGCAGCATAAAATTTCAAGGCATTTCCACCGCATGTCACCTCATCCGCACGAACAGAGCCTTCAACTAATTTCAAATTTTTTCTTACCTATAAGGACAAGAGAAAGTTTATTACAAATACACCATCTACGCACGAATTGAAGTTTCTAGCAATAAGGTGCTAACCTGGTTAATAAAAATAATAAGGGTACTGGAATTGCATTGAGAATAATGTATTTTTCGTAGTGCTTGTGTCATTATTTTTGATTGTAGGCCTCCAGAGGAGCCATATTGCAACTCGTCAACTTCACATTGAGGAACAAGAGCAGCTACCTGCAAAAGTAATGCAGATAAAACATTATGGGAAGGATAAAAAGATATCAAAGTTTCTTGACATTTATGAAGGAAAAATCCAGAAACTGCTGAAACTTAGAGGACCGAAACTACTTATACAAAGACAAACAAACAAAAAAAAAGTAAAAACTAAATAAATTCTGAAAAACTCAACCAACCATGGATGATCGAAGTGGAAGTGAAGATGATGCACAGAAGCGCTAAGCATGATCAGCCAAAAGAACAATTGATTGCATATCCAAGAAGGCTTTCACATAAAGAAGATATAACAAATATAAAGGAGGAGCCATTTTCCAAATCAATTGTTCTTTTGATCAACCAAAAGAACATTTGGTTGCATTTCCAAGAAGGCTTTTAATAAGAAGATATACCAAATACATAGAAGCCATTTTCCAAATAAATGGAAATAGAAATTGCATATTTGAGTTTTGACGTAAATATTAGCAGGGGAGCTAATAAAAACAATCTAGAAAGGAATCCACACTTAAATTTCAATGTATCGGATCTCTTAAATTATATGATCACCTAAGAGAAAGATAGACCCCGGCCAACCATTTGTAAACAATTGCATGCATAAATTGTGCCTTCATTACAAATATAACAAGTATCTCGGCTAGTCCAGTTTTAGATTACTTCGACCTCTATTTTGGAAACAATCTGCATGCAAGTGCAATACAGTTTGATGTATCTCCATCTGAGTATAGAAAATCCTTCAAAGAAGGCATAGGGAATCTTTCAAGAAAAGCTTTAGTGATTTATATTTTCAACTTCTTTCCTCCACGTCACATGAAGAGACAATAAGAAACATCACAGAATCAAGTGAACTGACAATGAACAACCAAAACGAAGGAAAGAGAAGGATACTCATTGCTTGGTCACAACATAATCTTTCGTGTCATAAAGGGACATATTACGTAAATAAATTATAGGTTACATTCAATGGCATTCACACAAAAAACTGGCAATAACAAAGAATAACAGGAAACTTTTCAAGATAAATTAGCACGCAAAGACTATTAGTGCAGAAGTAGGGATGGCTGCAGGTACATACACTGTCAACAACAATCACAGCAACCGATCCACTTTTTGTTAATGTATCCACCATACTTAGCAAATTTTCAGCAGAATCTGGCTGTGAAATAAGGAGATTGTCCGTGTTTACACCTATTGCTTCCGCAAGTGAAGGGCACAAAGCATTCTCCACATCAAGATAGGCACAACACCCTATCAAAGAAGTAAATTAGTTTCAAACGGATGATAGAGAATACAAGGTGATGAAGCACATGCAAGCCACTGAGATTTGGACTATTCTGAGAACAGAAGGCACTTCAAATTAACAAAGATATTGGCAACATGCTATTATCAGTACACCATGACATAAGTAGGACTTAAGGGACTCGGAATAAATAGTAAAAATCTTCTCAAAGAGAATTTACGAAGTCCAATTCTTTCTTTACTTTCATCTCTTTTTGCATCAGTCCAATGTCATTATCTCTTTTCAATTAATAATAAACTAGAAACATTAATTTGAATTTCCATATTTGTGTGTGTTAAATATTAGCTTCAGAGTGAGCTGCATTGACATTTAAACAGTATAAAGAATAAACTTCAATATGTTAGAACATTGCTCACATCAAAATGTATTATCCTATTACAGTAGTAGACTCTTGTACTTTTCAAAGTCACAAAAAAATTAATAAATTGTTATAGCCCACATAAATTTGGCAATTGTGGAGCAAATCAAGCATCAGATGCAAGAAAGCTATCATCATAACTGTGTTAAAGGATGAAGTGGCTGGCACCTAATGAATATTTAACATGTGCAAGAGCACCACAATGAATAGAGTCTCCGCTTAAATTAGACACGTGAATACATCTTCAGAGACAAATCGCCATACCCACAAAGGAAGTAAAACAAAAGGATACCCATACACAACATAAAAGCTAGTTCATCAGGTGCATGATCTTCCGTCTTTCAAGCCTATATCAGCATGATTTTCAAAACTTAATTCTTCATTGAGTTTTAGATTCCAAGCCTATCATTTCAAAAATTGAAGACTTATGTGAGCACCTCCAAGTTTTTGAGCCTCCTTAATAGCATGCAATGCCAGTGTTGTCTTCCCTGATGCTTCTTGCCCATAAATTTCAACCATCCTCCCCTGGTGAAGGCAATAAAATCCGTTAGGGACATTGATATTTCCTATGAGAATGCCAAAAGACGTAAAAGAGGAAGAGAATCTTGCTCTCATTCGTTATATCAATAATCAGAACAAGAATTTAAATGGCCATCAGAAGTGTTCCCTAAGCACAGGGACAGAATAAAATATTGTATTGGTGCAAAAAGAGAAAATAAAGGCCTATATAGCCAAATACACATCTTTAACTTCA
Source organism: Rehmannia glutinosa (assembly GCA_016081115.2). Lineage (NCBI taxonomy): Eukaryota > Viridiplantae > Streptophyta > Magnoliopsida > Lamiales > Orobanchaceae > Rehmannia > Rehmannia glutinosa. The sequence goes on from CM071933.1 coordinate 16,287,747, forward strand.
CATTTGAAACAAATGAACAATACAACAGATACAGATACAACATATTTACGAGAAGCAAACCTTCGGTAATCCACCAATACCAAGAGCCTGATCCAACCTTAATGAGCCTGTGGATATTACAGGGGCTCGTCTAGCACCAAAGAAGCGCTGCAACGACAGCATTGATTCTTTACCAAATTCCCCTGAAAGCTTTGACAGAGCCATACGTAATGCAATATCTTTCTCTGTCACCTTGGTATCATCTGGAATATGATCATCATATGCATATTCTGAAACTTCAACTAAGACCATAAAAAAGGCACAATGTCACAAACTAAAATAATATAAAAAGAAAAAGAAATGGACATACATTAAAAATATCAAAGACTAATTGTAAAATAACAAAAGAGAAAAAGAGGAGAAATCACCAACAGTAAGCTTTAATGAGAAAAGGCATTGGAAATACGAAAATAAGATGACTAAAAATGTAACCTTTATCTGTTGGCGATGCACAAGTGCTCTGCAACCTTCTCGAAGCAAATGCATCCTGGAAATTATTAAGCGAGTAAGTACTCAAAAATTGAAATAACCAGCAAAACCAAATGATCAAGTTATCAACAAAATAACTGCATAAGAGGGGGAAAAAGGATACGCCCAAGTCTAAACATATACATATTAAATGATAACATATGAAAACATAACTACAGAAAATAAGGTTCAAAATATTTACACCTTTACATATACAAGTCCCCGTAACTATAGAAAATAAGGTTCAACATATATACACCTTAACATCAAGTACCTGGGCTTTTGGGGAAAGGATACATGAGACACGAAAGGTCGAAAAGAAGCTCAATCGAAAAAACCTCACAGGTTTAGAAGCAAAAGAAACCATTTATTCTCAAATTTCTTGACGGGATTTTGCCCAATGGCCAAAAATTAGGGTTTTTCAAGTAACCATACAGTACAAAGTTCCCCAACTTCGAGTTGGTGGCGCCATTTTTACGAACAATTGGAGAAAGAGGAACTGAAATCGTGTTAGTCCGCGACCAATTTGAATCACACATAGACACGATTTTGAGCCTGCGAAACAAAGCTATCGCCTATACCCTATATTTGTGCTACTAAAATCAATTACTTTTTTTTTGGAGTACAATTGGAAGAATTTGGGGAGGAGACACACGCACACATATGGAATCAAACCCGAGTCATTCACGCTGACAACCAAAGGCGGAGACAGGGCTGGGCCCTACCCAGCCCTTTTAAAAAAAAAAAAAAAAAAAAAAAAAGATTTAGTGAGAATTTAAAAAAAAAATTAGTTATAATTTGTATTGTTTTTTCTTGGATTTTCTATCCGGCCCACCCTATTTTCGTGTATCGGCCCACCCTACTAAATCGTACTGGCTCTGCCCTTGCTGACAACACATGTCTCAACCACTAGAATACAAGGTTGATCCTCAATCACTTCTTGTTAAGTTGCTAACCATTAAGATAATAATAATTAAATTGCTAATAATTAAAATAGAATACTTCTTATCAAGGAAGCACAGCTGCACAGACACTTATCTGAGAATGTCGTATCCGTACCGGATACATATCCGATATGATACTTTGTCTGATGCTTCATGGATACTCCATAGATACATATACACATGGAAATAGATAGAATTTATTCTATTGTTCATTTTTCAGCATTTTTTTGTGTGTCTATGTGAGTTATCACATTTCCGATTTGAATACTTATTAAATTTTAGTTTTTTGTGCTTGAAATAATTTTTTTTTAATTTTACTTAGCAAGCATGTATTTTCAATAATGTAAAAATATATAATTTTATATGTATATATAAATCGTAATTGTATCCTTAAAATTTCAAAAATGTCGTATTCTCGTACTTATGTCATGTCGTATCCGTGTCCCGTATACGTATCAGTGCTTCATACCTTCTTATTAAATAGGTTTTGAAACTTTTGATTGATAAATATTATGAATAATAGATTTAATTGCTTGGTTTAAACCGGAAGTAAGTAATAAAAAGTGAGGTTATTTTTGTCATTATCCACTCAAGGCTATCTTGATTTTTATTCGTGTATTTATTTATAATTTAAGTTTTATCCTAATATAAAATAATATTTCTCTAAAATATTATTAAAGTTATCACTTACTTCATAATAAAGGAGAGACCAGGGTTAGAGCAACTCCAACAGCCCTTGAAAATAGAGGAATCTGCTATTTTGGAGGAGAAATCTTCTCCAGCAGTCCACAAAACTTCACACCATTTTACAATTTGGGAACAGTTCCCCGCTACATGTAGCGGGGACTGTTCCAACTCTATTTTATTTTCATTTTTCAATTTTTTTTGGTTTCTTTAAATTGTGGAATTTTTTGTTTCCTCTCTTTTTCTTTTTTTAGGAAATAAACTCTTGCTTATTATTTGGTAATAATAAATTAATAAATTATGTTATTAATTATCATGTGGTGTTTTTTTTGTTTTGTAAATCAATAATGTTTTTGTATATTGTTATATTATGTTCAATTCAACATATATAAAAAATTAAAAAATAATTTACTTACAAAAATTACTCAAAATAAAAAGAAAATTCATAACACACATTCATAAAATTACAGTCATTTAAAAGACATCAAATAACCTAAAATACATTAAATTAAAATAAGATTACCATAACATAAAATACATAAAATAACATAAATAGACATAAAATATCAAACACGCAATATAATGGAAACACAACTCGAACATGCAATACAAAAAATTAAAGACATAGAGGCTCACCTGGCCCTTCGAAATGCATTGATTGATCATTTGTGGGAGGAATTTTCTAATTTAGAAAATTAATTGTATTTATCATGTAATTTATGCTTTTGTTAATCTATTATGGAATGTTCATTTTATGATCAAATTAATTTTATTACTTTTCAAGGATTTATATATAATTTTTCAAATTAACTAATAATGCAAATTATAATTGTATTTAATTTTATTAGAAAAACTAAATATTAAACATTAATGTATACATATAAAAATATATTAATTCAATATAACAAAGAATAAAAATGGAATATTCCAATGTAGAGTGAAATATAGAGTTAACTGTTGGAGTTGAATCTTGAATTCCTCTAAATTTTCCTCTAAAATAATGTAAACACACACAAAAATACAGTTGACTGCTGGAGATGCTCTTAAGCCTCCTACATTTAGAGGCTAGAGCCCTCTTCCCGGTGATTGATCACAAACAGTAACAGGAGATCGAAAAGGTCATTGTTCATCTAGAGAAGATTGGTGTTAGCAATGACCCCAACAAACCTCAACATCGAACATGTATCTTTTATAGGTCCGAGTCAAAGTGTTGTGAGTTTTTTTAGAGATTTCATATTCCCAGCAACTCAATTCACATAACCTTCAACAGACCCCTGCGACAACAAATCTCTTTCCCTAGCTACGAACTAATTCTAGTTGCCACTAACCTGCCGCAACAACCACATCATACCACCATAGATCCCAACATTGGCTTCTACTACCCAAAATATAGACCCAAGTCCAAAAATTAACCATTTGCTAAAATAAGTACTTCTATGGCAGTATTTGGGTGTGAATCCATGGCACGGTGGTTTGCTGGCGGCGATGTAGGGTGATGACGTTTAGTTGGAAGAAATAGGAGAAGAAAAAAACAAGGGGAAAAAAGGAAAAGAAGGTCGGGCGGCGGTGGCTTGGGATAGAGCCAGGGCCGCGTCAAGAAAATATAAGGCCTGAGGCAAAATCTTAAATAGCAAATAATTTTTTCAAAAAAATAATTATATGAATTTAAGTATTTAATACAGTTAAATGAATTTAAAAATAATAGTAGGGACAATTAGGTATTTTAATAAAGAGATAGGAAAATAAAATAATATTTTAATAGTATAAGGGAGTAAAGTGATACTAATTAAGAGTATGAGGTCCCGGGGTAAAGTGATACAATTGAAAGTACAAGGGGTTGAAGTGATATTCAATGAGAGTATATGGGGTAAAGTGAGATTTACCCTAAAATTAAACTAGTAGATTTATGCAAAATCTAATTGAATATTTACGCGCTAATTGCACACCAACTAATTTCTACATTTTAGGCATTTATTTATCCAATAAACAAGAACTGAAACGTTGCATTTTTTATTTATAAATTAGTTAATGAAACTAATTATTTATTATTTTCTAGGCACTTAATTGTTTGTTCTATTTGCAAGTTGCACGTTACCTTGCAATCTTTAAATCACGTTATTTGTGCACATTATTTTTAAATTTTGGAAACAAAATTAACCTTACTCTTTATATATACATGTGATATGAATGAAATTAGGGGCCTTGAAAATTTTGGGGGCCTGAGGCTATTGCCTAAATGGCCTCACCATACCACACGGCCATGGATAGAGCTAAAGAAGAGAATGGATGGGCTAAGTGGAAGTGGGTGAAGGAGAGAAAGTGGGAGAAAGAAGAAAATGGATGGGGCACGATATTGTTTTTTTTCTAAGAAAGAAAAAGAATAAATGGAGGGAAGAGGGTGAGAAAAAGAGAAAATAAAATAATTATCCTAAAAAATATAATAAATTAACAGTTTTTTTTCCATATCAAGTTCCATGTATGATGCCATGAAACAATTTTTCCTCTAAGTTTATCCACATAGGCTACCAATTCAGGATTTTTTTCCCTCAATATTATTTTTTTTAAAAATCAGATTCCATATTGACATGATAGTAAACTACCTGCTATAGTAGGTCACATGACCAGAAAATATGAATTTTTCTGATCATTTAAAGGATGGAATCTAAAGTCGAAAGAAAAAAATAGGACTGATTCTTCAAGTGTGTCCATTTAAAGGTCTAAACTAATAATTTTGTCAACAACAAAATAACACAACATCACACTAAAATATGCAATATGCAAATAAAACACACCAAAAATATGCTCAAATCCTCACACAAAATACAAAAAAAAATATACAAAGCAAAACCTTATGCACAAATAAAAAAACAAATATGGGGATAGTGGGTCTCTCTGACGGAGTCCTCTATATGAAATAAAAGTGTGAGTCGATTGTCCATTTAACAAAATAGAGTATGACAGTAGTAACACATCTCCAAACTAAATCGATGTATACCTCATTAAATCCTAATTTCTCCATCATTAATTTAAGAAATGACCATTATACTCTATCATATGCTTTACAAATGTCGAACTTTAAAGCCATATGATCTCTACGACCATTTTTTCCTTCATAGAATGGAAAATTTCAAAAGTTGTCAATTCATTGTCAGTTATAAGACGACCTGGAACAAAGACACGTTGATAAGGAGAGAGAACATTCGTAGGTATGTATTTCAACCTATTGGTGATTGTGTTACAAATGATGTGCGTTATATTATTAGATAAATTAATAGGTCGAAAATCCTTTTGGTGCTCTAATGTTATGATTTTAGGAATCAACACAATATGTGTTTTATTAAGAGAATATGGATCATGCCCATTATTAAGAATATTAAGCGCAATATGCAATAAATCTTTCTTAACACTTTTTCAATTTTTTAAAAAAAGGGAGGCATATCGTTGGGGCCTGGCAATTTAGAGAAATGTATCTATTAAAGTGCCTTGGAGACCTCCTCTGTAGTGTAGGGTCTTATAAGTAGTTCATTCATATCGTCACAGACCCGAGTGTTCATAGAATCTAAGACTTTTATGTAAGACACTAGGGACAACAGATAAGAATAGGCATGTAAGAAATATGATTAGTCTCTCATAATTTTTTCCAATCTCATCAATCCATTGACCATTGTCTCCTTTCAATTTCTCTATCGAATTACGTTTCTATCCACTCATATGAAAGAACTTTGTATTTCTATCACCTTTCAACCATAAAATATGTGACTATTGCATCCACATAATTTCCTCCAACCGATAACGTTCATTCAATTCTTTCTCCAACTCTCTTATTCCTCATCAGTTTCAACGGTATGTGTTTGGCACTGTATAACTTTTACCTGGTCAGAGGTAATTTTATTTTTTTCCCGGATGCATCCAAATTCTTCCTTTTCCCATCGTCGCATAGCTTCACCATATTTTTGTGTTTTATCCCTAAATGTAGTCATCGCCACGTTATATGACCAACTCCCCTACACCATTTTCTCACAATCTGGGTGTTGTAGCCAGATTCTTTCAAAGCTAAATATAACACCTTTATGTCTACCAATAGGGATATTTGTGAGAAGACTTGTGTCAAATTCCGTCATAATTGGATTGTGGTCTGAGTTAAGACCGAAGAGATGTGAGATGAGGTGAAAAAATGAACATGTTTGTCCACTTATCCTTAGCCAGAGATAGGTCAAGACGCTCTTGAATACTGGTTTCGCCGTGTTTCATGTTAGACCATGTGATACTTGTGTTGGGTAAAATATATGGAAGGTTTCTGTATGTGAAGAAAATGGCTGGATATAGTGTATGGTTTAAGTCGAGGCCTGATATAGAAACAAGACGAAAACGCCCCGTATACAAGTGTTAACGGTTATGGCGCTCGCATTTAAGATACAACGACTTTATACAGTTCCAGTTAGCAGCATGGCAAAATCGGAACAACAGCGAACAACAGAATGTTTGAGAACTTTCAAGCTATCAAGGAGGAAATGGGCAATATGCAGAATGCAATGCTCGATTTTTGTTATCTGATAATTTCGTATCTTTTTTCATCAGTAGGGACATTAATAATATAGGCAATGAAGTGCCCGTACGGAAAATCGCGTTTGTAGGCTCAAAAAGACACCTTTTGCACAGACAATCGCATCTGTCCAGGAGAGCACGGCCTAGACGCATGGGCGTGCGCCAGCCCGTGCGCTGGTGCTCCAACCTTCGGCAGGGCACACGACCCGAACGCACGGGCCGTGCGCCTGCCCGTGCGTGTGGGCGCAGATTCTCGGCAAGTAGCACGACCCGACCGCACGGGCCGTGCTACCGCTCGTGTGCGGGGCCGAAAGTTCCCAGTTGGAAATCATTTAATTAATTACGAAAATTAATTAAATCCTATTTAATTAATTACAAAAATTAATTAAATATTAATTTTAAAGGTTTTTGGTCCAAAAAGAATAAGGGCCTTGAAGCCCAAGCCCACGACCCTTGACCCACGACCCGGACCCGGGCCAGGCCGAGCTGGCCGGTGGGCGGGCGGCGTCGCGCGCGCGTGTGTGCTTTGAACCAAACTCACAAGCATGTAGGTCCTCACCCCTTTAAAAACTTGGGTGCCCCTAAGGGCCCAAACCCATATGTCCAACTTGGGATAAATAAAGTGTGCAACTTTGCCTCATTTTTCCTATATGGGATGGAGCATCTCTCCTCTACCACATTTTTCATTTTCCATACCATTTATTTGTATTAAGTGGCTAACTTCTAGTATTAATTTCTCATTCACCCGAATCGGTTTTGAGAAATTCCAAATGCTATTCTCATCTACTCTCTTAGTAGAATTTTTACAAATAATTTAATTCCATTTTTCACAAATGGAAACCACTTAATTAATTGGTCAAAATTGGGTCAACACCCCATTTATCAAAGACCAATTCCAAAAATCCCCCACATGAATGAAATTAATGCATGCGTGTATGCAGATTCGCTTGAAAGTCTCGGCGAATCGTTATTGCATCAGGATAGGTAGCTTGTGGCTTTGAACCTTCTTTAGTAAAATACTATCGGATTTACTAGCTGCTTAGTGACGCGATGTCTTGAACTACTCAGCCGTTTGTGTAAACCAAGACAACAATACTTACACAATAACAACTCTAACACTTGTTGTTCTCACGTTGTGTCCATTTCGGCCCTGGACCATATTTTAGGTTCATAAGTGTTTCTTTTGAAGTGGCCATTACTTCTCACTTATATAGGTGATCTCCTATTGAAGAGTATCCTGCAATACTCCACCTTTTCGGTATAGGAATCATTAAAAGTCTCAAACTTAACCTCACCACATTCAGCAGGTTTAAATACATTTGGATGTATCGAGAATGAGCTAAAACATTTTCCAAGTGTTCAGCTGAACATTCATAACTTAGTTGTCCCATTGAACCAAGGTCTTGGGATCTCCAATTCACAAGGTTGGGTTACCGCTATGGACATTCTTTAAGTTGTAGATTTTAAACCCATTCCCCTTAACAGTTTATACAGTTGATCTCGATTTATGCCTTTCGTAAGCGGATCCGCAAGGTTTTCCTTTGACTTCACGTAGTCAACCGAAATAACCCCATTCGAAGTCAACTGTTTATTCGTATTATGTCTACGACAAAAACGTCTAGACTTACCTCTTTCCTTTCCAAGAAAGGATAACTTTAATAAATACAACATTTCTTGATTTAATGATCGTACCATCACTTATATCATAAATGCTGAATTTATTTCATTCGACGCTTCTACTTTTTCCAAAGCACCCCCACATTCCAAGGCAATCTCCTTTATGAGGTTTGCTAAAAAGTAAAGCTCCTCTTTCAACTTCTGATATCTTGTTTAACACAAGATTATCAAGAATTCTAATGGCTCTCGGCCATTTTTATTTTATTTTGTTAGAACATTGTCCCGACAATCCAGTTAGAATCTCGTTCTAATGGATTTCAGATCTTAGTTCAACCAACTCCATCTTTTACAAGGTGTGTAATCTTTGATGTTATCACATCTTTAGTAAGACTTCAGATTCAATATGTTACGGTGTTTGCCTTTAGTGTTACAACACTTTCGACAACACCTCATGCAAATGTGGTTTCGGTGTTTACAACACTTTTGGCAACACCTTCTGTTACATTTAAAAATGCAACAGAAACTCCACTGGTGTTCCACAAAGCATGATCATACCCTCACATTTGCCGATTTCCATTCGGAATCCCGGTCGTCTTCCTCAATCCGAAGTCGAATTATCAAATCCTCAAGCCCCATTTCCTTTCGCTTGTGCTTGAGGTGGTTCTTAAAATATTTCCACGAAGGCGACAATTTTTCAATAATCGCAGCCACTTGGAACGACTCACTCAGAATCATCCCTTTAGACACTAAGTCATGAAGTATGATCTGAATTTCTTGCACTTGGCTAATCACCGTCTTGGTGTCAACCATCTTATAATCCAGAAATTTACCGACTACAAATTTCTTTGCACCGACATCTTCTGTTTTATATATCTTCTCCAAAGAGTCCCACAACTCTTTGGACGTTTTGAACGAACTATAGACGTTGTAGAGGGCATCGTCTAGTTCGTTCAAAATATAATTCCGACAAAGAAAATCACTGTTATGCCAAGCATCCACAGCGATTCTCCGTTCATTGTCGGATTCTTCATCACCAACGGCAGGGGGTTCCTCCTTTACGAAACGAGACAGACCCAAAGTCGTCACGTAGAACAGCATCTTATGTTGCCATCTCTTGAAGTCGGCACCGGAGAATTTTGCCGGTTTCTCGCCATGAGCAGAAGCAGCGACCTTCGAAACTGGAGTGAACGATCCTGAAGCCATCGTCTTCAACAGAAACAGAATACTTTTCGTCTTGCGATTGTTGGATAAAATATATGGAAGGTTTCTATATGTGAAGAAAATGGTTGTATATAGTGTGGTTTAAGTCGAGGCCTGATTTAGAATCAGTCTCCGCAAGACGAAAACGCCCCGTATACAAGTGCTAACAGTTCTGGCGCTCGCCTCTAAGATACAACGACTTTATACAGTTCCGGTTAGCAGCACAGCAAAACCGGAACAACAGGAAATGGGCAATATGCAGAATGCAATGCTCGATTTTTGTTATCTGATAAATTCGTATCTTTTTTCATCAGTAGGGACATTAATAATATAGGCAATGAAGTGCCCGAAAAGACACCTTTTGCACAGACAGTCGCATCTGTCCAGGAGAGCACGACCTAGACGCACGGGCGTGCGCCAGCCCGTGCGCTGGTGCTCCAACCTTCGGCAGGGCACACGACCCGGGCGCATGGGCCGTGCGCCTGCCCGTGCGTGTGGGCGCAGATTCTCGCCAGGTAGCACGACTCGACCGCACGGGCGTGCTACCGCCCGTGCGCGGGGCCGAAAGTTCCCAGTTGGAAATCATTTAATTAATTACGAAAATTAATTAAAGCCTATTTAATTAATTACAAAAAATAATTAAATATTTAATTTTAAAGGTTTTTGGTCCAAAAAGAATAAGGGCCTTGAAGCCCAAGCCCAAGCCCATGGCCCTCGACCCACGACCCACGACCCGGACCCAGGCGGGCGGCGGCGCGCGCACGTGTGTGCTTTGAACCAAACCCACAAGCATGTAGGTCCTCACCCCTTTAAAAACTTGGGTGCCCCCAAGGGCCCAAACCCATATGTCCAACTTGGGATAAATAAAGTGTGCAACTTTGCCTCATTTTTCCTATGTGGGATGGAGCATCTCTCCTCTCTCACATTTTCCATTTTCCATACCATTTATTTGTATTAAGTGACTAACTTCTAGCATTAATTTCTCATTCACCCGGAATCAGTTTTGAGAAATTCCAAATGCTATTATCATCTACTCTCTTAGTAGAATTTTTACAAATAATTTAATTCCATTTTTCACAAATGAAAACCACTTAATTAATTGGTCAAAATCGGGTCAACACCCCATTTACAAATACCAATTCCAACAAATTGGTCCAGTAAATCCCAAATGAACTAAGTCGCAAGTGTCAACCATGTCCCGAAACTCCTCCATTATATTATCAGGCCAAAGCTTCCACCTACTTTTTCAAAGAACCACATAATTTCATTATAGTCTCCAACATAAAACCACTGTACAATTAAATCTCTATAAATTAATAACCTTGGTACCGCCAAAATCTATTAATTTAATGAGATATTAAATTCGATGAATTAATAACGATTATTATACAGCTGCAGAGATATCGAAACTGCAGAGTTGGTGGCTGGCGAGCACATAATCGAGAGCGAGATGTGAATTGTGAAGTTGAATATAATAATTTTACTGTAAATCACCCTGCTCTAAAAGAAGATCAACATCGATAATATTTAGTAATTGTGTTTTTGAGCAACAAGAAAACCACACTAAAAGTTCTTTACTACATTACAAAAGTCAAATATAAAATTCATGATCACACCAATATCAACAAGAAACAAATAACAATATAGATTACTCTTAAATATGTTATATATTAAGGAATTGTTAATTTATATATTGCATGGGGCCTTTATGAATTTTCCTATATGTATTATCTAATAAATGTAGCGAATTATTAATTTAGCATGTTATCCCAAACTCGGGACTGGCCAAAAATATTATTTAAGCGATGCTATTAATTAACCGAGTATTAAATTATTGAAGTTTTACTGTATATCTTTACTCAAATTAATGTCCCACAACAATTTATACATTTTCCACTTCTGAGATCATTCTAGCCAACCATAAATACTACAAATACTAAAGGTGTTTGATTTTTTGGCTCCAAAATTTAATGTAGGTCCCAAGGGGTGTGAATAAGGTTTAGAAGGGGGGTTGAATAAACCTTACCAACTTTTCGATTTTAGTCCTTTTAAGATTATTACAGAGTTAACTCAAATAGTTGTGTCCTTGATGGACAACTAAGTTGGTTATTCAGCAGAGTTAGTCACTCAACAGACTCGATAGAGCTGTTGATAGAATAACTCAGTTGTTTAACCTGAACTTTAACTTGGCTGTGTTGGTTTTATCAGTGGAAGACTTAACACTCTTTGAATTTTTTTAAACTTGTTTTAACACTTGATTTTAGCACTTGGTTATTAATCAGTTGGATAGCAAATATGAGTTTATCAGCAGATATAATGTAAGTATGCATAAATGTAAATGTGCTGAAAAATAAATGACACATGTAATTTTTATATAGGTTCGAAGATGGGGTAATTCTTCTAATCATCTCTTCTCCAACTCCTGGAGGAATCCACTAAGTAACATATCAGTTTACAAAGTGGTGAACAATCTAGAGACAACCTTGGTCACACGACTAGCTTCTCTTCCGACTCAGCTTCTTCACAGGGCAGTTGTCTTTGCTACTTCAGCTCACTTTCTCAAGCTCTTGGATTTGATCACGAAGCCCTCCAATAACTTGATACTGGTTCGACCTTGAACCTTCCTACAATCCTCCTTGGAAAGTAGACCCCTTTTGATTCTTCAAAAGTTTCTTCTTCAATGGAATTGAAGTTATCTTTCCTTCACAGCTTGTATTGGATCGATTTCCTTCGAGTTTCAAGCTTGAGGATTAGCTTGAATATTCTTGAGAGTATTTGCAGGTTAATAGCTTGAATAATACTTGCTTGTTCGTGGTTCAGGTAACCTTTTCTCAATGAATTTTCTCAGCCTTTTATAATGAACTTTTAAAATTTTGCCCGTTGAAGAGATAGACTGATTTCAAAAGTCACTTGTGTTCGTTGGCTTGCATTGTTGTAGTCCTTGATGTTGACATTTCCTCGTATTTAATGTTTTGCAGCATTGCAGCATTTCTGAAACTTGGTGCAGTGCTTCCCATTGGTTTGTTCCTTTTGCACATAACTGGAACTAACAGTTTAGCTCTGACAACTCTAATATGTTATCATTCTGAGTAACATTCTTGACTTTCATCAACGGATCTCATTCACTTGTCTTGACTTGACTGCAATCTTTTATTCCTCAGGTGACTTGAGTTAGCTTCCAATCCTTGGATGAGTCACCTATCACCTCAACTTGAGACTTGGCTTCTTGAGTTGACTTGACTGACTCTTCATACAACTGTTTCATAGCTGATACACCTTCAGTCGAGTTCTTGACTTTTCTTCTTTTTCATACTCAGTTGTCTCGCAGCGGAGTCTTCACTTCAGTCTTCAGTTGACTTCTTGTATTTCCAGGCGTAGCTGACTTGACTCAGCTTTTCCAGCCCTATCTATTATAATGCAAATTACAAGGAAAATGGGGTGCCAACTTCCTAGTTTAAGTTTTAAATGGCATCCATCAAAATATATAAAATAAATTTCCCAACAATTTCCCCTTTTTTGATGATGCCAAAACTTAAAAACATTCAACAAAATGTAAACAACAAAGATACATACAGACAATGCAGTAACAAAGAATGTATGCTTAAATAGATCATTTTATTGATCATAGCATTCTTGTCCTTTACATAGCTGCTTACAAATAGTATCATAGCATTCTTGTCAAAACAAAACACATATCTATGCTAAGATACAAGAGAAAATACAAAGTGAAAAATTACAGGGAAAATCACTAAGTATTACAGATGACTTACAAAAATGTATAAGTAATATACATGAAGGGTTCGCAGCAACACTTCAACGCCTTTCATTGCTCTCCTTTTTCTTCTTCTTCACCACAAAAGTCATCGGCTCTTTTCCTTTTTCTTTCTTCTTCTTCGCAGCTCTCTCGCTTCTTCTCATAGGCTCTTTTAGCAGCATCATCCTTTCGCTTCCTCTCGAGACATTGCTCGGTTTGCCTCCTGTTCTCCTCTTCCTGCCTTCTTACTGTCTCGGCATTCTTCCTTGCCACTTCCAGGTTTACCACCTCATTATTTCCAACCCAGTAGATCCTCCCCTTCTTTCTGGGATCTACATATTCAATATTTTTGGGTTTTGGACGAGGTCGAGAACCTCTTCCTCCACCACTTCTTCCTCCTCCTATGGGTGTATACTTTTGTATAGAGTCTTCCGCTACCACCGAGTGGGCTTTGTAGTCATTGCTTTTTTTTGCTTCTTCGCACAACGCAAGACCCTTCTCCCAGTACAAATCCCAGGCTTGGGCAAGTGACATTCCCTGAAAATAGCCTTCGGATTCAAGCGTTTTGAATTCTTCAACTGATCTTAGCTCGGATCCATTGTCAGGTGCAGCATCTTGATCTTTCCCTGCCGGAATGCCACCATACTGTTTCATCACTTCTTCGATGCGAGCATCCATCTTTTTGTCGAACTCCTCAATCCCTGCTTCGATAATTCGTCTTTTCTCCGACATTGGCACAACAGAGTACCCAATGGGTAGGGTTATGGGGAGTTTGCTCAAGATGGAGGCAGTAATTTGACCCTGCTGAGGGGTTTCAACTATCATTAACGTACGATCTTTCGAACGTTCCCCCTCAGCTGCTTTTTCCTTCTTCTCAGCTGCAGATTCTTTCAACTTTTCTTCTTTTGATCTCCTTAGGGACTCCTCTTCCCCCTTTTTGGCATCATCAAAGGAGAGAGGGACCCCAGGGAACATGCCTTCAAGCATGAAATCGAGTCTTCTGAGAGCAGAAGATTGTTTGGAGTCTGCTGCAGCATAAGCTGTCTAAAATTCTGAGCGAGTTGCCTTGGACTCGGCTACCACCAACTTCATTTCAGCCATGAGTAGGCTGAATTTGTCATTCATTGCGTTCTCAAGGCGCATAATTTCTTTTCTTTGGAATTCTTGTAGCAGCTTCATTTCGGTTTTGTGAGATTCATGTAACATTTCGATATACGCCTGCATCCTTTGCTTGAGATTAGCATTGTCAGCCATCCAGACGAGCATTCTGCCATACAGTGCTTTGCAATAATGAACTTGTTCGATTCGCATGGCAGATTGCTGTTGAGACCATTCTCAGATCCACACCACTATCCCTCTCAAGTCTGCTATGAGGGTAGCGTCCCTGTTGTCCAGTCTTAAGTCGAGTGAGGCCTGATGTCTTTTAATCTTCTCAATATCTTCACATATTTTCCTGAAGATCTCACGAAACTCAGTTGTCTCACTTGATTCAGCTGCAGGCCACTCTTCAACAAAGTTGAACTCGGCTGGAACAATGGTGTCAGTGGGAACGATTGGATCTTCTCTCACAAAGAATTTTCTTTGTTCAGCAGCGGTCTCTTCTTCCAAATCTGGTAGGATCGGCGTGAAAGGAAATTTCTTCGGAAAGGCATCATCACTCACATATGGGACGGTTTGTGAGGTTTGTGCCTGTGATGATGCAGCTCTATTAGCCTCAGCTGCGGTAGCTTCATCGGTAGTGGTCACATATGTGGGAGCCTGTGACGGAGCTGATGTAGTCGTTACTACTGCAGTTGTGGAAGCCTGTGCAGTGGACTGTGTCGCAGCTGTGGCAGTTGAGAGATTTTGCAGAGCTGACTGAGCCTCAGCTGTCTTAACAGCGTCTTCGGTCTTATTGGATTTTTCTAAATGAATAACCGGTTCCTCTGCTGCATCATCAACGTCATCGGATGATGATGAGACCTGTGGACTTGGCTCATCATCGAAGTTAAATTTTTGACGAGCAACTTTGTCACTTAGCTGGCTCGTAGTTTTGAGAACATCCTCAGCTGGGTCCTTAATTTGGATCTGCAACTGGAGTGGACTCAGCTTCATCTTCAGACCCCAAGAATGATGTGTCTAAGTTCTCCTGGGAGTCATGAAGTGCGCTTATCTCCTCTTCTATTTCAGTGCATTAAACTGGAGGAATGTTCTGTGTCTCTTCACCCTTACCTAAGGAAGTCTCAACCTCCCTTAGGCCTTCATAACCTCCAGCATACTCAACTGCTGCGAGGACTTCAACGTTCCCTTCGACAGTCTCAACTGTCTTAGGGTCTTCGACCATGGCATCCATAGGGGTCTCAACCCCTTGGATTGCACTTTCACTGCCCAGAGTGTTAAGTCCCGGGGCATCTTCATCCTATGCCTCGACTGTAAGAATAGTGTCGTTAGCCTTCAAAGCAACTGACACTTCAGCTGGGACAGACTCAACTGTCCGAGCTTCGTCAATGTCAATTTGTTATGGTTCTTTCTCAGTTTTCACTTTGCCTTCTTTCTTCAAATTTGAGTCATCCACAACAACCTCCAACCCTGCTGTGGTGGAGTGAGTTCCACCCTCAGCTAGCGCACCAGCTGAGTGACTAATGGTGGGGTCACCCTTCTCCAGACTCGCGGCTTCTTCCGTTGAGTGCTCAACCGCTGGGGCAGGTGGTAAAACACACTCTTCAGGGGTTGGCTCAACTTGGGTGACCAAAATCCCAGTTTCATTGCCAATGCCCTTAGATCCATCCTCCAATTGTACAGGGGACGTGGCTGTAGTGATGACTGAGGCAATGTGCTGCGCCACTCCTAGAAGATCGGTTTGCAGGAGAGATTGAGATGACTCTCCTGGTCCTTCAACTAATTGTTGCTCGTGCATGAGTCTTGATTCCCTCAGAGCCTGCTGCATGTCTGACTTCTCTGCTGCAGTGAGGGGATCCATATCCTCTTCATTGTCTGTGTACTCAACAAGAGTTTCATGAGTATGCTCGTGAGTACCAGTGAACATGCATATCTTGGATTTTTCTAGTGCACGGGCTTCCTCCTTAGCTTTATCTTTCTCATCAGCTTTAATGATGCGGAGAAGTTCCATACAGTTGTCTTCGTTAAGGGCATGTTGAACAGTTGAGACCCCAAGAAAACGAAGCAACTCTTCTTCCTCTTCAATGTACTCAGGATGAGCGAACTACATCCTTGAGTGATCAAGTTTCCATTCCCTCCATTCTCGTAGACGTCTCTGGATATCTGGATATAGTGGGGAAACCATGATGACATCGTCATCATTATCTTCGTCTTATTGCCCTCTTTTTTCAGGAATTGAAGGCAAGAGACTCTGCTCCCCCTCGCCTTCAGCAGCATCTGTAGCAGGTGGAGAGACAACCCTTTTAACTGGATGTTCAGTTGTCTTTGTTGCTTTACTTCCCTCAGCTGTCTGAAGCCTGGTTGAGTCTTCATCGGGACTCTGTTGATTGCCCTCAGCAGTCTTAGTGGATTCATCAATCACTTCAGGAGACTGCACTTCCTGAGTGTTAGCAGTCTCGGATGCTTTCTCCAACTGAGTTACAGATTTAGCTGTCTTCTCCAATTTAAACTGCCTAACCAGTCTTCTTCTTTTGGGACGAACCAGAGGAACTTCTGGTTCAGATTCAGTGGTTTCATCACCGGTGGAGACTTGGGTATTCTTCTTGGAAGGAGCTGCCTTCCTCGACTTGGCAGTCCTCTTCTTTCGTATGGCTGGAGAAGGGATTTGGGGTTCCTTCTCAGCCTCTGCTGCAGGGGCACGATACTCGGCTGCAGGGGCCGGTGCATCCTTTTTCTTAGCTGCAGGGGCAGCTTCTTCTTTGGAGCTGCAGGGGCAACTTTCTTCTTTGGATGAGGGGTAGCAGCTGTGTCCTCGTGGTCAGCTGATTCCCCCTCACTTGTGTCTGCCTTCTTTGCATGGGCTTTCTTCTGGGCACCAGATAAGTTAGCCCGGAACATCTTTTTGTTGACATGGAAGGGTTTGCCATGTTGAAGAGCAATACCCTTCACTTCCAGCAGGTGGTCAATCACAAGGCCATATCCAAGAGATCCTCCAAAGGATCCATCTTCCTTAAACGTCTTATTCATCACATTCATGGAGAGTCTGTTGTACACGAACTCAGCCCAGTTAACCTTTTTGCCCTGCATGATTGCAGCCATGACGATCAGCTTAGTCTTTGACAGTTGGTTGAAGCTGCCAAACTTCATATCAATACACTTGGAGACGGCATCCATCACCTTATGATAGTCGTCCTTCAGCAGTTTCTTATCAGCTGTGTAGACCACCTTGGCAGCACACTCCGGTTTGGCTATATCTTTCCACGCAGCAGCCAAGTCCACATCAGCTTCATGAATATCATGTATGCCTTCCGACGGCAATAAGCAGTGCTCCGCAAGGTCCTTAGCATTTATTATTATGTCATTGCGGTGGATAGAAGACTTGATCCCTTCGTCCTGCAACTCCGCGTTTACGTAGAACATCACAACCTCCTCGAGGTATGTATGCAAGTACTCCATGGTTAGAAAAGCCTTGAGACCTGACTTTTCTAGCATCTCAGCTATCTTCTTAACAAGGGTTTCATCAGAACCCTGCTTCACCATTCCTTCAAAATCCACTGGTGCTTCTAAGTGGATTTGCTTTGAGAGCTTGACATAATCGAACTTTGGTGCCATTTTCAGAAAATTTTACCACTTAAAACTGACGAACTTGCTGGAGAGTATTTAGGGTTTCCGAGAGAAAAGTATAACTTGTTTTTGCCTTGCTTGAAGATGAACAGTTTCTGTGAGTATGAGAGAAGGTTGAAAAACATATATATAAGGGGTATGAAAGAATAGTTCTATGGATTTTGAATTTTGATTGAGATCAACGACTCAGATAAGAATGTCAAAACCTCATTTAATTCCTCGCATTTAATGCGGCATCATTTATATCCAATCATATGCTTACTGTGCAGCTTTTTACTGTACTCGTCATTATTACGCTGACGTTATCCTTAAAAACATTCTTGCTCATTTAAAACGACTGCGTTTTTGTCTCTTAGTTCATAAATGACTCAGCTTATATCAAATATGACTTAACTCTACTTCTCTCTTTTCATTAAGTGACTCATATGTCAGCTAACTCGATACAGCTGACTTTCCGACATGGTTGTTTCACTTGGCTGATTTGTGAAACTTGCTCTGTTCTCGTTTTCTCATCGACTGTTTCTACTGATTGAGTCTTCTGAGTGTTAACTCAGCTCAATTAACCCTAGCTCATTCTTAATTAACTCCTCAAATCTTGATTCACATAGGGGTTTAGTGAATATGTCAGCTAACTGCTTATCAGTTGAGATATATTCCAAGGTGATGTCTTTCTTTTCAATATGATCTCTTATAAAATGATATCTGACATCAATGTGCTTTGTTCTTGAATGCAACACAAGATTTTGAGTGATTGCAATAGCACTTGTGTTATCACACATAATTGGAATTTCTTTTTCTTCAATCTCATAGTCTCTCAGTTGTTGTCTCATCCATAAAACTTGGGCACAACAACTGCCCGCAGCTATGTACTCTGCTTCAGTTGTTGATGTGGCTATTGAGTTTTGCTTCTTGCTAAACCATGAAACCAATCTATTTCCAAGCATTTGACATGTACCTGAAGTACTATTCCTATCAACTCTACATCCATTATAGTTTGAGTCTGAGTAACCAATAAGCTTGAATCCACCTTCCTTTGGATACCATAAGCCAACTTCCTGGCATCCCTTCAAATACCTTAGGATTCTCTTAGCTGCAGTCATGTGGCTCTCTTTTGGTGCAGATTGAAATCTTGCACATACATCTACTGCAAAGGTAATGTCCGCCTATCAAGTACATTAAGTAGAAAGCGTGTCAATGAGTGCTCTATATATGGTTTGATCTACAGCCTTGCCATCTGCATCCATGTCCATCTTGACTGATGTGTTCATTGGTATTTTCACAGAAGACTTCTCTTCCATACCAAATTTCTTCATTAGATCTATGGTGTATTTTGTTTGACTTATGAAGGTTCCAGCCTTCAATTGCTTGACTTGAAGTCCTAGGAAGAAAGTCAGCTCTCCCATTATGCTCATCTCAAATGTACCTTGCATGAGGTTTGAGAACTTATCACATAGCTCTTTATTTGTGGATCCAAAAATGATATCATCCACATATATTTGAATAAGCAGAATACTCTCTCCATCTTGAATTCTGAAGAGTGTTCTATCCACTTTGCCTTTGGTGAATCCATTGTCCGTTAGAAATTGAGACAATGTATCATACCATACTCTTGGTGCCTGTTTTAATCCATATAATGCTTTCTTGAGCTTGTACACCTTATCTCCAATAGTCTTACAAAAACCTGGAGGTTGTTCAACATAGACTTCTTCCTCTAGCAGTCCATTTAGAAATGCACTCTTCACATCCATTTGATACACAGTGAAATTCTTATGTGCAGAATAGGCAAGAAACATCCTTATTGCTTCCAATCTTGCAACAGGAGCAAATGTTTCATCAAAATCTATTCCCTCTTCTTGGCAATACCCTTTGGCTACCAATCTTGCTTTTTTTCTCACCACATATCCTTCCTCATTCATCTTGTTTCTGAAAACCCATTTTGTGCCAATAACATTTTGATGGGTTGGCCTCTGCACCAATTCTCATACCTTGTTTCTTTCAAATTGATCCAGCTCTTCTTGCATGGCTTGAATCCAATGTGTGTCATCCAATGCTTGTGACACATCTTTTGGCTCTTGGGAAATAAAACAAGTAAACATTACTTCATGTTGTGCTCTGGATCTGGTTCTTACGTCATCTCTTACATCTCCAATGACTAACTCTGGTAGATGGTCTCTCAGCCATCTCACATCAGGTTGGAGCAAGTCAGCTGGATTCAGCCGTCTCGAAGCTAAGTTGTCTTGAACAGCTCTTCCATCTTCATTCAGCTGTAGACTTTCCAGCTGTCTTTGAGATTCAGCTATCTCATCTTCATCTGTGTTGATTGCTCTTATTTCAGCTTCAACATAGGAACTCTTCAGCATAGTTGGCTGATTCATATTGTCAGCTAACTCTTCAATGTCTTCTCCATTTACATTAGGTTCATCAAAAACCACATATATAGACTCTTCCATGACCATAGTCCTCTTGTTCAACACTCTGTAGGCTTTTCTCTCAGCTGAGTATCCCAAAAAGATACCTTCATCAGCTTTAGCATCAAAAGCATTCAAATTATCATTTCCATTATTGTGGATGAAGCATTTACATCCAAATATCGTGAAGTACCCAACATTTGGCTTTCTCCCTGTCCAAATTTCATAGGAGTCTTGGTTAATTGCCTGTTAATCATGCATCTATTTTGAGTATAGCATGATGTGTTAATGGATTCAGCCCAAAATCTCTTAGGCAATCCAGCTTCAGCTAACATGGTCCTTGCAACTTCCTTGAGAGTTATGTTCCTTCTTTCAGCTACTCCATTCTGTTGTGGAGTCCTTGCTGTAGACAACTCATGAGAAATACCATTTTCAACACAATACTGAGTAATTATCCCATTGACAACTCAGTTCTTCTATCAGACCTTATCTTTATAATGGTTTGGCTCTTTTCATTTTGAACTCTTTTCATCAGCTGAGGTAACTTCTGCAAAGTTTCCTTCTTTTTGCACATGAAGATTGTCCATGTATATCTTGAGTAATCATCTACCACCACTAAGGTGTATTTCTTTCCGCTTATGATGGCTGGTTCAACTGGACCAAACAGATCCATATGCAACAGATGTAATATCCTTGTTGAAGAAGGACTTGGCTTGTCCTTGAATGAAGATTTTATTTGCTTTCCCATCTGGCAAACATAACATACATTTTATTTATTGTACACTGAGTCTGGCAATCCTTCTACAAGATGACTCCTTGCAAGCTTGTTGATTGTCTGGAAGTTCAGACGGCTCAGCTTCTTGTGCCACAACCAACTTGATTCGGCTGTGCTTTTTGCTAACAGACAAGTGCTTGGTGTAGCAGTAGACCATTCTACTACATACATATTCTTATATCTTGATCCTTGCAGCACTATTTCATTTGATTCAGCATCCTTGATATGGCACACTCCCATATTAAATCCAACATTATAGACCTTGTCATAGAGTTGGCTGATGCTTAACAGGTTGAAGTTGAGGCCTTCAATATAAGCAACATTTGTGATTTCCAATCCATTCTTCTTGATAGATCTTGTGCCTTTGATTTCCCCTGGAGCTTCATTCCCTCCAAATATGACTTTTGCGCCTCTAATCTCCTTGAATCTTGACAGGTTTTTCTTATTTTCTGTCATATGTCTGGAACTGCCGCTATCCATGTACCAGGTTCCTTGGCACTTTCGATGTTCCTTGAACCTACAATCAAGGAAATTAGTTTTAGGTACCCATACTTGTGCGGTCCCGAGGGGTTAGTGCTATAAGATGATCCAACCAACCTATAGCCAAAGGACTTGACTCTAAGAGGTTGCCATCTATCAGTGCCATAATCATAGTGTACATTAGCAAATTGCTTGGGGGTTTTAGGTTCATACAACTGTCTCTTTTGTCTGTATGCCTCTGTGTTTGTTTTAGCAACTGCTTTCTTTGGATATTTGTGATATTTCTGAGTGTAGTACATGGGTGCATATGTGCGTTGATAATAGCTCTTTTCCATTTGGAATGACCTTTGCTGAGGTTTAGGAACTTTCCATTTAGGCTTGTATTCCATTGGTCTTTGCTGATATTTTACATTGTACCAATCAGCTTGGTTTGGATAGTTTCTACCATTCCCATCATATGTATTTTTCTGATAAAAGTTTTGGGGTTTCTGGTAGCTCTGTTTGCTCTTCACAGAGTATATTCTGTTTGGAGTTTGCTGAGGAACTCGACTGGATTTCTTCTCAGCTGTCCTTTCAGCATACTCAACTGGTTGTTTTCCTTTCCCTTTATATCAAAGGCCAGTTTGTTTGTGATTGTGCTTAGGAGTTTATGTCGGTGCAACATTTGGTGTTTTGAGTTTTTGAGATGCTTCATTGCTTGAAGATCCTTTTTCCAAAATCACTCTTGGAGTTTGACTATGCACAAAGGAATTGAATCACATGCCTGTCTTATCTCCACATTCCTTTTAACTCATGATAAGATCATCCAATGATTTGGATGCCTTCGTAAATGAGACAATCACATTTTTGAGATCTTTTTCTCTCTTTTCTATAGCAGTTATCTCTACTATCATTTTGGCATTCTAAGCCTTCAGCTTTGTGTTATCCTCAGCTATGTGACTTAGAGTACTCAGCTCCTTAGTCAGCTGTGAGTTTTAGCTTTTGAGCTGGCTGTTTTCCTCATTTAGAAGTGTGTGTGAGGATTTTATATGCTCAAAATCTTTCATCATTTTGCCTAATGAATAGTAAAGATCAGTGGGTGATGAAGTGTGTGTATCACAATCACTATCACTTGAATCTGAATGAGATGAGTTAGAGTGTACCTCATCTTCTTAGTC
This sequence comes from Rehmannia glutinosa, assembly GCA_016081115.2. Lineage (NCBI taxonomy): Eukaryota > Viridiplantae > Streptophyta > Magnoliopsida > Lamiales > Orobanchaceae > Rehmannia > Rehmannia glutinosa. Next base: position 16,310,540 of record CM071933.1, read on the forward strand.
TGGTTGATCTTGTTCTTTAGCCATAAGGCAGATCATGGCCTCTTTTTCAGAGTCACTTGAGTAGTCAGCTTCACTACTCTCTGAGTCTGCTGCTTCTTTAGACTTGGTTGTCTCAGTAGTCTCAGCAGCCAACATGGTTTTCTTCTTTTCCTGCCTTCTTTCTCTGAAGACTTTTCTTTCTTCTTCATTCTTATATTTTTTGACTGATGGATAGGAACAATCAACTGCAAAATCTCCTGGTTGTCTGCAGTTCCAACACAGGTTCTCAGCTCTTTGAAAGCTCATTTGTGATTTCAGTGAATCTTGCATCCAATTGATCCATGGATTCACCTGCAAATATTTTGAAATTTTTAAATTTTTGAACAACAACAGACTATTTATTTTCTTTAATTTGCTCTGATCCTTCGCAAATTAAAGTTAGCTTATATCTCTTTTGTTGTTTTGCAGGATTTGACTTTGTTGAACATCACTTTGTCCAAAGTCTTGCAAAGTATGTCCTTGGCCACAGTGTCCAAGTTGTATCTCTTCCTATCATCATTTGTCCACTCAGTCATTGGTTTTTCAACCATGGCTGGTCTTTCTTCAGCAACAGCTTCCTCTCCTTCAGCTGGAGCTGCACTTCTTACAACCGTGTTCACTTTCAATATTTGTAGTGGCCCATCCTCTATCACAAGCCACATTTCATCATGTAGAGCAGATATTGAGCCTGCATACGAATTTTCCAATCATCAAATTCTACTACAGTGAACATAGGAATGCGTGTCATAGTTGCTTCCATGATAATAACTTTGCTAAAAGTGAAAGATTTTGAAAATGCAAGTGTTTAAAACCTTTTTCAAAAGATAAAGATCTAGTTTAGTAACCAGTGCGGAAGGCTCAATGAACCAACCGCTCTGATACCACTTGTAGGTCCCAAGGGGTGTGAGTAAGGTTTAGAAGGGGGGTTGAATAAACCTTGCCAACTTTTCAATTTTAGTCCTTTTAAGATTATTACAGAGTTAACTCAAACAGTTGTGTCCTTGATGAATAGCTAAGTTGGTTATTCAGCAGAGTTAGCCACTCAACAGACTCGATAGAGCTGTTTAACCTGAACTTTAACTTGGCTGTGTTGGTTTTATCAGCGAAAGACTTAACACCCTTTGAATTGTTTTAAACTTGTCTTAATACTTGATTTTAGCACTTGGTTATTAATCAGTTGGATAGCAAATATGAGTTTATCAGCAGATATAATGTAAGTATGCAGAAATGTAAATGTGCTAAAAAATAAATGACACAGGTAATTTTTATAGAGGTTCGAAGATGGGGTAATTCTTCCAATCCTCTCTTCTCCAACTCCTGGAGGAATCCACTAAGTAATATATCAGTTTACAAAGTGGTGAACAATCTAGAGACAGCCTTGGTCACACGGCTAGCTTCTCTTCTAACTCAGCTTCTTCACAGGGCAGCTGCCTTGCTACTTCAGCTCACTTTCTCAAGCTCTTGGATTTGATCATGAAGCCCTCCAATAACTTGATACTGGTTCGACCTTGAACCTTCCTACAATCCTCCTTGGAAAGTAGACCCTTTTGATTCTTCAAAAGTTTCCTCTTCAACAGATTTGAAGTTGTCTTTCCTTCACATCTTGTGTTGGATCGATTTCCTTCAAGTTTCAGGCTTGAGGATTAACTTGAATATTCTTGAGAGTATTTGCAGGTTAATAGCTTTTATAATACTTGCTTGTTCGTGGTTTAGGTAACCTTTTCTCAATGAATTTCCTTAGCCTTTTATAGTGAACTTTTGAAATTTTGCCCGTTGAAGAGATAGGCTGATTTCAAAAGTCACTTGTGTTCGTTGGCTTGTCTTGTTGCAGTCCTTGATGTTGACATTTCCTCGTATTTAATGTCTTGCAGCATTGCAGCGTTTCTGACACTTAGTGCAGTGCTCCCATTGGTTTGTTCCTTTTGCACATAACTGGAACTAACACTTTATCTCTGACAACTCTAATATGTTACCATTCTGAGTAACATTCTTGACTTTCATCAACGGATCTCATTCAGTTGTCTTGATTTGACTGCAGTCTTTTATTCCCCAGGTGACTAGAGCTAGCTTCCAATCTTTGGATGACTCATATGTCACTTCAACTTGAGACTTGGCATCTTGAGTTGACTTGACTGACTCTTCATACAACTGTTTCACAGCTGATACACCTTCAATCGAGTTCTTGAATTTTCTTCTTTGTCATACTTAGCTGTCTCGCAGCGGAGTCTTCACTTCAGTCTTCAGTTGACTTCTTGTATTTCCAGGCTTAGCTGACTTGACTCAACTTTTCCAGTCCCATCTATTACAAGGCAAATTACAAGAAAAATGGGGTGCCAACTTCTTAGTTTAAGTTTTAAATGGCATTCATCAAAATCTATAAAATAAATTTTCTTGTAATGAAATATATCGGTCAAGTACCAGAAAAGTTGTCTTAGTCAACAGACTGACAGGTGAGTCACTCCCAGATAAGTGGAGATGACTGTCTAAGGGGTTAAGCAGCAAAAAGGACTCAAGAAAGCTGAAGATGTTCGTTGTTAAGCAAAGTCAAATGTTTTGCAGAAAGAGGAAACATGTAAGACTGCAGACCATAAAATTGTTTTGCTGAAAGAGTCAAAAGGCTAGGAACCAATGGGATTCTCTTGCAAACCTGCAGAGATTTAGGAAAGGTTGCAGAGTATTAATACCAGGATCAGTCTATATCAAATGTTGCAAGACAAGACAAGCCAACATCCTCAAAGTGTAGTTTGAAAAATGGATCTATCTCTTCAACGGATACATTTTTCAAACATGCACAATAAAAGGCTGAGGAACTTTAGAGAGAGAATTTTTTATGCAACTTAAGACACACAAGAGAAATCAAGCAATCCGAGCAAAGTAATCTTCGAGCATACATTCAATCCTCAAGCCTAAAACTCGAAGGAAATCGATCCAACACATTCAGTGAAGAAAGACAAATTCAAACTGTTGAAGAGGAAAACATTGTTGAAAGATAAGGGGTCTACACATCCAAGGTTGAAGGAAGTGTAGTGAGGTTCCAGTTCGAACCAAAGCTTTGGACTTTTTAGAGAGCTGCATGATTAAATCCAAAAGTCTAAAGGAGCTAAAGTAGCAGGAGAGTCATCTTGTGAAGAGTTGAGTCCCAGAAGCAAAGCCAACTGTGTGATCAAAGCCTAGATTGGACTGTTATTCTTTTAACGAAGTCATCATTTTAGTGGATTACCTCCAGGGGTTGGAGAAGAGGGGATTAAAGGAATTACCCCTTCCTCGAACCACTATAAAAATTGTTATGTGTCTTTTACATTCAACACTTTCATTTCTTGCATATCTTATCTGTTGTTTGTTAAATTTTCTAAGTCTATTGATATTAACTTAACCATAAAACAAGTTTTGAAAACATATTTTAATCAAAGGGTGAAAGACTTCCGCTGAAAAACCAAGTCTGTTGTTTTTATAAAAGAGCCAACTTATCACCTGAGTTATCTTATCAACAGCACTGTGAAGATTGGACTAAGTTGTCCCTCAAGGACCCAGCTGACTTGTGTCTAAAACTCTGATTTAAAAGGACTAAAATTGAAAATTTAGTAAAGTCTATTCAACAGCCATCCCCCTTCTAGACTTTACATTATCATTCCTTGGGACCTACAAGTGGTATCAGAGTGGTTGGTTTATTGAGCCTTCCGCATTGGTTACTGAACTAGATCTCAAACTTTTTCCAAGATATAACACTTATTGTTTTAAAATTTCTTTTAAAAGGCTATTTTCATGGAAACAAATCTAACTCCTCGCATTCCTATGTTTATTGTTGAGGAATTTGAAGACTGGAAGATTTGTATGCAGGCACATCATTCAGCTTTACACGATGAAATATGGTTCGTTATTGAGGATGAGCAATTACAAATAATGAAAGTAAACACATTTGTAAGTGCTCCTGCTCCAGTTGATGCACCCGCGGCTGAAGAAGAGGTTGTTGTAGTGTTCGCCAAAAATATTTGGATCTTACAACTGCAAGTGTACAGTGTAGTTTATAGAATAATGGCAAGCAATGTCGTATTCCTCACGGATTGACTATGAAATACTTAGGCTATAATAACATCGCATTCCAATTTTATTGAAGCGACCGAATATCAAGTGTTTTTTTATCAAAATCGAAAATTAAAGAAAAATAAATAAGTTTGTGAACCCCACAAGTATTTTCAACAACCACAGAAGCAACCTTAGGCACATAATCTCAATATGTTTCCTCAATATTAAATCCAATTAAAGTTTCAAAAACCAATTCATGCAATTCTATGAGTTCAATTCCTAAGTTAGTCTATTCCCTCTCCCGAGGCGGCGCATAAATAGTAAATTAATAACAATTGTAGGTCTTCTGACTCGATACAACTATTATTAACTCCCAAAAGATTTATGAATTGAATTACTCTCCACAAACAATTGTAGATCTCCCGACTCGATAGACCCATTTATGTTTGAAATTCGATTTACGTCTTTGTTAGAACTCCTCTTCCGAATTTTGCACTAAGAAATATGACATGCTAATTATTGATCAGATAAAAAGCAATTAAGAATAGGAACTTAAATTCATAAAATTGAACACATGAATCAATTATAAAAACAATTAATCAAGATTTAACATGAATCCACATTTTTGATTATGCCATAAGATCCGAAAGATTAGCCAAATATTGATAATAAATTCATAGACAAACTTGAAATCAACATTGTGACATTGTTTAAGCACAGACAAGAGATCTAAACTAAGAACGAAAATCCCTTCTTGTCAGGATGGATTCTCTTTCCAAGCCTTCGAAGCTCTTGTGTGTAGGTCCCAAGGGGTGTGGATGTAAGGTTTAGAAGGGGGGTTGAAAAAACCTTACCAACTTTTCAAATTAGTCCTTTTAAATATACAGAGTTAATACTTCACAGCTGTGTCCGTGATGGACAGCTAAGTTAGTTAATCAGCAGAGTTAGTCACTCAAATGCACTCGACCGAGCCGTTGATAGAATAACTCGATTGTTTTGACTAAAGACTTAACTCGACCGTGATTTGTTTTTCATTGGAAGACTTAACACCCTTGAATTTGGTTAAGTTTGTTTTAATACTTGGTTTTAGCACTCGATTGATTATCAATTGGATAGCAAGTTTATCAAAGATATAAAAATAAGATGCGAGAAATTAAAGTGCTTTGAAATGTAAATGACACAATAAGTTTTTATAGAGGTTCAAGATGGGGTAATTCTTCTACTCCTCTCTTCTCCAACTCCCGGAGGAATCCACTAAGTATTGATCAATATACGAGTGGTTAATCCCGTATACAAGTCTTGATCACACAACTTGATCCTTTGGGACTCGATGCCGAGATGCCTTGGTCACACATGATGGCTTCTCGTGACGACTCGGCTTCTTCACAGGGCAAACCGCCTTGCTACTACAGACCACTTGCTCAAGCTTCTTGGATTTGATCACGAAGCCCTCCAAAAACTTGAGACTGGTTCGACCTTGAACCTTTCTACAATCCTCCGTGGAATGTAGACCCCTTGATTCTTCAAAAATTTCCTCTTCAACTGATTGAAGTTATCTTTCCTTCACAGGTGAGTGTTGGATTGATTTCCTTCGTAATGTAGGCTTAAGGATTGATCTTGAATGATTTGAGAATATTTTTTGTTACAATTCAAATGTTTGCTTGAATGTTCGTGGTTCAGGTAACCTTCTCTCAGAGTTATTCCTCAGCCTTTTATAGTGATCTTTCAAAAATCTGCCCGTTGAAGAGATAGGCTTATTTTTGAAATTCACTTGTGGTCGTTGGCTTGTCTTGTTGCAGTCCTTGAAATTGCCACTTCCTCATATGAATGATTCTTTCAGCTTTTCAGAGTTCTGACCCAAGTGCAGTGCTTCCCATTGGTTTATTCCTCTTGCACGCTTCTGGGACTGAGCACTTCAAGAAAGGTAGTATGGAATAATTACTTGTTTAAGTAATTCTCTTGATTTCTGTGCAACGGATCTCTTTCAGTTACTCGACTTGACTGCATTTTCTTAACATCCCCAGGTGACTTCGAGTCATCTTCCAATCATTGGACGACTCTTCTGTCACTTCAACCTTGAGACTTGGCTATCTTGAGTTGACTTGATCGATACTTCACTCGATTGCATCTCACCGCACCTTCAAATCCGAGTTCTGTCTTCTCTTCTTTGCCACACTCACCGCCTCACAATGAGTCTTCCTTTTTGTCTCTAGTTGACTTCTTGCATGTTTAGGCATAGCTGACTTGACTCAGCTTGACCAGCCCTATCTATTACAATGCAATTTACAACAAAAATGGGGTGCCAACTTCTATTCTAAGTTTTACATGGCATTCATCAAAATCTACAAAATAATTTCCCAACAATTTCCCCCTTTTTGATGATGCCAAAACTTAAAACATACAACAATAATTAAATAGCAAAGATACATACAGACAAATGTAGAATCACAGAATGTATGTTTGGAATCGATCTTTTATTGATCATAACATTCTTGTTCTTTACATAGCTGTTTATAAAGTGTATCAGAGCTTGAATCAAAAGAAAATGTATCAGAGCTTAAGTGGACCTTAAAGTATCCACGCTGTTTTATATCTACACAAGTAGAAATTGTACAATTTTATTCAATGTACAGAAAACTTACATAGAATGTATTTACATAGTAAAATACATGAAGGGGTGGACAGCAACACTTCATCTCCTTCACCGCTTCCTTTCTTTTATCTTCTTCAACTCTGTCATCTTCTTGACCTTTTTCTTTTCTTCTCATCTTCACCGCTTTCTTTTTCTCATACGCCTTCCGGCACTTCATCTCTTCTCGGTCTTTTCTTGTCTTTCCTCCCATAGCCGAGTTTGTCTTTTATTTTCCTCTTCAATTCTCTTCACATACTCAAAGAAGAAGTCTAGTCTGGCGATAGTTGAGTTACGTCAATCTGGCTGAGTAAGTCGCACGAAACTTAGAGCGGGTGGCGTTGGATTCACTTTTCTACCAACTTCATCTCAGCCATAAGGAGACTGAATTTTCGATCCATATTCTCTTCCACACGCAGAGCTCGTTCTTATTATGTTCTCAGCACTTTATCTCTCGTAGTATGAGATTCATTCATTTGTTCAATGTGCTCTTGTAATTTTGTCTTTGCATCGATTCTCGGCCCGCCGGACTAACAACTTGTTGAACAATGTCCTGAAATATCGAGCTTGTTCCACACGCATTGTTTCTTCTTGTTGCCACCACTCACGGATCCTCGACTATTATGCCTCTCAAATCGCCAGAAGGTTGGCGTCCCCTGTTATCGACCTCATGTCCAGTGAGGCCTGGTGCCTTTCCATTTTTTCTATCTCGGAAATAAGGCTTTGAACACGTCCCGACTTGTTGTCACCTCTTTCAAATTTGGTGACGGCCAAGCAAATCAAAGTTATAGTCACCGGAACAATGGTGTCGATGGAATAACAGGATCATGTCTCGTAGAAAGCGCTCACGATCTTTAGTGATTCTTCAGGAGGTCGTACCTCCGAGAGAGAATGGAAATGATTCTACGAAAGGATCATCATGGGCAATCGAATTGCTCAATGATAATTGATGCTCGTGAAGTCCCTTGTGGAGTCGAACTCTGCTGCGGCAGCTTGGGGCCTCGCGCAGGACTCTGTTTGGTGTGGTCATTGTGAAGTCGACCCGACCTTGCCGAGCCTCACTGTCTCAACAAATTCGTCGGTCTCAGCTGGTTTTTCCAAATGAGTTGACTGGTCCTCGGCCTTATCAGAAGTGTCATCGGACGATGATGAGATTTCCATGGGTGGCTCATCATAAAAGTTGAATGTTTGGCGAGTAATCTTGAGGTCGACTTACTCGTGGTTGGAACATCCTCACCGAGTCTTTGGGATCGATCCACAGGGGATGACTCGGCTTCATCGTCTCCTTCCGATCCCGAGAAGGTTACATCAGGATTATCCTGGGAATCGTGAAGAGCACTTATCTCCTTTTCTGATGGATCAATGATAGCAGGAGGGATGTTCTATGCTTCAGTTTCTCTACCCCGGGAAGTCTCAACCTCTCGTTAGCCTTCATTATCTCCTGTAGTCTCAAAAGCAGCGAGGCCTTGGACATCCCTTTTGACAGTATTAGCTGTCTTGGGGTCTTCTGAGGTGGCATCCATTTGAGTCTCAACTCCATGGATTGCACTTTCATCGCCTGCAGTGTTAACTCCCGGGCGCTTCCTTCATGTGCCTCGACCGCATCGCAGCGGCGTCATTAGCTGCAGAGCGATTGGCACTTGGCACTTTCACCGAGATCAGTCACAATCGCTCGAGCCTCGCAAGTGACAACTTGCTTTGTGTATTCACCTGTTGTTCCTTCTCCACTCCGCCTCCGAGATGCATTGTGGAGTCACCGCAAAGATCCTCCGACCTTGCCGCAGTGGATGGAGTTTCCCCTCACCGCACACCACCGAGTGACTTGAATGGGGTCACTTGTCTCCGGACTCCCGGTTGTTCCCACCGAGTATTCAGCCGTTGGGGCGGTGGTGAGACACCTTCATTAGGGGTTGCTCGACCGGGTCCCCACAATCCCGGTTTCATCGCGCAGCCCCTTAACACCTTCCTCCGAATGAGCCGGGAGGTGGTGGCAATGACAATAGTGGCAATATGCTTTGCACCACTCCCATGGGTCTATCTCCAAATGTGATTTGGAGGACTCTCCGGGTCCCTCCATCATTCTTTGCTCATGAAGTATTCTGGATTCTTGCAATGCTTGCTGCATTTGCAATTCTTCCGCGGCAAAGAACAGGTCTAGATCCTCATCACTTTCGATAGGGCGTCAAGGTTAGGGTGTGCATGATCGGTGGTGCCGGTGAGAGGGCGATGATCTTGGCCTTCTCACGTGCCTCTGCGTCTCACCGCTTCTAGCCCATTCGTTTTCTTTTCGAATCTGCAGTATATTGATGCAATTATCCTCGTCAAGGGCTTGCAGCGCTGTGTCCACCTCAAGAAACCTGAAGAGTTCTTCTTCCTCATCAATGAACTCTGTACGTTCAAACTACACTCTGGATAGACTCAGCTTCCATTTTCGCCACTCTCGCAGACGATTTTGGATGTCTGGATACAATGGAGAGTACATGATTACATCGTCTTCATCGCCTCTTTGCGGCCCTCGTTTCTAGGGATTAGGGGTAGCAGACTTCGCTGCTCGACACCCTCAGTAGCACTCTGTTACAGGCGGAGACACAACCCTGTTAACAGGTGATTCGGTTGTCTCAGCCATTCCTTGTTCCTCAACTGTTCTATCTACAGCTGGGTCCTCGACTTGCCTCTGCTGATCGGCCTCAACAGACTTGGCCGTTTCATCGATCACTTCTGGAGACTCTACTTCTCCAAATCTCTCTGTATCTTCTCCAAATTGAGTGACAGACTCAGCTGTCTTCTCAAGCTCGGAGAGCTTGGAAAGTCTTCTTCTTCTCTTTGTTTTTACCAAAGGGATATCTGGCTCCACTTCCTCTGGTTCATTGAAGGTAAATGCCTTCGCAGATGTCTTAGAGGTAGCCGCCTTCCTTGTTGTTGTGATCCTCTCTTCTTCTTGATTACTTGGAGAAGGGATTAATGGTTCCTTCTCCATTGCGGCCGCAGGGCGGGAGACACGGCTGCGGGGCGGGTGACTCGGCTGCGGGGGGGAGCAGATTTCTTTTTCTTTCTTTGCAAGGGCAACATCTTTTTAGCACCGCAGGGCAAATTTTTCTTTGGAGGAGAGGAGAGCGGTTGTATCTTCAGGTGGTCATTCCCCCTCACTCGTGACGCCCTCTTGGCGTATGCTCTCTTTCGGCGCCGATAGGTTTGATCTCAACATCCTCTTGTTTACATGGAACACCTTTCCATGTCGAAGAGGGACTCCTTTTACTTCCATCAACCGCCAATCACCAGGCCGTATCCTAGGGAACCTCCAAACATTCCATCCTCCTTGAAGGATTTGTTCCCAACATTCTCGCGAGTCCGCTTTGTAGACAAACTCAGCCCAATTCACCTTATTTTCTTCAAGGATCGCACTATTATGATCGACTTAGCTTTAGACAATTTGGTCAAAGCCGCCAAATTTGATGTCTATGCATTTGGCAACGATGTCCAAAGAATTTGTGGTAGTCCTCTTTCAAAGCCACCTCTTGTTAGTCTGTGTAGACCACTTTTGCAAAGATAGTCGGACTTGGCTACTTCCTTCCAAGCGGAATCAGTCGACCTCGGCTTCATGAATCTTCGGCACTCTTCCGCCGAATAAGCGCGTGTTCACCAAATCCTCGGCAAAGATGGTGAACTTCTTTCCATGAACAGAGGACTTGATGCCCTCATCGTGAACTTCAGCGTTCACGTAGAATCGTGCGACCTCTTCCACATAGGTCATCGGAAACTCCAACGTTAGAAACGGTTTCACCCGCACCTTTCCAATTTCTCAAAGAATCTTTTTCACTAGGGTGTCGTCGGACCCCTGTTTAACCATACCATCGAAATCCACAAGAGACCCTGTGGATTTGCTTTCCTAGCTTTACAAAATCATGTGTAGATGCCATTTCGAGATGTTTTACCGAACGAAACTTGAAAACTGAACTGAGGATAGATAGGGTTTTGAGAGAAAATATTTTGCTTTTGCTTTCGAGAGAGAGATGAACAATTTTTGGTAAAGTGTGAGAGAAATGGACGAAATGGTTTAAGTATGGTTCATGAAAGGACGTGCGGGTGGTTTTTTTTGAAATTTGATCAAAATCAACGGCTTAGATCTTGCACGCCGATTTACATGTAATTTCTCGCATTTAATGCGGCAACATTTATATCCAATCATAAGCTTGGTGTGCAGCTTTAGCCTGTACACGTCATAATTATGCTGACATCATTCTTAAAAGCATTCCCGCTTAGTAAAAACGACTGCGTTTTTGTCACTTTGCTTATGAATGACTCAGCTTGCTCCTTAGCTGATTCAATCCTTCTTCTCACTGCTCTCCTAGTGACTCAGCTGTCATCTAACTCGATACAACTGATTTTCTGATACGGCTGATTCACTTAGCTGAATTACGAATTCAGCTTTTTTTCCTCTTTTCATGTTTCATCTCTTTTCTTTGAGTCTTCTGAGTGTAAACTCAACTCAATTAACCCTAACTCATGCTTGAGTTCTTCAAATCTTGACTCACATAATGGTTTTGTGAATATGTCAAATCGCTTATCGCTTGAAATATATTCCAAGGTGATATCTTTCTTTTCAACATGATCTCTTATGAAGTGATATCTCGACATCGATATGCTTTGTTCTTGAGTGCAACACAGATTTTGAGTGATTGCAATTGCACTTGTGTTATCACACATGATTGGAATTTCCTTTTCTTCAACTTCATAGTCTCTCACCGCTTTGTCTCATCCATAAGACTTGGGCAACAAATGCTTGTTTTGCCAGCTATGTATTCCGTCACCAAGGAGGTGGCTATTGAATTTTGCTTTTTTGCTAAACCAGAAATTAGCTTATTTCCAAGCATTTGACATGTGCCTGAGGTGCTTTTCTGTCAACTCTACATCCAAAGATAGTCGAGTCGGAATAACCAATTAGCTTGAATCCGCCTTCCTTTGGATACCATAAGCCAACTTCTTGCTTCCTTTCAAATATCTCAAGATCCTCTTGGCAATCATGTGGCTTTCTTTTGGAGCAGATTGAAATCTTGCACATACACCTACATCAAAGGTGATGTTTGGCCAGCCTTTGTGAGATAAAGCAATGATACAATAAGTGCTCTGTATCTTGTTTGATCTACAGTGCTTGCCATCTACATCCATATCCATTTTGATCGATGTATTCATTGGTATTTTCACGTAAGACTTCTCTTCCATACCAAATTTCTTCATTAAATCTCTGTGTATTTTGTCGACTTATGAAGGTTCCATCCTTCACCGTGTTTCACTTGGAGTCCAAGAAAGAATGTCGATTCTCCCATCATGCTCATTTCGAATTTGCTTTGCATAAGATTTGAAAATTTATCACACAAATCTTTGTTTGTGGATCCAAAAATGATATCATCCACATATATTTGAACAAGCGATACTCTTCCTATCTTGAATTAGAAGAGTGTTCTGTTCACTTTGCCTTTTGTGAATCCGTTCCCAGACAAGAATTGTGACAATGTATCATACCATGCTCTAGGTGCCTGTTTCAACCTATATAGAGCTTTCTTGAGTTTGTATACTTTATCTCCAAGAGTCTTCTGCTCAAATCCTGGAGGTTGTTCAACATACACTTCTTCTTCCAATAAACCATTAAGAAATGCACTCTTTATATCCATTTGATATACAATGAAGTTCTTGTGAGCTGCATAGGCAAGAAACATCCTTATGGCTTCCAATCTTGCCACGTGAGCAAATGTTTCATCAAAATCTATCCCTTCTTCTTGGCAATATCCTTTGGCTACCAATCTTGCTTTGTTTCTTACCACAGAACCTTCCTCATTCATCTTGTTTCTGAATACCCATTTAGTGCCAATAACATTTTGATGGGTAGGTCTTTGAACCAGTTCCCACACTTTATTTCTTTCAAACTGATTCAGCTCTTCTTGCATGGCTTGAATCCAATGTGTGTCAACCAATGCTTGTGACACATCTTTAGGCTCTATTTGTGAGATAAAACATGTGAACATTGCTTCTTGTTGAGCTCTGGATCTCGTTTTGACACCTTCTCTTACATCTCCAATGACTAGTTCTGGTGGATGGTCTCTCAGCCATCTTACATCAGGTTGGAGTAAGTTAGCTGGATTCAGTCGTATTGCAGCTGTTGTTTGCTTTGATCAGCTCTCTCATCATCACTTAGATGCATTTTCCAACTGTTTTTGAGACTCAACTATCTCATCTTCATCCGGGTTTATAATTCCAGCTTTCACTTCAAGATAGGGACTGCTTCGCATGGTTGGTTGATTGGTTGATTATCGGTGACTCTTCAATGTCTTCTCCATTTACATTTGGCTCATCAAACACCACATGAATGGATTCCTCTTGTAACCATAGTCCTTTTGTTGAGTACTCTGTAGGCTTTGCTTTCACCGAGTATCCCAAGAAGATACCTTCATCGCTTTAGCATCAAAAGCCTTTAAATTATATTTGCCATTGTTATGGATGAAGCATTTGCATCCAAATATTCTAAAATATGCAACATTTGGCTTTCTCCCCGTCCAAATCTCATAGGAGTCTTTGTCACCGTCTGTTTATCATGCATCTATTTTGAGTATAGCATCTTTGTGTTTATCGCTTGACCCAAAATCTTTTAGGTAGCCCCCTTGACTAACATGGTCCTTGCTGCTTTTTAAGAGTTCTGTTCCTTCTTTCTTTCTCGCAACTCCATTTTGTTGTGGAGTCCTTGCTGCAGATAATTCATGACCAATACCATTTTCAATACAAGATCGAGTGATTATACTATTGACAAACTCGGTTCCTCTCACGATCTTATTTTGATAATGGTTTGACTCTTCTCATTTTGGATTCTTTTCATCACCGTGGTAGTTTCTCGCAGAGTTTCTTTTTCTTACACATGGATATTGTCCATGTATATCTTGAGTAGTCATCTACTACCACCAAGGTGTATTTCTTCCCACTTATGCTAGCTGTTCAATCGACCAAATAGATCCATATGTAGCGTGTGCAATATTCTTGTTGAAGATGGACATGTCTTTTCTTTGAATGATGATTTGATTTGCTTTCCCATCCGACATGCATCACATATACTTTCCTTCTTGTATACTTTTGAGTCCGAAGTCCTTCTACAAGATCGCTTCCTCGCAAGCTTGTTAATTGTTTTGAAATTTAGGTGACTCAACCAGTGCCACAACCAACTTGATTCATTGTGCTCTTTGCTAGTAGACAAGTGCTTGGTGTTGCGATTGACCAATCTACCACATACATGTTCTTTTGTCTGCATCCTTGCAACACAACCTCATTGGATTCAGTGTTCTTGATTTGGCATATACCCATGTTGAATCCAACATTGTAGCATTTGTCACAGAATTGGCTAATACTTAGTAGATTGAATTTGAGTCCTTCAACATATGCAACATCCGTGATTTCTAATCCATTTTTCTTGATGGATCCAATGCCTCTTATTTCTCCCCGAGCTTCATTTCCTCCAAATATGACTTTTGCACCTCGACTTCCTTGAATTTTGATAGATTTTTCTTTTTACTGTCATGTGCCTGGAATGCCACTATCCATGTACCAGGTTCCTTGGCACTCAGCTGCTCCTTGAACCTGCAATCAAGGAAGTTAGGTTTTAGGTACCCATACTTGCCTAGGTCCTGAGGGGTTAGTATTGTAAGATGATCCAACCAACCTATAGCCAAATGACTTGACTCTAAGGGGTTGCCATCTATCAGTGCCATAATCATAATTAATTTTGGCAAATTGCTTGGGGGTCCTAGCTTCATACATCTGTCTCTTTTGTCTGTATGCCTGTGTATGTGTTTTAGCAATTGCCTTCTTTGGGTAGTTGTGATATCTCTGAGTGTAGTGCCTAGGTGCATATGTGTGCTGATGAAAGCTCTTATACCTTTGGAATGGCCTTTGCTGAGTTCTAGGCCTTTGCCACTTAGACTTATATTCCATAGGTCTTTGCTGAAAGTTCACATTATCCCAATCAGTTTGGCTTAGGTACTTTCTACCATTCCCATCATATGTGTTTCTTTTATAGAACTTCTGGGGTTTTTGGTAGCTCTGTTTCTTCTTTACAGAGTATTTCCTATTTGGAGTTTGCTGAGGAACTCGGCTGGCTTTCTTCTCAGTTGTCCTCTCAGCACACTCAACTGGCTGTTTTCCTTTTCTTTTATAACCAAGGCCAGTTTGCTTGTGATTGTGCTTTGGAATAAATGTGTGTGCACCATTTGGAGTTTTGGATTTTTGGGATACTCCATTACTTGAAGATCCTTTTTCCAAAATCACTTTTGGAGCTTGACATAGCACAGAGGAATTAAATCCTAAGCTTGTCTTGTCTCCACATTCTCATTGACTCATAATAAGATCATCCAATGATTTAGATGCCTTAGTGAATGAGGCAATCATATTTTTGAGGTCATTTTCCCTCTTTTCTATAGCAGCTATCTCTGCTATTAGCTTAAGATTTTCAAATTTTAGACTTTCATTCTCATCACTATTTGACTTAGAGTACTCGGCTCCTTAGTCACCGTGAGTTTTGCTCTTGAGTAGGTCGTTTTCCTCATTTAGTAGTGTGTGTGAGGATTTAATGTGTTCAAAGTCTTTCATCATTTTGCCTAATGAATCATAAAGATCAGTGGGTGATGAAGTGTGTGTGTCACGATCACTATCACTAGAATCTAAGTGTGATGAATTAAAGTGTACCTCATCTTCTTGGTCGGAGTTGGTCTTGTTCCTTGGCCATCAAACAGATCAAGACTTCTTCTTCGAGTCACTTGAGTAGTCGGCTTCACTACTCTCTGCAATCACCAGTGTCTCTTGACTTGGTTTGTCTCAAAGCGATCTCTGCACCAACATTGCCTTTTTCTTTTCTTGTCTTCTTTCTCTCTCAAGACCTTTCTTTCTTCTTCATGTATTTGTTGACTACAGGATATGGGCAATCAATGGCATAGTGACCTGGTTGCTGCGGTTCATAGCCTAGATAGATTTTCAACCTTTTGATCACTCTTTCCATTCTTGGATTGTCACTTTTGATATTCAACTTTTTGATGCTCTGCTCTCTTGGTTGGCCTATCTTCCCTTGACTTGGAGGGAGCCGAGTGTCTTCGAGGATTCGCCCTTGCCTCTCTTGTAGTTCTTATTGAAAAACTTGTTAAACCTTTTAACCATCGTTATTTCTCTTGGTCAATGACTTTTTGACCTCGGCTCTCTTGCCATCCTTAACAATTAGAGCAAATTGTTTTGGGCACAACTGTCTCCTCCTGGTCTTTTCTTCTCACCAAATTCGTCGTAGGCTTTGAGATCCGAGAATAGCTCATGGTTGGATGTCTTGGATAGGTCTATGGAATGTCTTAGTGCCATGACCTTCATTTCCCATTCACCGAGACTTCTTAGAATCTTCATACACATTTCCTTCTCGTATATATTCTTTTCCAAGTGCGAGATAGCTCGTTGGTAATTTCGTGAACCGAGCATCCAGTTGATCCAAGGTCTCTCCTGCGATCATTTTGAAATTCTCAAGTTTACGTACAACAACCGATAGTTTATTTTCCTTGATTTGCTCGAGCCTTCACAAATCAATGTTAGCTTGTCCTGCATTTCTTTAGCCGTTTTGCATGATTTGACTTTATTGAACATGGCTTTGTCCAAGGTTTTGTAAAGAATGTCCTTGGCCACATTGTCCAAGTTATATCTTTTTTCTCATCATTTGTCCATTCACTCTTGGTTTTTCAACCATGATCGTGCGGGAGCAACATCCTCTTCACCTTCAAATTGCGGCTCTCCTCCTTACAAATGTGTTCACTTTTAAAATTTGCGGTGGCCTATCCTCTATCACTATCCACATCTCATCGTGTAATGCCGATAGATGAGCCTGCATACGAATTTTCCAATCATCAAATTCTTCAATTGTGAACATAGGGATGCGTGTCAAGTATGCTTCCATGATAATAACTTTTGCTGGTAAAAAGAGTTTTGAAAGATCAAGTACTAAAACAGACTTTGAAAAATTTGGAGATCTAGTTCGATAACCGGTCTGCGGAAGGTTCAATGAACCAACCGCTCTGATACCACTTGTAGGTCCCAAGGGGTGTGAGTGTAAGGTTTAGAAGGGGGGGTTGAATAAACCTTACCAACTTTTCAAATTAGTCCTTTTAAATATTCAGAGTTAATACTTCACGGTTGTGTCCTTGATGGACAAATGCTAAGTTATTTAATCGTGAGTTAGTCACTCAACACACTCGATCGAGCCGTTGATAGAATAACTCTATTGCTTTTTGACTAAAGACTTAACTCGAATGTGATTTGTTTTTCAAGGAAGACTTAACACCCTTGAATTTGGTTAAGTTTGTTTTAATACTTGGTTTTAGCACTCGATTGATTATCAATTGGATAGCAAGTTTATCAAATAGATATAAAAATAAGATGCAGAAATTAAAGTGTTGAAATGTAAATGACATAATAAATTTTTATAGAGGTTCGAAGATGGGGTAATTCTTCTACTCCTCTCTTCTCCGACTCCAGGAGGAATCCACTAAGTATTGATCAATATACAGAGTGGTTAACAATCCAGATACAAGTCTTAATCACACAAATGACTTGATCCTTTGGGACTCGATCTGAGATGCCTTGGTCACACAAAGTGGCTTCTCGTGCGACTTAGCTTCTTCTTCACAGGGCAAATTGCTTTGCTATTACAGCCCACTTGCTCAAGCTTCTTGGATTTGATCACGAAGCCCTCCAAAAACTTGAGACTGGTTCGACCTTGAACCTTCCTACAATCCTCCGTGGAATGTAGACCCCTTGATTCTTCAAATATTTCCTCTTCAACTGATTGAAGTTATCTTTCCTTCACAGGTGAGTGTTGGATTGATTTCCTTCGTAATGTAGGCTTAAGGATTGATCTTGAATGATTTGAGAATATTTTTGGTTACAATTCAAATGTTTGCTTGAATGTTCGTGGTTCAGGTAACCTTCTCTCAGAGTTATTCCTCAGCCTTTTATAGTGATCATTCAAAAATCTGCCCGTTGAAGAGATAGGCTTATTTTTTAAATTCACTTGTGGTCGTTGGCTTGTCTTGTTGCAGTCTTTGAAATTGTCACTTCCTCGTATGAATGATTCTTTCAGCTTTTCAGAGTTCTGACCCAAGTGCAGTGCTTCCCATTGGTTTATTCCTCTTGCACGCTTCTCGGGATCGAAAGCACTTCAAGAAAGGTAGTATGGAAGTATTACTTGCTTAAGTAATTCTCTTGATTTACGTACAACGAATCTCTTTCGATTATCTCGACTTGATCGCATTTTCTTAACATCCCCAGGTGACTTGAGTCATCTTCCAATCATTGGATGACTCTTGTCACTTCAACCTTGAGACTTGGCTATCTTGAGTTGACTTGACTGATACTTCACTCAGCTGCATCTCAGCTGCACCTTCAGTCGAGTTCTTGTCTTCTCTTCTTTGCCACACTCAGCTGCCTCACAGCGGAGTCTTCCTTTGTCTCTAGTTGACTTCTTGCATGTTCAGGCATAGCTGACTTGACTCAGCTTGACCAACCCTATCTATTACAATGCAATTTACAACAAAAATGAGGTGCCAACTTCTATTCTAAGTTTTACATGGCATTCATCAAAATCTACAAAATAATTTCCCAACATTGTGCTTCCGTTGATGCGAAAGGCCTTGTGGTATTCTTTTCAACCTATCCCTCCCCTCTTAGAAGACCTTTAATCTTGTGTTCCTGTGAAATTTGATGTGTTGTTCCTTTCCCCCTGTCTTTTTCCCGGTTCCCCACACCAATCCTAGAGAAGAGGAAGGTATGGATGCATGAATTTTCGTGCAAGACTTGGGTCCCTTTTATAGATGCATGGAGAGAGCATTTGTAGGGTTTGAGTGGGAAAAGAACACAAAAATCTGAAACAGTGCGTCACACGACTGTGCGACTCTTACAGTCCACTCCACACGGCCATGTGGCTCTCACACAGTCCAGCCATGCGGCTTGTTTTCGTCTCATATTTCTTTCAAACTTCACACGGACATGTCTCCATTGCATGGTCAAGTCACACGGCCATGTGGTCCCACACAGTCCTGCCGTGTGACGTGTTTTTGTCCAGTTTCTTCGTCTTTTTGATCTTCTCTTTGCACTCGTCAATCCTATCAAGCCTTCCGACAGATATTTCTTCAATTAAGCTCTGTTTCCTATAAAAAGTTACAAGAATACGCAGTATCATGCCTTTTTAAGGAAACCAAGTAAAAAAACACTAAATATACATGCAAATGTATCAATTATATATCATTTTAAGCCCCTAAATGCACGTATATTTTACACGTATCATGTTGCACCTGCTACACGTGGTGCACGTGTTGCACCTGCTGCTGATGTGCCAGTTGTACCTGCTGTACCAAGACCAACCATGGTGGAAAAACCTCGATGCACGTGGACCAACGAGGATCGAAAGAGATACAACTTGGATAATGTTGCCAATGATATTTATATAAAACCTTCGATAAAGCCATGTTCAACAAAGTTAAATCATGCAGAACGACTAAAGAGATCTGGAAAAAACTGACTTTAATTTGTGGAGGATCGGAACAAATTACATAAAATAAATTAACTGTTGTGGTACATAAATTTGAAAATTTTAAAATGATTGCAGGTGAAACTCTGGATCAGCTGGATGCCAGATTTACATAAATCACAAATAAGCTCTCAGCTTTTGGCAAAGAATACATACAGAAGGAGATGTGTATGAAGATTTTGAGGTCGCTCCCAGTTGAGTGGGAAATGCAAATGATGGCCTTGAGACACTCCGTGGATTTGAAAAGAATATCCAACCATGAGCTATTCTCAGATTTGAAAGCTTAAGAATTTGAGCTCTGAAGGAAAGAGCAAGAAGAGATAGTTGTACCCAAGACAGCTGCTCTATTGGCTAGAAAATCCAAGAGAGCTGATTCCAAGGGTACCATTGACCAAGAGGAGATTGCCCTTATGGTGAAAAGATTTAACAAGTTCTTTAACAAGAACTATAAAAAGAACAAGGGTGAAACCTCCAGGAGACACTCAGCACCCTCCAAGGCAAGGGAAGACAGACCACCCAAGAGAGCTGACCATCAGAGAGCTGAATATCAGAAAGCTGATAATCAAAGAGCTGGCGACCAAAAGGCTGAAAACCTGCGTTGGAATTGTAGATAGCCAGGACACTTTATTGTTGACTATTCCTATCCACCAGTCAACAAGTACTGAAATGAGGAAGAAAGAAAATTCTTCATAGAGAGGAGATGAGAAAAGAAGAAAGTCTTGTTGGCTGCTGAAACTGACACAACCAAGTGCAAAGATACAGTTGAGTCAGATAGCAGCGAGGCGAACTATTCCTCAGACACCGAAGAAGAGGCTTTGTTATTCCTCATGGCCAAAGAACATGAAGATGGGGTGTATTCAACTCATCTAATTCTAATTCTATTGATAGTGACAGTGACAGTGACACAAACACTTCATCACCCACATATATTTATGATTCATTAGGCAAATGATGAAAATATTTTGAGCACGTGAAATCCTCTCACTCACTTTTGAATGAGGAAAATAGCCAGCTCAAAAGCCAAAACTCACAGCTGACCAAAGATCTGAGTGCTTTGAGTCACATAACTAATGAAAACAAAGAGCTGAAGGTTGAAATTGCTAAAGTCAAGGTAGACTTAGCTAAAATAGAAAAGAGGGAAAAAGATTTGAAAAATGTGATTGCATCATTTAGCAAGGCATCTAAATCATTGGATGGATTGATAATGATACAAAAGGAAAGTGGAGATAAAACAGGCATATGTTGTCAATGCTCAAACTCCAAGAGTGGTTTTGGAGAAAGGATCCTCACACAATGGGGAATTCAAAAACCAAAAGCACCATATGTTGCATCCACTCCTAAACACAGTCACACATATGTTGGCCTAGGTTATAAAGGCAAAGGCAAGAAGCCAACAGAGCATGCTGAAAGGACAGCTGAAACTAAGTTCAGAAGAGTCCATCAGCAGACTCCTAACAGAAAGTATTCTGTGAAGGCAAAGTAGAACTACCCAAAGCCCCTAAGGTTTCAACATAGTGTTAGGAAATTTATTTTATAGATTTTTACTGATGCCATGTAAAACTTAAACTAGAAAGTTGGCTACGCCAAGAAATACAAGAAGTCAACTGAAAGACTAAAGTGAGGACTCCGCTGTAAGACAACTGAGTATGGCAAAGAAGAAAAGTCAAGAACTCGACTGAAGGTGTATCAGCTGTGGAACATCTGTGTGAAGAGTCAGTCAAGTCAACTCAAGAAGCCAAGTCTCAAGTTGAAGTGACAGATGAGTCATCCAAAGATTGGAAGCTAACTCAGGTCACCTAGGGAATAAAAGACTGCAGTTAAGTCAAGACAACTGAACGAGATCCGTTGATGAAAGTCAAGAATGTTACTCAGAATGATAACATATTAAAGTTGTCAAAGATAAAATGTTAGTTCCAGTTGTGTGCAAAAGGAACAAACCAATGGGAAGCACTACACCAAGTGTCAGATACGCTGCAATGCTGCAAGACATTAAATACAAGGAAATGTCAACATCAAGGACTGCAACAAGACAAGCCAACAAACACAAGTGACTTTTGAAATTAGCTTATCTCTTCAACGGGCAAAATTTCAAAAGTTCACTATAAAAGGCTGAGGAAACTCATTGAGAAAAGGTTACCTGAACCATGAACAAGCAAGCAATATTCAAGCAATTAACCTGAAAATATTCTTAAGTATATTTAAGCAAATCCTCAAGCCTGAAACTCGAAGGAAATCGATCCAACACAAAGTTGTGAAGGAAAGACAACTTCAAATCTGTTAAAGATGAAACTTTTGAAGAATCAAAAGGGGTCTACTTTCCAAGGAGGATTGTAGGAAGGTTCAAGGTCGAACCAGTTTCAAGCTATTGTAGGGCTTCGTGATCAAATCCAAGAGCTTGAGAAGTGAGCTGAAGTAGCAAGGCAGCTGCCCTGTGAAGAAGTTGAGTCGGAAGAGAAGCCAGCTGTGTGATCATGGTTGTCTCTAGACTGTAGACCACTTTGTAAACAGATCTATTACATAGTGGATTCCTCCAGGAGTTGGAGAAGAGAGTAGTAGAATAATTACCCCATCTTCGAACCTCTATAAAAATTATCTGTGTCATTTATTTCTCAGCACATTTACATTTTTGCATACTTACATCATATCTGCTGATCAAACTCACATTTGCTATCCAACTGATTAATAACCAAGTGCTAAAGAATCAAGTGTTAAAACAAACTTAAAACAAATCAAGGGTGTTAAGTCTTCCACGATAAAACCAATACAGCCAAGTTAAAGTTCAGGTTAAACAGCCGAGTTATTCTATCAACAGCTCTATCGAGTCTGTTGAGTGGCTAACTCAGCTGAATAACCAACTTAGCTGACCCTCAAGGACACAACTGTTTAAGCTAACTCTGTTATTATTTTAAAAAGACTAAAATCGATAAGTTGGTAAGGTTTATTCAACCCCCCTTCTAAACCTTACTCACACCCCTTGGGACCTACAAGTGGTATCAAAGCGGTTGGTTCATTGAGCATCCGCATCCGTTCTTGAACTAGATCTTTATCTTTTTAAAAAGGTTTTAAACACTTGCATTTTCAAAATCTTTCATTTTAGCAAAGTGATGCAGGCGGAAGCGTAACAAGAACAACAAAGAACACAAATACTACCATTGATTCTCAAGAATACCGGAAGTATTGAACAAAGCAATATAATTCTCAAAAGAACATGTATTGCAAAGAGAATAATCTCAAAATTAATAATAATTCAACCTCCCTAAAAATAATAAAATAGCAAGTATTTATAGGATTAAAATCTTACCACCATAAAACTCCTAACTTGACTGGAAAACTTAAAAGAAAAACTAAAATAGAATCCTAAACACACAAATCACTATCTAAAATATAAGATATTCTAAAATCCTAAAATATAATAAACTAGATATTATCTCCATCACAAAGTTATTATCATGGAAGCAAATTTGACACGCATTCCTATGTTCACTGTTGAAGAATTTGATGATTGGAAAATTCGTATGCAGACTCATCTATCTGCTCTACACGATGAAATGTGACTTGTTATAGAGGATGGGCTACTGCAAATATTGAAAGTGAACACGGCTGCAATAAGAGCATCTGCAACTGAAGGAGAAGAAGCTGCTGCTGAAGCAAGACTAGCCATGGTTGAAAAACCAAAGACCGAGTGGACAAATGAAGATAGAAAGAGATACAACTTGGACAATGTGACCAAGGACATACTTTACAAGACTTTGGATAAAACAATGTTTAACAAAGTCAAATCTTGCAAATCTGCAAAAGAAATTTGGAATAAACTGAGTTTAATTTGTGAAGGATCAGAACAAATTAAAGAAAATAAATTGTCTGTTGCTGTTCAAAAATTTGAAAATTTCAAAATGCTTTCAGGTGAAACCATGGATCAGCTGGATGCCAGATTCACTGAAATCACAAATGATCTTTCAGGTCTTGAGAAAGAATATACACAAAAGGAAATGTGTATGAAGATCCTAAGAAGCCTCCTAGCTAAATGGGAAATGAAGACTATGGCCCTGAGACATTCAATGGATCTCTCAAGAACATCTAACCATGAGTTATTCTCAGACCTCAAAGTCTATGAGTTTGAGCTGAGAAGAAAAGAGCAAGAGGAGACAGCTGTACCAAGACAGTTGTACCAAGACAGCTACACTGATAGCCAAGGACGGAAAGAGAGCTGAATCTAAGGAAGCCATAGACCAGGAGGAAATTGCCCTAATGGTTAAAGATTCAACAAGTTCTTCAATAAGAACTATAAAAGAAATAAGGGTGAAACCTCCAGGAGACCTTCAGCTCCCTCTAAGTCAAGGGAAGATAGGCCACCTAAGAGAGCTGAGCATCAAAGGGTTGAATATCAGAGAGCTGATAACCCAAGAACTGAAAGAGCTGATCAAAAAATTGAGAACCTGTGTTGGAATTGCAGACAACCAGGACACTTTGCGATTGCTTGATCCTATCCACTATCCACCAAAAATATAGGAATGAAGAAGAAAGAAAAGTCTTCAAAGAAAGAAGGCAGGAAAAGAAGAAAGCCATGTTGGCTGCTGAGACAACCAAGTTTAAAGAAGCAGCAGACTCAGAGAGTAGTGAAGCTGACTACTCAAGTGACTCTGAAGAAGAGGCCATGATCTGCCTTATGGCTAAAGAACAGATCAACTGGACGAAGAAGATGAGGTACACTCTAACTCATCTCATTCAAATTCAAGTGATAGTGATTGTGATACACACACTTCATCACCCACTGATCTTTATGATTCATTAGGCAAAATGATGAAAGATTTTGAGCACATAAAATCCTCACACACACTTCTAAATGAGGAAAACAGCCAGCTCAAAAGCTAAAACTCACAGCTGACTAAGGAGTTGAGTACTCTAAGTCACATAGCTGAGGAGAACACAAAGCTAAAGGCTGAGAATGCCAAAATGATAACATATATAGCTGCTATAGAAAAGAGGAAAAAAGACCTCAAAAATGTGATTGCCTCATTTACAAAGGCATCCAAATCATTGGATGATCTTATCATGAGTCAAAAAGAATGTGGAGATAAGACAGGCATAGGATTCAATTCCTTTGTGCACAGTCAAACTCCAAGAGTGATTTTGGAAATAGAACCTTCAAGCAATGAAGCATCTTAAAAATCCAAAACACCAAATATTGCACCCACATTCACTCCTAAGCACAATCATAAACAAACTGACCTTGGATATAAAGGGAAAGGAAAACAACCAGTTGCGTATGCTGAGAGGACAACTGAGAAGAAATCCAGCCGAGTTCCTCAACAAATTCCAAACAGAAAATACTCTGTGAAAAGCAAACAGAGCTACCAGAAACCCCAGAAATTGTTTGATAAATGGTTTTATCTTGATTTTGATGATTTTATTTTTACACCAAAACAATGTTTTTAATTATTGTCCAAATAGTCCTAGATGATTTAAAATATTTGGAGTATTCTTCAAAGTTATTTTTTATTGGACAACACTTTTGTTGATAAGTTTTTACATCAAAACAAGGTTCCTAAATGTTGTCTAAATACTCCCGATCGGTTTAAAATGTTTTTACTAAATTTTCGGAGTATTTCTTGAGGTTTATTTTCGACAAATATTGGACAACATTTCTGTCTCTTGGTCGACCGGTCGCCCTATAGGACAACCCGTACCTGAAGATGATTTTTGGACAGAAAATGAGACGGAGGAAAAATTGAGCGGAGTTGACCGGCCGCCTCAAGGCGTCGACCAGTCGGTCGACCGACGCCCGTGGTCGACCGACTACCAATGTTGTGAAATTTCTCCTGTTCTATTTTTGGAGTGCTCGACCGGCTGAGGTAGGGGTCGACCAGTCGAACACCCCGCCGACCAGTCGCCCCGTGTAATTTTCCTATGTTATCTTTCAATCTCTATCGATCTTGCGACCAAATCGTCCTCAAGTTTGATGACAAATTTCTAACCGTTGTGCAAAGATGACTTTTCCCTAATTTGTGGGATTGATTTCTAACAGCTATATTCTTCATTTGTCTTGTAATTTTTTACAGATTTCAATCTTCTAGGAGGAGCCTATCATGTTCAAGACATCTTCTATAAATAGATGAAGAATTGAAGCAACACAACAAGAGAGAATACTACAACACAACAAGATACACTCAAGCAAACATATTTGGTCTTCATTGTTATTATTCTTGTTGTAATAGCCTAAGGTCTTTCACTTTCACATCTTGAGGTCTAGGCTTATTTCTTGATTACACTTGCACTCATAATTGTAATATTCATTATCGAGTTGTAATATTGATTTTGGGTTATCATTCAACACAAGATATCCTTGTGAGTGTTCTTGTGGTAAGAACACACTTGGATGATCTAGATGATAGGTTCAAGAAGATTGTGGTGATCTTCTTATTGAGGTGTTGAAGAATTTGGTATTCTTCAAGGTTGAAGATTGTGATGATCTTCACAAGCTGCCGTTGGAGATTGTGGTAATCTTCAAGAGAGATTGTGGTAATCTCAAAGATGGTGTTGTAGAAGAGTGTGGTGTTCTTCAAGGTGATGTTGTAAGGTGTTGTATTAATTTTGGTAATTAATAAAATCTTTTTTTTCCTTTTTTAAATCCACCCGGATATACTGGGGTGGTAGAGGATTAGGCCCTAGGTGGGTTGAACCTCTATAAATCGGCGCGTGTTGTTTACTTCCCGCACCTTTATTATTGACTTGGCTTGTTTTGTTCGAAAAAGAGGGCGAAATCGAAAAGATGGAGATAATCTATTCACCCTCCCTCTAGATTATCGTAGCCGCTTGGACTTACAAGTGGTATCAAAGCAAAACTCTTTGGCAAGCTCGTTCCACATCGCGAGTAAAGAGGAACGATCACCAGCTACGAATGAAGTCTACCTTACCGGCGCCTCCACCACCAAGCCACCACTATTTGATTCCAAAAATTATATATTTTGGAAAGAAAGAATGGAAGGTTATCTACAAGGTTGCGGGTTCGATATTTGGAACACGGTCGTTAATGGAGTATCTATTCCGATAAAAGATACACTACACACTTCCAAAGTCCTCAAGGAGCTCAATGATGAAGAGAAGAAAATCATCTCTTTAAATGGTAAAGCTCTAAATATTTTGTATTGTTCACTTACCACTTTGGAATTTGATCATATTGTAGGAATTTGATCGGCACATGAAGTATGGCAAAAATTAGAAGCCATCTATGAAGTATATTCAAATGAAAGGAACAACTCAAAAGCATCTACCAAGGAACAAGCCTCATACAACTTCCAACTATGAAGAAGTTGAACAATGTCTTATGGGCTTCGAAGAAGAAAATGAGGTAAGTTCTAAACCCTCTACTTCTTATGATAATGAATTTTATAATGATTATAATGATTTGCAAAATGATTTTGATGAGATTCAAAATGAATTACAAAGCTTACTTGTTAAATACAAAAATTTGAAAAAGGAATTCAATGTTTTGAAAAATGAAAAGGATAGTTTATTTACTTCCTACGAATCACTTTCATGTGCTCACACCACGACACTTGATAAGGTTAGAAACCTTGAAAAAGAAAATAGTACTCTTGTTGAGAATATTTATTACATGAAAAAGGATTTATCAAAATCTAACTTGAGTACCGATAAAATGACCGATATTGTTGATGTTCATAGTTGTGATAAATTGAAACAAGGACTTGATCATAAGTCTAGTGTTGTTAATCATATGAAAACGAATCAAGTCTCTATGCATGTTGGTCATTATGCTCCTCGAATTATTACTTGTTTTTATTGTGGTAAAAAGGGTCACACAGTTAATACTTGTCGGGCTAGAAATAACTATAATTATTATTGGAGACCTAAAAGTCTCAAAGCTAATCTCAAAGGACCCAAACACTTGAGGGTACCACAAAACAATGTTATATTTGGTACCCGACGGAATAAAAATCAAGGAAAATTCATATCGCCTAGAAGACATCAAATGACCATCTCATTTGATCAAAGGAGAAGACATCACCACAATGAATTTCCAAGAGAAAGACATTATCAACAATGGGAAAGACATAATCCTTGGAAATGGAACAATCGGAGAAGCCATTATCAACAAGACGATTTTCAAAGGGAAAGATATCATCAACAATGGGAACGGCACAACTCATGGAAATGGCGTAATTGGTAAACCGTATCTCTCCATTTAAATATGCATTTTATTTTGTTATTATGCATGTTTTTAATTGTGCCTAATTTTTCAAAATGCATTTTTCAAAAATTTATTTTTCAAATCAAGGTCTTCAATATATTTATGTGTTCTTAAATTTTTTTTTTTTAAAAACAAAGAGGACCTTGCATGTTATTTTTAAAACTCTTGCATCATTTATGATATCTCTTATTATTTAGCCTACACTTGCATCATTATGTTTGTGCAAGACGTGTTAGGAATTGTGTAGGACATATATATTTTCATCAATGGTTATTTTCTCAAGAGAGGACCATAAACTATCGAGGTACGCTCATCATTGGTATTTATCTTATAGACTCGATATATTTTTTGTCATATGCCTATGTGCTTGTTTTTTCAAGTTATTTCAAAGTATTTCACATAAGTGGCATTAAGAGGATTTTTCGATTTTTTTTTTGAAAGGCACTATTCTCTGAAGCTTGTTTTTATCCAAGTCTTGCAAAGGATTATATTTTTGATTTGATAAAACATTTGATTTTCTCAAAATTATGCATTTGAATGCACATATTCATTATTGTCAAAACTCTTGTTCAAATGCATCTTTTAAATGAGGTCTCAACTATATGCTCTCGAATTTTCAAATTTCGAAAAAGACCTTATATAGCTTTCTATAAGATTATTTGAACTTATATGTTTTATGAAACTCTTGATGATTTGTTTGAAAGCATAGTATGTGTTACTTGTTATTGTATTTATACTATTTGATATTATTATGTTCTTGTGCAAAGATATCTTGTTAAGATTTTGCAGAAATTGTTTGATATTTTGGAACAAGTTTGATGACCAAAGGGAGGTTCATAGCTCAAAGGTAATGTCAATAAGAAGGTAATGGATTTTGTTGAAACATTTGCATCCGTAGCATATTTTTGAAGCTATTCGCATTTTACTTGCCTATTCTTATTTTTAAGAAAATTTCAAGTTTTACCAAATGGATGTTAAATCCAATTTTCTAAATGGTTTTATTCAAATAGAAGTCTATGTAAAACAACCGGAGTTTGAAAAAAAAATTAGGCCAAATGATTTTTATAAAAGGCCTTGTATGTTTAAAACAAGCACCCCGTGTACGGTTTGATAGACTTAGCTATATTTTAGCAAAATGATTTTATAAGAGGTAAAGTTGATACTAATCCCTTTGTTTTTGAAAAAGGGCAAGATTGCTTATTAGTACATATTTGAGTTGATTTGGTGCCACTAATGAATTTTTGTGCAAGATATTGTTCTAAGTTGATGCTAGGTGAAATTAAGAAGATCATGATGGGGGAGTTCAATTTCTTCCTTGGACTTATAGTTAAACAATGCCAAGAAGATGGTTATATTTCACAATCAAAGTATACATAAGTACCTTTGAAGAATTTAGGCACTGAAGAAGGAAGAATCATCTCAAATTCTAAGGCTACCAATGTAAAGATTGACAAAGGTTGAGGAAGGCATATCGGGTGACAAACACATTCGAGGTATGTTTATCTTCGTTTATTACTCTTTTAGACTCGACATTTTCTATGCCTTATGTCTATATGCTCGACTTCAAAACTATCCCAACGAATCTCATTAAAGTGCCGTTAAAAGAGTTTTTCAAAATATTTGAAAGGCACTTCTTCTTATGGCTTGTATATCCAAAATTTTAAAACGTTCATATTTTTCGGATAACAAGTCCGGTGATTACAATTTATTAAAATAAGGTTCGTCATAATCGAACCAAATTTATTGAGATTCCATATCTTTTTCTAAGGGATTGCATTTCTAAAAACAAAAATTTGAGATGTGTTTAATTCCGTCTCAAGGATAACTCGAGGACATTTGTTTTCAACCATTTACCGCCGAGTCTTTTACCTCATTTCGAGCTTGATTATGACATAATGTATATTGAATGAGGTTTATGTTTGCATTTTGCACGTTTTTTTAAAACTTAGGGGCAAAAAATCGGATTTTTGGTTCAAATTTCGTAAAATGACAGAACAGACTGAAACAATGGTCTGATACAGTGAGGTCGACCTCAACCTTGACCGGTCAACCCCACTGCTGACCGGTCGGCCTGATGAGATTTTTTGGTTAAAATTTGTTTTGTCCTCAGTATTCTCATTTTCACAGGTTTTCTTCTATATTTCGTCCCCTTTGCAAATTTCACACACAATTCACTTCAAATGAGTTTTGTTGCATAAATTACATATTTTGGGGATTATCTAGCTCGTTTATCATCATTGTTACTCATCCTCACCGATTAAATGGTAAGAATTCTACTCCTTTTATCTCAATTGGGTGGAACCCTTGAGAAAATGCCTATGTATTGATTGTTGTTGGAATTTTTGCATAATTGTGTTGTGAATGATGATTGTTGTTGGATTATATTTGTAAAATTGATTTTGGTGATGAAAAACTTGGCTTGATTACATTTACAAGGGCTATATATATCTTCTTCAATTTTTGACGCTCGCCAAGTGTTCGATAAAACGTTTCAATGAAAAATTCACCACCTACCTGATTCTCTCGATTTCAAAAGTCTTATATATTTATAGAGATCATGTTTTGTAAATCAAATGAGTTTTCATAAGCTTCTACAAGTCATATGATCGACTTTTCCCTTCAATTTGGTTTATAAGCTTCAATGTTCAAATAGCTCGATACATCGGATAAGTTGCGCACTTTGATATGATATTATGATGCTTTTATCGTGCTAACATTCTTTTTGATGATTCCAAAGGGGGAGAAACAAGTTATAAACTTATTAGCTCAAAGAAGCTAAAATAAGCTCGAGAAAAGAAGCTATAAGTTGTGGCTATTAGAAGCCATAAGTTGTGGATTATACTTAGTCCATTTGATGTATTATGGACTCATATTCATATCTAATGATGTTTCATTGACAGGGGGAGCTTATAAGCTCTTGATTCTTAAGCTCAATATGTAAAAGCTGAGCTTTTAGCTTTTGGTTGATTGCTTCTATATTACTATTGTTGTGCATGTTGATAGGGGGAGCTTTTGGTTAAATGTTTTGTATATCTATACTCCCATCTTTGTGTTTATGTTGCGTGGAATGTTGTCGCTCACAACGGATAGTTCATTTTTAACCGGTAAAATTGTTTTGTTTTCAAAATCGACCTTGTTAAATTATTTTGGTTTGTAATCATCAAAAAGGGGGGGATTGTTTGATAAATGGTTTTATCTTGATTTTGATGATTTTATTTTTACACCAAAACAATGTTTTTAATTGTTGTCCAAATACTCCTAAATGATTTAAAATATTTGGAGTATTTCTTCAAAGTTATTTTTTATTGGACAACACTTTTGTTGATAAGTTTTTACATCAAAACAAGGTTCCTAAATGTTGTCTAAATACTCCCGATCGGTTTAAAATATTTTTACTAAATTTTTGGAGTATTTCTTGAGGTTTATTTTCGACAAAAATTGGACAATATTTATGTCTCTTGGTCGACCGGTATCCTATAGGGCAACCCGTACCTGAAGATGATTTTTGGAACAGAAAATGAGATGGAGGAAAAATCGAGCAGTCAACCGTGCCGCCTAGGCGTCGGCCGAGGCCGATCGGTCGGCCGACCGACGCCCGCAGGTCGACCGGACACGAATGTTGCGAAATTTCTCCTGTTCTATTTTTGGAGTGCTCGATCGGCTGAGGTAGGGGTCGACCGGTCGAACACCCCGTCGACCGGTCACCCCCTATAATTTTGTTGTGTTATCTTTCAATCTCTATCAGTGCGCGACTGGTCGCCCTCAAGTTTGACATCAAATTTCTAACCGTTGTGCAGCAGACAACTTTTCCCTAATTTGTGGGATTGATTTCTAACAGCTATATTCTTCATTTGTCTTGCTTTTTATTTACAGATTTCAATCTTCTAGGAGGAGCCTATCATGTTCAAGACATCTTCTATAAATAGATGAAGAATTGAAGCAACACAACAAGAGAGAATACTACAACACAACAAGATACACTCAAGCAAACATATTTGGTCTTCATTGTTATTATTCTTGTTGTAATAACCTAAGGTCTCTCACTTTCACATCTTGAGGTCTAGGCTTATTTCTTGATTACACTTGCACTCATAATTGTAATATTCATTATCGAGTTGTAGTCTTGATTTTGGGTTATCATTCAACACAAGATATCCTTGTGAGTGTTCTTGTGGTAAGAACACACTTGGATGATCTAGGTGATAGGTGCAAGAAGATTGTGGTGATCTTCTTATTGAGATGTTGAAGAATTTGGTATTCTTCAAGGTTGAAGATTGTGGTGGTCTTCACAATGTGCCGTTGGAGATTGTGGTAATCTTCAAGAGAGATTGTGATAATCTCAAATATGGTGTTGTAGAAGAGTGTGGTGCTCTTCAAGGTGATGTTGTAAGGTGTTGTATTAATTTTGGTAATTAATAAAATCTTTTTTTTTCTTTTTGAAATCCATCCCGGATATACTGGGGTGGTAGAGGATTAGGCCCTAGGTGGGTTGAACCTCTATAAATTGACGCGTGTTGTTTACTTCCCGCACCTTTATTATTGACTTGGCTTGTTTTGTTCGAAAAAGAGGGCAAAATCGAAAAGATGGAGATAATCTATTCACCCCCCCTCTAGATTGTCGTAGCCGCTTGGCCTTACAGAAATTTCATCAGAGAAATACATATGATGGGAATGGTAGAAACTATCCAAACCAAGCTGATTGGTACAATGTGAAATATCAGCAAAGACCAATGGAATATAAGCCTAAATGGCAAAGACCTAAACCTCAGCAAAGGTCATTCCAAAGGGAAAAGAACTATTATCAGCACACATATAAACCCAAGCACTACACTCAGAAACATCACAACTA
The DNA here is from genome assembly GCA_016081115.2 of Rehmannia glutinosa. Classification (NCBI taxonomy): domain Eukaryota; kingdom Viridiplantae; phylum Streptophyta; class Magnoliopsida; order Lamiales; family Orobanchaceae; genus Rehmannia; species Rehmannia glutinosa. The sequence goes on from CM071933.1 coordinate 16,342,857, forward strand.
TCCCAAGAAAGCAATTGCTAAAACACACACAGGCATACAGACCAAAGAGACAGCTGTATGAACCTAAAACCCCCAAGCAATTTGCTAATGTGCACTATGATTATGGCACTGATAGATGGCAACCTCTTAGAGTCAAGTCCTTTGGTTATAGGTTGGTTGGATCATCTTATAGCACTAACCCCTCAGGACCCAGGCAAGTATGAGTACCTAAAAACTAATTTTCTTGATTGTAGGTTCCAGGAACAGCAGAATGCCAAGGAACCTGGTACATGGATAGTGGTTATTCCCGACATATGACAGGAAACAAGAAAAATCTGTCAAGATTCAAGGATATTAAAGGTGCAAAAGTCATATTTGGAGGAAATGAAGCTCTAGGTGAAATCAAAGGCACATAATCTATCAAGAAGAATGGATTGGAAATCACAGATGTTGCTTATGTTGAAGGCCTCAACTTCAACCTGTTAAGCATCAACCAACTCTGTGACAAGGGCTGCAATGTTGGGTTCAATATGGGAGTGTGCTAGATCAAAGATGCTGAATCAAATGAAATAGTGCTGCAAGGATCAAGACAGAAGAATATGTATGTGGTAGATTGGTCTACTGCTAAATCAAACACTTGACTGTTAGCAAAGAGCACAGTCGAATCAAGTTGGCTGTAGCACAAGAAGCTGAGTCATCTAAACTTCAAGACAATCAACAAGCTTGCAAGGAGTTATCTTGTGGAAGGATTGCCAGACTCAGTGTACGAGAAGAAAAGTGTATGCGATGCATGCCAGATGGGAAAGCAAATAAAATCTTCATTTAAGGACAAGCCAAGTGTGAGGATTTTATGTGTTCAAAATCTTTCATTATTTTGCCTAATGAATCATAAAGATTAGTGGGTGATGAAGTGTGTGTATCACAATCACTATCACTTGAATATGAATCAGATGAGTTAGAGTGTACCTCATCTTCTTGATCTGGTTGTTCTTGTTCTTTAGCCATAAGGCAAATCATAGTCTCTTCCTCAGAATCACTTGAGTAGTCTGCTTCACTACTTTCTGAGTTTGCTGCTTCTTTGGACTTGACTGTCTCAACAGTTTCAGCAGCTAACATGGCTTTCTTCTTTCCCTGAAGACTTTTCTTTCTTCTTCATTCATGTACTTGTTGACTGGTGGATAGGAAAAGTCAACTGCAAAGTGTCCTGCGGTTCAACCTAACACAAGTTCTCAGATCTTTGATCAGCTCTTTTTGTTCTTGGATTATCAGCTCTCTGATATTCAATCCTGTGATGCTCAGCTCTCTTGGGTGGCCTGTCTTCCCTTGATTTAGAAGGAGCTGAATGTCTCCTGGAGGTCTCACCCTTATTTCTTTTATAGTTCTTATTGAAGAACTTGTTGAATCTTTTGACCATCAGGGCAATTTCCTCCTGGTCTTTGGCTTCCTTTGGCTCAGCTCTCTTTCCATCACTAGCCATTAATGCAGCTGTCTTGGGTACAACTGTTTCCTCTTGCTCTTTTCTTCTCAGCTCAAACTCATAGGCTTTGAGGTCTGAGAATAGCTCATGATTAGATGTTCTTGAGAGGTCCATTGGATGTCTCAGGGCCATAACCTTCATTTTCCATTCAGCTGGGAAGTTTCTTAAGATCCTCATACACATTTTCTTTTGTGTATATTCCTTCCCAATAGCTAAAAGCTCATTTGTGATCTCAGTGAATCTGGCATCCAGCTGATCCAAGGTTTCACCTACAAACATTTTGAAATTTTCAAATTTTTGTACAACAACAGACAATTTATTTTCTTTAATTTGTTCTAATCCTTCACAAATTAAACTCAGTTTATTCTAAATTTCTTTTGCAGATTTGCAAGATTTGACTTTATTGAGCATTGTTTTGTCCAATGTCCTGTACAGTATGTCCTTGGCCACATTGTCTAAGTTGTATCTCTCACTCTCTCTCTCTCTCTCTCTCTCTCTCTCTCTCTCTCTCTCTCTCTCTCTCTCTCTCTCCTCATTAGTCCACTCAGTCCTTGATTTTTCAACCATGGCTGATCTTGCTTCACCAACAACTTCTTCTCCTTCAGCTGCAGCTGCTCTTATTACAACCGTGTTCACTTTGAGTATTTGCAATGGCCCATCCTCAATCACAAGCCACATTCATCATGTAATGCAGATAGATGAGCCTGTTCGAATTTTCCAATTATCAAATTCTTCAACAGTGAACATAGGAATGCATGTCATATTTGCTTCCATGATAATAACTTTGCTTAAAATGAAAGACATTGAAAACACAAGTGTTTAAAAAAACTTTTTGAAAAGATAGAGATCTAGTTCAGTAACCAGTCGGAAGACTCAATGAACCAACCGCTCTGATACCACTTGTAGGTCCCAAGGGGTGTGAAGTAAGGTTTAGAAGGGGGTTGAATAAACCTTACTAAATTTTCGATTTAGTCCTTTTAAAATAATTCAACAGAGTTGACTCAAATAGTTGTGTCCTTGATGGACAACTAAATTGGCTTTTCAGCTAAGTTACCCACTCAACAAACTCGATAGAGCTGTTGATAGTATAACTCGACTGCTCAAGCCAAATACTTAACTTGGCTGATTGATTTTTAACAGCGGAAGACTTTACACCATTTGATTAAATTTTAGCTTGTTTTAAACACTTGATTTTTAGCACTTGGTTATTTATCAGTTGGATAGCAAATATAATGCTTAACAGCAGATATAAAATAAATGTGCAGGAAAGTAAGTTTGATGAAAGTAAATGACACAAATATTTTTATAGAGGTTCGAAGATGGGGTAATTCTTCTAATCCTCTATTCTCCAACCCCTGGAGGAATTCACTATGTAGCAGATCAGTTTACAAAGCGGTGAACAGTCTGGAGACAGCCTTGATCACACAGATGGCTTCTCTTGCGACTCAGCTTCTTCACAGGCGGCAAACTTTGCTACTTGACTCATTTCTCAAGTTCTTGGATTTGATCACGAAGCCCTCCAACAAACTTGATAATGGTTCGACCTGGAACCTTTCTACAATCCTAGCTTGGAAAGTAAACCCCTTTGATTTCTTCAAAAGTTTCCTCTTCAATAGATTTGAAGTTGTCTTTCCTTCACAACTTGTGTTGGATCGATTTCCTTCGAGTTTCAGGCTTAAGGAATTGCTTGAATGTTTATGAGAATATTGCAGGTTAGATGCTTGAATATTGCTTGCTTGTTCGTGGTTCAGGTAACCTCTTCTCAATAACTTCCTTAGCCTTTTATAGTGAATATTTGAAATTTTGCCCGTTGAAGAGATAGACTAATTTCAAATGTCACTTGTGTTCGTTGGCTTGTCTTGGTCTGCAGTCCTTGATGTTGACCCTTCCTCGTATTAAATATCTTCGGCATTGCGTGCGACCCCAGTGCGGTGTTTCCCATTGGTTCATTCCTTTTGCATAATTCTGACTAACACTTTAGACGACAAACTTTGACATATTACTATATTGAGTAATATTCTTGACTTTAATCAACGGATCTAAGTCACCGTCTTGACTAGATCAGCTTTGTTGTATGTACCCGTGTGACTTGAGTCACTCGGTCGTTGGATAACTCAATTGTCACTTCAACTTGAGACTTGGCTTCTTGAGTTGACTTGACTGACACTTCTTACAGTTGTTCCTCAGCTGACTGTCCTTCACTCGAGTCCTTGACTTCTTTCATGGCATTACTCAGCTGACACACAACAAAGTCTTCACATAATCCGCAGTTGACTTCTTGTAATCCTTGGCATAGCGACTTGACTTGACTTTTTCCAAATTTTATCTATTACAATACAAATTACAAGGAAAATGGGGTGTCAACTTCCTAGTTTAAGTTTTACATGGTATCATCAAAATCTGCTTAATAAATTTCCTAACAGTTTTGTTATGGATGTAAATTATATAATGAGATTTGTGCTGGGATTGTGAACTTGGAGATTGAAATGTTAATGTTTTTTTTTTTTTTTACAATTGAAATGTTGAAGTCATATCTATAAGATTTCACTATTATATGTTATTGAAGTTGTTATAACATTCAATTGAGACAACAACATATCCTTAAATTTTAGTTAACGAATTGATAAGTTTGTCTTTGCTCATTTGATTGTTCTATATATTATTATTGTATTGTACATTAAAATCGCAAAATCGCCCGAAACCGTTGAAACCGCATATTTATTTTATTCTAAAAGCCACAACTTAAAATCGAATTTATAGTCGAACCGCACTTAGCAATTCAGTTTTAAAATATTGAAAAAATCACCCACACCGCACTGTGATCACCCCTATCTCCATTGAGATGGAAACCATACAACCCTTTAGTTGTGAGACAATATATTAAGTTTTTACCTTAAAAATATTATTATTATATTAAAAAGTATTAATTTTTTCGGTCTCAAGATGGACCTTCTCACAAAAGACCTACTGTGAAAATATTAGTTTCACTGAAAATTAAAGGGTCAATTAATTGTTATATAAGAATATATTCGGAAAATGGAAAAAGTTACGTTATTGAGGGTAGGGGTGAAAATAGGCCAGAATATCCAACAGAGGCCTATGACCCGGCCTATTAAGGCCTTGGCTTGGCTTGGTCTATTTAACAATTGAGTCAGGCTTAGGCCTTTTATAAAGCCTATCTAAATAGTTGAGCCATGTCTGGGCCTTTAGAAAAGCCTTTTAAGCTCAACAGACCGGCATATTTAAAGCCTACATATATAATATACATGAATAAATAATAATAAATATATAATATATGTATGTATTATATTATATATACATAATGAAGATACAAATGGTATAAAAAATTACATATATCTTATATATATATATAATATAACAACACTAATTATACACTTATTTTGATTTGTTATTGTTATGGACTTATCGTATATTGTATGATCATATTTATGTACTTTAGAGATGTAGCGTAATGAATTCTATTGTCATGTGCATTTTGATTTTTTTTCATTATGAATCTTTTGTTTGTTTCATTACGAATCTTGTATTGACTATCATGAGATAGTCGTGTGTTTTTTGTAGTTTACAATTTTTTTTTTTTGGAAATGGACTTTGATAGGCTTAAACATGCTTTGAATAAAGACCGAACCTATGAAAAAACTTATTACATATAATAGGTCAGGTTTGGGCACAAAACTAATAAAATAGGCCCAGACCTTCAAACTCAAAGTCCGGCTTGACTGACCCATTTCCACCCCTAAATTAGGGGAAAAAATGATTAGTATTACTAAGCAAGAAAAAAAAAAATAGCAATATTGTCAAAGCTCTCTGCTGACCAGTTTTCTCTACATTTTACAAATTCTCTTCTTCTTCTTCATCTGTTTCTTCTCCCAAATTCGCAGAAACTGAGAAAACGATTAGTGAAAAGTCCATAATTCCGGCATCAGCAAAATAGCAACGATGGCGTCGGCGATTGCTCAGCTCGCATGCTCCTCTTCCATAATTAGCAACCGTCGGATTCAGCTCCAAACCAGATCATACTCGCGCCTCGCCAGTTTTCGTCCCGGAAAGGTACTCTTTTTTTTTTTCTTTGTAAAAACGAGATCTTGTTCTTCCCGAACCATGAGTTTTTTGTTTCGATTTTTAAAATTGCGTTCTGTATTGAATTCGAATTTAGTTGGTTTTATCTTCTTAGCTTAACCGAATGTTTCCTTTTTTCCACGCAAGGTTCTATCTTTTTAGTTTAAATATGAGTCCTAGATGCTAAAGAGACAGAATGAAGAATTTCACATTTGTCCTTTATTGGGGTTTTGTTCCGTGGATTTGGAACTGGGAAGTTTATTATTACTATTTCTACTCAATGCAATGTTTCATGCACCTGGGTGTTGGCGTTTTCTTTATTTAACTGAAAATTACTTTTGTGGCTTAATTGTCTTTGCCACTTAGTTTTTAAAAAAGGATGATGAAATGAAAAACTTATCGGACTTATTGATGGACAGATTTAGATTCGAATCAATATAGTAAACATGAGGTTTGATTTGTATTATACTCTTGTTCATGTCAAAATGTACCAAGGAAAGATTGTTATGGTTGCTCAAAATCAAGAGCATAAGGCGAACCTTAAACAGAACATGAGGAAGTGCTTTACGTATTGCAGTTATGAACGCATTAAAGGTGAGAGTGAATCAACTTTTAACATCTCATTTGAGCACATGAAGATAATAAGCAAATTGAAGTTCTTGTCAATACTCTGATTATGGTTTGCACTATTCTCTGTGAGTTGCACGTATACGAACTTTAAACTCATTTTTATGAGTCTTGATTTGATTTTTAATAAATCATTGAACACTATAGAAGTGCACATGGAATATAAAGCAGTTTATTTACTAAAAGAAATTAAAACAATTTACCAGCAGATGCATTTTAAAGGTAAATATCAAAGAAAAAGATAATTAGATAGAAGAAAGCATTTACCTTTTCACTCAATTTCTACTGAGCCAAATTAATAGTCCTGGAAATGATGTTGGGAAGTAGTGTTGGCTATGCAATACAGTAACTCTAATCGGGCAAATATTTACCCTAATGTCAAAATTTTAGTTTCCGTACATTTAGGCTGTAATGAGGACTTCATGCTTCTTAGTTCCTATTAACCATTTTCATTCTCGATCACTGATTAATATCCCAAGAATGGTGAAGATCGCCAACTTTGATGTAGGAAATGGTAGAATTATTGTGTTTACACACTTCATGGTGCCTTGTGTTCACAAGCTTGACCAGTTGAACAGGTAGTTGCTCTTACTTGGCTCAAAACTTCATCCGAGCCTCATTTCTCGTTCTGACTTGGATTGAGGGCAGTTAATGTGTTTAGCTTTGTTTTCATTGAGTCAAGCTCAAGTTAGATATTGAGCTATTTGGTTTAGTTTCTGCCCATAGATGTCGTGACATGCTAAATAAACTACATGCAACAGATGTGTGCATGGAGTGGTGCTTGGTGTTGTTATGTCGTGTTTGGAATCTAAAATTTGGTAGCAGTTATGCAGTTGATAAGGTTTGTGCTATTTGTTGATTACTTCAAAATAATGCCAACTTCAAAATCTTTATCTTCAGGTGTTAAGTGTTATGAGCAGTGATGAACATGGCGCAGACATATCCAACTCGGAGAATAAGACCACACCAAGTTATGTAGATGCATCAAAATCACATAATGGAAGCTCTGTAAAATCACATCCTCTTACAGAAGGTCCTGTAGTTGGAGCATCAAATGGGCACGTACAGGAACAATTAATCAGCCAACCAAAAAGGGCAGCTAAGATTCACGATTTTTGTTTCGGAATCCCCTTTGGTGAGTGTTATGGAACCTGAAGTTTCCTTTATCTTAAGAATAATAATAATATTATTTTCACTCTTTGTTCCTATATCATGGGCTCTTTTGCATTTCTGATCAGAACTTTCTATTCTAAGATGTAATAAAAACTGTTACTGACTTCTAATTGGTTCAATGTACTGATTGTTTGTCAAGACAAACTTTTTAAATTTGGAAATATAGAGTTTGAAGGAGTTGATATTTTTTTTTTTTTGCCAAATATGGAAAATTGAATCCCTTGTGATTGAAACTCCTTTATATTCTGCATAACAACCTCATGAAACGCCACTTTTTACCGAACCAGATTTTACCCAGAACGATGATGGATTGATTCATTCATAATGCTTTTTTTGGTCACAAACATGGAAAGGAGGAAACACCAGCATCCAGAATCCTACCCTCTCAAACATCACATTGTTTTGAATGACAATCATTTTAGCCACATTTAAACCCCTCATCCCTCCCCGATCCTCAAATAAAAAGAAAAGTACAAAAGACAACAAAAGCCTATGAATCATAAAACAAATCAATATTTTCTCCTAAAATTGGCGCTTGGTTAAGTAAATTGTAAAGTATTTCAATCAAGATTTTTGAAAATGACTCTCGCGGGACGCAACATCAGATGGTCAGTTTCATATTAATCCGTTGGTGTCTGGATGGGCTCAACTGAGTACAAGTGCTAATCACTGACCTAATTGTATGTATTGAAATTTGCAATTGAATAGCATTGCTTACTAAAATTTCTTCATATCCTGTGACAATAATTAGTCATATCCGTATGTATGCAATTAAAGTTATGTGCAAGTCATTTTATATAGAAAAAAATTTCATATTAAAAGTCACAGAAACTTGTTTAACTAATTAGATTTTTTTTTATCATAGGTGGGCTTGTGCTAGGTGGGGGACTTGTTGGCTTTATTTTCACAAGAAACCCTGTTACTTTAAGCACTGGTGTGCTCTTTGGAGGTGCTTTACTGGCGCTTAGCACTATTAGTTTGAAGGTTTGGAGACAAGGAAAATCCAGCTTACCCTTCATACTGGGTCAAGCAGGTGATTACATTTTTTCCTATTCAAGGAATCATTACATTGTGACTGCCTAATTAATGTCGTTAAAAAAACCTTTCAGGTTCATCTTTTCTGAACATAGCTTTAAGGATAAAAGTTCCAACTATGTTTCTGCTTGGTCTGTTCTAATATGTGTACTTATGCCCCTTTCATAGGGTTGTTAGTTTTGGACATCCTTGTCATTTAGGTAATGGCATTTATTGACTTGTATATGGATAATATGATCTACACCACGTACTTTGTCTTACAGGACAAGATCACTTCGATATTATTCAGATAATGATGAAATGAATAATTTGTCCTTGACATGAACTCCTATGACATTTGAGTCCCTCGTTGGCCTGTTGTGGGGAATTAAGATGAGGCCCTCGCCCCTCAAAAATTGAACTCTTGATGAAGCTTTACAATGAAGGCAATGGTACCACCATCGACAATTTAAAATAGTCTTTGTGGTTTGATATTGCGACAGCACCTTGAGTCCATTAGTGTCTTGTGTCCAAAAGTATGATCTGCTTATATGGTCTAGAAGAATAAGGAACAGAACAACCAACTTTCAAACCTTATACCAACTATGTCCTATCCTTATGTATAGATATGTATAAAACACAGTATAGATTAGAATGTCCAATCCATTCTTCGTATAATAAGATCAGGTGCTACTTAGGGATCACAACGGGCGGGGCTGGGACGGGTTTGGCCAAACCCGGGACCCCCCCGCGAAGAAAATACTGGACCCGGGACCCACCTGCCCGCATTGGACCCGCGACCCAGCGGGTTGAACCAGCCCAACCCGCCAAAAGAATTTGGCAGAGTCCTGAAATGGGCTGCTACTCGGCGCTCCTCCCCTGTTTCATCATTTATAATTGTTCAAAATGTATTTTATTTTATTATTATGATGCAATCATTTGAAGAACAATTATTAGGCCCCCATTAAAGAAAAATTGACAGCAAGCCAGCAACAAAATAAAGCAGGCTTGTCAAATTTAAGAATGACTATCAAAGGTTTTCAGATACTTGCGATTTTGGTGCTTAGACGACAACGCAGCGCGGTGGCAGAGGAAGGGAGTGACCGGAGGAGGCTTAAACAGTTGAGAGTAGAGACTGACGGAGTGAAGAAAGCTAATTAGAGACGTGACCAGGCTGAAGGAGAAGTGCAGATTTTAGACCTCACTAATTGCTAGGCTTGGACGACAGTCTCTTGAGACTCAGTCCTATTACAGGGTGGGTCCATCAGGACCCGTTACCCGGCCCGGACCCGCCTTTCTTTTTTTATTCAAAACGGGTCCGTAACACGCCCCGGGTCAGACCCGCCCCATTGTCATTCCTAGGTGCTAGCAAATCCAACCAATTAGATTTAGGTATAATTACAAAAACACCCCATAGGTTTGGGCTAATAAATTACAAAAAACCCAGAGATGTTTCAAAATTACTAAAAAACCCTCGGGCTTGATTATGTCTTAAATTGAAGGAGGTAATTACAATATTTTTATAAATGTTAGTGGGGTTTTTGAAATGTTTTTTGCTTATGAAGGAGAAAATGCAAGACACAATCAAACCTCAAGGGTGTTTTTGCAATTTTCAAAAGTTGAGTTTTTTGATACTTACCCTCTTCCCAACAGCAATGTGGATTTGAAACTTCATGGGCGCTCAAATAAATATACTCTTAGGCTGCATTTGGATGGGAGGATTTGGATTTGGAGAAAAGATTTGAGGAAGGATTTCAAATGACTCCAAATAAGAAGGATTTGAAATTCTCCAAAATGACGCCAGCTTCCAAGGATTTGAAATCCATTACAGAATGACTCCATCCAAACAATCTCAACGGATTTGTTATTATGGATTTGAAATCCATAGTTCAAATCCTTCCATCCAAATGGAGCCTTACAGTATGTGCGTATAGACTTTTGTAGTTACTTAACTGGCACGAGTATCAAATGCTGCCATCTTGTCCTAGATATTAATCTCAGCGACTCAGCCTCATCCATGCAATTCCCTATCATTCTGTTTTATTAAACTGGTGTTATTAATAGTTACATAATATCAAAGTTTGGATCTAATCTTATTCAAGGCTTGCCTTTAATTATTCTACTCTGATCAAAGTCATAAATAAATAATCAATTTATGGAGATATTGTGGAGTTAGAACCATCAAGGATGCAAATTCAGCAAATGAGAGTGTATGTATAGGGATCATAATTGGTAAATAGTTCAAGAAAATCTATGGCACACAACAAGACCTAGCCCCTCAGTGCTCAAAGACTTATTTCTAATTTTTTGTAGTGTCTAGATTCCGGAATAGCTCATGTTAGCGTACTTGGAGCCTGTACAGTGAAAGTATTTAGTTCCGTAGCAATAGGATGGTAATTTACCTTTCTGTATTCAACTGGTAAGCTAATATAGTGCTTGCAGGAAAAAGCTTCAATAAAATCTTGTTCATTTTTTTTTGGGTTAATTACAAAAAGTACCTTGCAGGAAAAAGCTTCAATAAAACTTCAGGGGTATTTTTGTAATTTTAAAAATTAGCTGGGATTTTTTGTAATTAGGTCAAACCTCAAGGGTACTTTTTGTAATTCTCCCTTTTTTTTTATACTATGCAATATGCATCTAAACATCCTTAGTAATTCAATGCGATAGCATGCATATGTAGTGTTGGTCATGGAATGTATTCAATACGTTGTATTCTTTCGGGTTATCATACACATAATTTTCGCCAATTCTCGAAATGCAGTACTCTCTGTGGCCCTCCTGTGGAAGAATTTTCAAGCATATTCATTGGTAATAAATTATTCAGGTTTCTGAATTATTGTTTTCATCTGCTGGCTTCTGTATTCCACAATTAACTGGGAAATGTCGACATTGTTTACAGACGAAAAAACTCTTCCCAACGGGCTTTAGTGCTGTCATCAGGTACTATAATGTGATTTTACGGTTGCCCTTTTTACTCAAATCATTTTTGTAACTTTTTCCAAAAGCATCATGGATTGTTCTTTTTTTTTAATATGTATCAGTGCGGCAATGCTCTGCTTCTATTCCTATGTGGTGATATCTGGAGGTAATCCTCCACCAAAGAAGCAAAAGCCTTCGGCTACTGTTGAATCATCGTAAGCTTTCAGAAGGTCAGATGATCTTCGGCTATAGTTGGAAACTTTTGATTTTATTGCTAGTGGAGGTAAGTTTTAGGGTTACTTACAAAAATACCCTTGAGGTTCAAGTTTAGTTACAAAAAAAACCCAGCTATCTTTCAAAGTTATAAATACCCCTTGACATTTGTTTTTATAATACAAATTGCAGTATTTGTTATGTAAATAAATACAAACTTCAAGGGTGGTTTGTAATTTTGAACGATAACTGGAGTGTTCTGTAACAAGGCTAAATCTTAGGGGTAGTTTTTGTAATTTATCCTAAGTTGATGCGAGTAAGATGAAACTTCGTCAACATTGGATTTTCCTGTGTGTTCATTTGAATTACCTAAAGTACATGTTTAGATAGGAGCAAACAACCTTTTACATCAGTTTATGGAACATAAAGTTGTATTGTATCTTAAAAAAAGTACACTTTTAGGAGTCTATAATCAGAAACCTGCCTAAAATAAATGTCATTTTTTATTCCACGTTATCATGCTAAATGTAATTCATGTATAAATCAGCATTGACCTTACCATATTGTTCTATTCCGATGTAATTTTCAAGATATTTTCGGGTGTCAAGCTACACTACTATTATTGAGTTATTTCTGGGCAAGTTTTATAATTATGTAAAACAAAAAAAAAAAAAACCTATAAATATGGCTATGGACTTATGACAGGTGAAGAAAACATCACCTTTTGGGTGGGACAGGGAAGAAGAGTTTGTGATCCATAATAATTCCATTCTGACTCGTTACTCAACATTCTTTTCAGTTGTGATTATACATTTTTGGGGCAATAGGGAGATTCAGAATTATTTGCCATTGGGGGCAAGATGGAACGCCACTGTCTTATCTCTATGCACTACACCTAAATTTGTGGGGGAAATGTGGTTCTCAAGTACAAACTCCACCACCCCACCCCCAACCCCACTAAAAGAGAAAATGAAAAAGGAAAGAAATCTAGAGTGGTAGTACTTGGTAATAATCAATTTTATTCTGTGGTGCACGAAGATTTAACTGTTTGTGACTGTAGTTGAACTTGTTTTATAATTCCGATTGGTGGTTTAGAACAGTAGATGAAAGACCAAAAGTTTTGCAATAGTTAGTGAACTAAATGATATATTGAGATGAGATCATACAAGTGTGTGTCAGCATTCTAAAAAGCACTAGGCGCTAGTCGAAGGACGAAGAGTGAACTAAAGGGAACTAGGCGGAGGCTTAAAAATATATCCAATTTTATCTATAACCCATGATACATAACAATAAAGTCTATAAATGATATTTAAACTTTAAAATAATTCAACAACAATAATCCAATAAAATTTATAAATTATCTAAAATATAATACTTTAACAGATATTACATTGAGTCATATAATATTAAATTATCAATTGGAAGATTTTAAGACCCTAAATTTTTGTTTCTTTTTTTATTAAGGAAATTATATATATTCGATTTCACTTATACTGAACTCTGGAGTTGTTGGTGCTACTTTCACTAGTTGGAGTCAGTTCAAAAAAACAAAAATACTTCTAGGCGGCGACTAGCCCGCTTAGGAGCTTCCTAGGCTGGCCAATTAACCAAACATCTAGGCTTTTGGTGTCCACCTAGCGCCTAGGAGAAATTTTAGAACACTGACGTGTGTTTTTTCCCTTTACCCTCCAAAAAAGAAATGATATATGTGAGACAAGTCAATTGGATTGAAATTATCTTAATGGTAAAATTGGTGATTTCTAGAATTAGGTTTTTCTAGGAATATAATAATCTGACATTTCAAAAACAATGAAAAAGATAGATACATGATATAAGCATGTATAATAATATTTGATAAATAAGGGGCAAAAAACATAATCTATTATGCGAAATCGTTGCTTAACAAAAGTCTTAATACCAACCACACATTTTTTCAAAACAAAAGACCCCCCCACCACCACCCCACCCACACGGAATTATGCTATATGAAAAGGACATGATTTCCAAATTCGAAGTAACCTGATATAACTATATAAGAGAGAATTTTATTGCTTAATGTAGGATTTTTGGGGGGGATAAGATGTAAAGAGATGCAAGTTTTAGGAACTGATCCACGTGGCAACATGGCAAGCAATTGTAGACAGCCCCCCTCTGGACCAAACCACTTGGGCTTGCGACACAGGTGCTGGACTTGTGAGATATATATGGTGGTCATGATTAAGATGGCCCATAAGCACTAACGGGCCTCAACCAACTTTTAGCTAGCCCCACTCATCTTTTCAGATGTCCTTTCATGTTTTTTCCCAAAACTTTTTATTGTCTCGTGTCAGTCATTAAAAAACAATAAAAAAAATAGGGATAAGGATAAAATACCGAATATTCTAGAAAAAATGACACCTTCTCACGGTCCTTTTTCTAGATATTTGTATGCTCCCGCCTTTTTTTTTTAGACATTTTTATGCTCCCACTAATTTTTCCCGATTTTTTACGTTGTTGTTTAAATGTTGTTTCGAACATGTTTCAAATAAGTTTTATTTAGTAAAATTTCAGTGAAAAATATTTTTTACCCCCATTAAACATTTTATACTTAAAATATTATAAATAATCAAGAAATATACGCATAAAACAACACTTATTAAAACAAACACATTGAAAATAATATAGAAAAAACACATGTATAGAAAAATACAATTCAATTTTTGATTCAATCCATCGAAAACATCAAACACACATAGAAACAACCAAGAAACAACATAACAACATTAAAAGCTATATATAAATAATCCCAAAACAATATAAAAACAACACAAAAACAAAAGCAACTTAAAAATAGATATAAAAAAAGAAAAATACATTAAAACATTTAATGTAGCATGAACAATAAAGAAACATCATAACAACGTTAAAAACAGTATAGAAACAACCCATAAATAACATAAATAATATAGAAAACACCACATCCGTAAAAAAATTTAAAAATAGGTAAAAACTACATTAAAATATTGAAAACTACATGGAACAAACAAACAAACACCGTAACATTAAAAACACTATAGAAAATTCCTCAAAACAAAAAACTCTATAGAAAACAACCCAAAAACAATATAAAACAAGAAATGAACAAAAAGGAGCGTAAAAAATAAGTTAAAGTTATATTGAAACATTGAAACAATAATGAAACAACATAGAAACAACCAATAAACAAATAGAAACAACATCGAAACAACATAAATAACATATAAAGCAATATATGAACATAGAAAATCGAGAAAAACAAAAACAAAAAAAAATATTGCATGAGCGTAAAAAAGTCAAAAAATCCAATCGTGAGAGTAAAAAGGGGAACGGAGCTTAAAGAGTGGGAATTTTTCCAAAAAGGAGCGTATATGGTGGAATTTCCCCAAAAAATTATGGGTCACAAATTTAATCACCAATAAATATCCGTACAGTATTTGGTTGAGCTTATAAGTTTTTTAAAACATCTTATAAGTTGTTTAAATTTGTTTGGTAAATTTATTTTATAAAAAAGTCTTGTCAGGAGTTTATAAGTTGTTTTAAAAAATTCACCATTTTTTTCTTCCAAATAAGAATTTATTTCAACAACGATTTTTAATTTTGACTACTTTAATTATAAAATTATAATTACTAATATCTTAAAAGCTACATCATCTTATTTTATCCAAATACTTCAACAGCTTATTCTTAAAATAAGTTCTAACATCTCATAAACTCTAAAAACATCTTTTAAAATCTAGGAGGTTATAAGATTTTTTCAATAAGTTTAGCCAAACACCTTAGGCGATAAATGAATAACAACATTTGTTATTATATTAAGAGCTAGTCTCTTGTCAGACCGTCTATCGGATCTAGATCCATTAGACGGGTCAAACTATCCTATCCATTTCGGTACCCGGGTCCGCCAACGAATAAAAAAAAAGAAACAAGCCCTTTCGGACATTCTCGTCTCGCGATTTGGAGCCCTAATCCCAGCTCATTCCTCCTCCGACACAATCACACCGCCGCAAGCCATATCCCCCGTAAAAACAACCACAACGGTGGCGAAAAACAACACGAAAGGAGCGTAAAAACACCACATTATGGCGCACCAACCGGTACGCACCTACAATATGTGATATTTCCCTCCGTCGACCATCTCTGCAAATTGACACCACCACCTCCGTCGACCATCACCTCCGTTGCACAACCATCAATCTATTGTTCGCGTCGAGCCTAATACGTGTTAGTTTGTGTTTACATTCCAGCTACTTAGTAGTTAAATCTACATTGGGCAAAAAGCTTAAGAAGGTGAGACAATGGAGGCTGGAGACAACTTGAAGAATGACAGAGGTGAATGTCGTGTATTTTTAATTTGATTATTTTCAAAAGTATTAGACGTCGCATTGGAATGTATTAGTTGTATTAGAAAAATGTATTAGACGTATTAGACTTTACAGCTGTTAGATAAATGTTTTTATCATGATTTTGATGATTTTGTTCAAATGAGTTTTTATACCAAAACAATGTCCCTAAATGTTGTCCCAACACTTCCGATCGATCTAAAATGTTTTTACTATTTTTCGGAGTATTTCTTGAAGTTAATATTCGATTTAAAATTGGACAACACTTTTGTTTCAGGCTCGACCGGTCCGCCCTATAGGCAACCCGTACTGAGTTGAGTTTTGAAACAGAAAATGGGACGTAAGAGAAAATGGGGAGGCGGCCGGTCGACCAGGTGGGCGGCCGGTGAGAGCGACCGGTCGACCCAGGCGGCCGGTACTAGGAGCCCTCTCAAATGCGACTTCTCTGTTTTGATTTTCTATCAACCCCAACCGGTCAAGACCAAGGCGACCGGTCGAACCCCCGACCGGTCCCCCGTGTAAAAATTCGCAGAATTCTTTTCAATCTTATCTCTGTGCGACCGGTCGAACCCCTGTTTTGACAAAGAAACTATCCGTTGCATTTTTCGACATGACTTTTCCCTATTTTGTGGGATTGATTTCTAACACTATATTGATGATTTTAAATGGTTTCTTTTGCAGCAAATCACTCCCCAAGGAGGAGCCAATGTCTGGAAATCAAGCCAAGACCTCTCCTATAAATAGAGGCTTCGTTCAAGCAACACTCCATACAAGCAAAGAGCAAACAAAGCAAACACTTTCATATATCTTGTTGTAATAGCCTTAGCACTTTCACTTGCACAAATTTGAGGTCTAGGCTTTCAATTCTTGATTACACTTGTACTCATATTGTATCAATCATTATTGAGTTGTAATCTTGATTTTGGTCATCATTCAACACAAGACATCCTTGTGAGTGTTCTTGTGGTAAGAATACACTTGGGTGATCTAGGTGATAGGTGTTTGAAGGTTGTGGTAATCTTCAAAGGTGTTGTAAGAGGATTGTGGTAATCCTCAAGGTGGTGTAAGAGGGTTGTGGTAATCCTCAAGGTGTTGTATTAATTTTTGGTAAATTAATAAAATCTTTTTTTCTTTTGAAATCCATCCCTGGATATCTTTGGGGTGGTAGAGGATTAGGCCCTAGGTGGGTTGAACCTCTTTAAATCGACGAGTGTTATTTTATTTCCGCACTTACATTCTCGTCTTTGTTTGATTATTTTAAAAAGAGGGCAAAATCTGAAAAACCGAGATAATCTATTCACCCCCCTCTAGATTATCGTAGCCACTTGGACTAACAAGTGGTATCAGAGCCAAACTCTTTGGCTAGCTCGTTCCGAGTAAAGAGGAAAGATCCATGGCTACGAATGACGCTTATCTCACCACCGGCGCCTCCACCAACAAGCCACCATTGTTCGACGCCAACAACTACGCATTTTGGAAAGACCGTATGGAGTGCTTTCTACAAGGGTGCGGGTTTGACATATGGAATGTGGTTATTGAAGGAGTTGATCAACCAACAAAAAAAATGGAGGATGGCACCTCGGCTCCTAAACCTTTCAAGGAGTTCGATGAAAATGATAAGAAGGCTTTCTCTCTAAACGGTAAGGCCTTAAATATTTTGCATTGCTCACTTACCGCCACCGAGTACAATCGCATACGAGGCATAAGGTCGGCACATGAGGTTTGGGAAAAATTGGAGACTATATATGAAGGGACAAAGAAGGTCAAGCAAGCTAGAAAAACCGCTTGTTAAAGACTTTGAAAACTTTAACATGTATGATGGTGAAAGCATCTCCAAGATGGTGGAAAGGCTTGACAACATTGTCAATCCTCTTGTGGCCCTCGGTAAAGTCATCTCCGAAGAAGACAAAGTGACTAAAGTATTGAATGCTCTTCCCGGCTCATGGTCCGAAAAGGTGACGGCAATCACGGAAGCACAAAATCTTGAGACACTCAAGTTTGACGAGCTCATCGGGAACCTCCTCATCTATGAAGTCTATCTCAAGGAGAGGAAAAATACCAAACCAACCATCAATCAATCGGGTATGCAAAATATTCCTAAAGGTCTTGCTTCTTCTTCTAATAATGCATACTATGATAATGATGATGATGATGAGAGACGGCCGCACTTGTTCGAAAATTTGCAAAATTTGTGAATAAAAATAAAGCAAGAAAACCAAGAGATAATGCTTGCTTTAAGTGCGGAAAACCCGTGCACTTCATAGCCGATTGCCCAAAACTCAATGAGGAGGAACAAAAGAAAAAGAAGCCTTTTTCCGAAAAAAAAGAAGGCTCTAAATGCGGATGTCAAAACTTGGGATGAGCTACTCGAGACATCCGACGAGGAAGGTGAAACCGAACATGGTCTTATGGCTATAAACGATGAAAATAATGAGGTACGCTCTAACTCCTCTACCTCTTCCTTAGTTGATGAATTGCAATGTGATTTTGATGAGTTGCAAAATGAATTTCAAAAATTGATTGTTAAATACAAGAGTTTAAAGAAGGAGCATAAAGAGCTTAAAATAGAAAAGGATAAATTATTTACATCTTATGAGACTCTTGATCATGTTCATGCTATTACCCTTACTCAAATTCAAACTCTTGAAACCGAAAACAAATGCTCACTAATGATATTGATAATTTGAAAAAGGATGTGCATCGTTTTAATTTAAGCACGGATAAGGTTACTAAAATTTTAGATGCACAAAGAGGTGAGCATTCAAAACAAGGACTTGGTTACAAACCATTTCAAAAGTCTTTAAGAAAAATAACCAAGGTCCGACTTTCATACGTGCTAGTAGCTCTCATACTCCTACTTGTTTTTATTGTGGCAAAATTGGACATCATGCTAATAATTGCAAATTGAGAAATAGCTCTAGTTATGTTTGGAGACCCAAAGGTCTCAAAACTAACCCCATGGACCCCAAAATTATAGGGTACCTAAAAGAAATGCTTTTGTAGGTAATAGGGGCTATAACAACCATGGAGGATTCGAAATGGCTCGTGGACAGCGGATGTTCACGCCATATGACCGGGAGGAGAGAGCTTTTTACCAACATCAAGCTCCAAGAAGAGGGTATGGTCATGTTCGACAATGGCAAAGGAAAAATTCTTGGAAATGGAGAAATTGGTAACTCTTCTTTCTCTTTTGTAATGTTCTTTTAGTAGAAGGGCTTAAGTTTAATTTGATAAGTGTTAGCCAACTTTGTGATTCAAATTATGATGTTTCTTTTAATAAAGAAAAATGCCTTATTCTTAAAAATGGTAATATTATTTGTGAAGCAAATAGAAAAGGCAATCTTTACAAAATTTGTACTAGTGATTTGGTTAGTCAAAATGTTTCTTGTCTTGTCGCCAATAATGATTTAACGAGTTTATGGCATAGGCGACTCGGACATGTTGGATACAAGAATTTGAAAAATATTTACAAAAACCAACATGTAAAAGGACTACCCAAATTGAATTTTGAAAATCTTGGCTTATGTGACACTTGTCAAAAGAACAAATTAGTTAAGAGTAGTTTTAAGCCCAAAATGAAATTTCCACTACCAAACCCCTACAATTGCTTCACCTTGATTTGTATGGGGATATTGGTACGGCTAGTCTAAGTGGAAAACATTACACTTTCGTTATTGTCGATGATTTTTCTAGATACACTTGGGCTCTTTTTCTTGCAAATAAAAGCGATGCCGTTAATGAGTTTGTTAAGTTGTGTAGACGCATTGAGAATGAAAAGGAAGATACTATTAAAACTATTCAAGTGATCGAGGCGGAGAATTTGACGGTGAGTTTAGAGTCTTTTGTGAAACCAAGGGATATACACACAATTTTTCGGCTCCAAGGACACCTCAACAAAATGGTGTAGCCGAAAGGAAGAATCGAACGCTACAAGAAATGAGTCGTTCCATGCTCAATGAATTTTCTCTTCCAAAATATTTTTGGGCCGAGCGTAAGTACCGCTTGCTATGTCATTAATCGAGTTTATATTCGTCCTAAAATGAATAAAACTCCATATGAGCTTTGGAAAGGAAGAACTCCAAATATTAGTTATTTCAAAATATTTGGATGTAAGTGCTTTATTTTGAATACTAAGGATCAATTGGACAAACTTGATCCTAAGGCCGATGAAGGAATATTTATGGGGTATTCAACCAAGAGCAAAGCATATCGGGTTTACAACAAGACTAGCATGGTTGTTGAAGAATCTATTCATGTCAAATTTAATGAAGCCTCGGGTGTTGAAAGAATACCCAATGACGATAGTGATGAAGAGGATATTGTTGAACCTATTGTTCAAAGTGATGCTCATAATGATAAACCTTCTATTTCACATGATCAACCTTCAAGTTCAAATGTTCCTCAAGAAGATAGGGGTGATACTTCGAATCTTCCCGTAGCATTGAAATTTAAGGAGATCACCCAAAAGATCTTATTATTGGTGATCCCCTTGATAAAGTAATGACTCGAAGGAATTTTGCCGAGAAAGCTCTCATATCTCAAAAAGAGCCTAAAAATGCTAAGGAAGCTATTGAGGATGAAGATTGGTTTTTGGAAATGCAAGAGGAGTTGAATCAATTTGAAAGAAATGATGTATGGGAATTAGTACCTTGTCCTCCATCTCAAACAATTATTGGTACAAAATGGGTATTCCGGAACAAACTTGATGATCAAGGCAACATTGTTCGAAATAAGGCAAGGTTAGTAGCTCAAGGGTATTGTCAAGAAGAAGGTATTGACTATGATGAAACTTTTGCACCCGTAGCACGTTTAGAAGCTATTCGTATTTTACTTGCCTATTCTTGTTTTAAAAATTTCAAACTTTACCAAATGGATGTTAAATCCGCTTTCTTAAATGGTATTATTCAAGAAGAAGTCTATGTAAAACAACCTCCGGGGTTTGAAAATTTTTCTAGGCCTAATGATGTTTATAAACTTAAAAAGGCTTTGTATGGTTTAAAACAAGCACCCCGTGCATGGTATGATAGACTTAGCTCTTTTCTTTTGCAAAATGGTTTTACAAGAGGTAAAGTTGATACTACACTCTTTGTTTTTGAAAAAGGGCAAGATTGTTTACTTGTGCAAATTTATGTTGATGATATTATCTTTGGTGCTACTAATGAATCTTTGTGCAAGAAATTCTCCAAGTTAATGCAAGGTGAATTCGAGATGAGTATGATGGGGAGCTAAACTTCTTCCTTGGACTTCAAATTAAGCAATGCCAAGAAGGTATTTATATTTCGCAATCAAAGTATACAAAAGAACTTTTGAAGAAGTTCGGCATTGAAGAAGGAAGAACCGTCTCGACTCTATGGCAACCAATGTCAAAATTGACAAAGATGAAAAAGGCAAGACGGTTGATGAATCCAAGTATCGAGGTATGATTGGTAGTTTACTTTATTTAACCGCTAGTAGACCGGACATTCTTCATGCCGTATGCCTATGTGCTCGTTTTCAAAGCAATCCAAAAGAATCTCATATGAGTGCCGTTAAACGGATTTTTCGATATTTGAAAGGCACTATTCAATATGGTTTATTTTATCCAAAGAATGAAAATTTTTCTCTTAAAGGTTATAGTGATTCGGACTATGCGGGTAATATTGATGATCGGAAAAGTACTTCCGGATCATGTCAATTTTTAGCGATTGCCTAGTTTCTTGGTTTTCAAAGAAGCAAAATCAGTGTTTCTCTTTCAACGGCCGGCCGAATACATTTCCGCCGCATTTTGTTGTACTCAACTTCTTTGGATGAAACAAACCTTAGCGGATTACAAATGCTCTTTTGAAAACGTACCTATCTTTTGTGATAATATATCCGCTATAAATATTGCTCAAAACCCGGTTCATCATAACCGTACTAAAACATATTGAGATTCGACATCATTTTCTAAGGGATTGTGTTTCAAAACGAAAGATTGAGATATCGTTTGTGCCATCTCAAGATCAATTAGCGGACATTTTTACAAAACCGCTAACTTCCGAGACTTTTGCGTCAATACGAGCTCGGTTAGGCATAATGCATATTGAATGAGGTCTACGTTTGCATTTTGCATGTTTTTAAAACTTAGGGGCGAAAAATCGGATTTTTGGTTGAAAATTCGGATTTTGAAAAATTTGACAGAACAGTGGGCTGAAGAGGTTGAGGGCAACCGGTCGCC
This sequence comes from Rehmannia glutinosa, assembly GCA_016081115.2. NCBI lineage: Eukaryota > Viridiplantae > Streptophyta > Magnoliopsida > Lamiales > Orobanchaceae > Rehmannia > Rehmannia glutinosa. The sequence continues at coordinate 16,364,893 of CM071933.1, forward strand.
CTCAACGTCGACCGGTCGCCCTAGGCTAAATTTTGGTTTAAGTTCGTTCTGTCTTCAGCATTTGACAGTTTCACTTCTTTTTGCCATTTTTCGTCCCCTTTGCCAAATGCACACAATTGTCACTCAAAATTGATTTTCATGCATTCAATTCATATCTTGGACCTTATATAGCATGTTTATCATCATCATTGCTCATCTTTTCCGATCAAAAGGTAAGAATTTTCCTTACTTTGCTCAATTGGGTTGAACCCTTGAGTTTATGGCTTTCTTGTATATTTCTTGATAAGTTTTGCTTATGATCTTGATGAGATTAGTTATTATGTTGTATTGTATGATGTTTGATGTGAATTGGTGATGAAATTTTTTGGCTTGGATCATTTACAAGGGCTATATACAACTCTTTTTATTTTTCACGCCCACAATGTGTTCGATGAAATGATACAATGAAAATTTCAACTTCTACATGATTCTATCGCTTCCAAAAGTCTTCAATACTCATTGAGATCATGTTTTGGGAAATAAAACGAGCATATGAACTCTTCATGATACATTTCTCCCATTTTCCTTGGTTTTCATGATACATTGCTCAATGGTTGATAAACCATTTCTTTGGCGCACTTTGATATACTTCTATGATGTTTTTATCATCCTAACATTCTTTTTGATGATTCCAAAGGGGGAGAAACAGGAAATTGGCTCGTTAGCTCAAAGAAGCTAATAAAAGCTCATGATAGAAGCTACAAGCTATGGCTTATTAAGGCCATAAGTTGTGTAGAAAACTCAGTCCAATGATTGTTTTATGAACTTGTTTGCATGGATAATAAGTATTTGTGACAGGGGGAGCTTCTAAGCTCATGGAGTTGTTGTTTATTTTGTAAAAGCTTGTGCTTCTAGCTTATGCAATATTTCTTCTTAATGTGCTTGTTGATAGGGGGAGCTTTTGTAAAATATTTTTAAACGGATAGTTTACTCATAAACCGGAAAATTATTTTGTTTTTCGAAATCGTCCTCTTGAAAATTGTTTTGGTTTGTAATCATCAAAAAGGGGGAGTTTGTTAGATAAATGTTTTTATCATGATTTTGATGATTTTGTTCAAATGAGTTTTTATACCAAAACAATGTCCTAAATGTTGTCCCAACACTTCCGATCGATCTAAAATGTTTTTACTATTTTTCGAGTATTTCTTGAAGTTAATATTCGATTTAAAATTGGACAACACTTTTGTTTCGAGCTCGACCGGTCGCCCTATAGGCAATCCGTACTGAGTTGAGTTTTGAAACAGAAAATGGGACGTAAGAGAAAATGGGGAGGCGGCCGGTCGACCGAGGTGGGCGGCCGGTGAGGCGGCCGGTCGACCCCCAGGCGGCCGTGCACAGGAGCGACCCTCTCAAATGCGGACTTCTCTGTTTTGATTTTCTATCAACCCCAACCGGTCAAGACCAGGGCGGCGGTCGAACCCCCCTCGACTAGGTCCCCCCCTGTGTAAAAATTCGCAGAATTCTTTTCAATCTTATCTCTGTGCGGCCAGGTCGAACCCCTGTTTTGACAAAGAAACTATCCGTTGCATTTTGAATGACTTTTCCCTATTTTGTGGGATTGATTTCTAACAGACTATATTGATGATTTTAAATGGTTTCTTTTTGCGAAGAAATCACTCCCCGAGGAGGAGCCAATGTCGGAAATCAAGCCAAGACCTCTCCTATAAATAGAGGCTTCATTCAAGCAACACTCCATACAAGCAAAGAGCAAACAAAGCAAACACTTTCATATATCTTGTTGTAATAGCCTTAGCACTTTCACTTGCACAAATTTGAGGTCTAGGCTTTCAATTCTTGATTACACTTGTACTCATATTGTATCAATCATTATTGAGTTGTAATCTTGATTTTGGTCATCATTCAACACAAGACATCCTTGTGAGTGTTCTTGTGGTAAGAATACACTTGGGTGATCTAGGTGATAGGTGTTTGAAGGTTGTGGTAATCTTCAAAGGTGTTGTAAGAGAATTGTGGTAATCCTCAAGGTGGTGTAAGAGGGTTGTGGTAATCCTCAAGGTGTTGTATTAATTTTTGGTAAATTAATAAAATCTTTTTTTCTTTTGAAATCCATCCGGATATCTTTGGGGTGGTAGAGGATTAGGCCCTAGGTGGGTTGAACCTCTTTAAATCGACGAGTGTTGTTTTATTTCCGCACTTACATTCTCGTCTTTGTTTGATTATTTTAAAAAGAGGGCAAAATCTGAAAAACCGAGATAATCTATTCACCCCCCCTCTAGATTATCGTAGCCACTTGGACTAACAACAGCTGGGTTGAAAGCCTCCTGTTTTATAATTAAAAAGCTTAAATTTGTGTAATAGTATTAGACATTGCATTTCAATGTATTAAATGTATTGGAAAAATGTATCAGACTTTACACCTTGGTGTAAGTCTCCTGTTTTATAATTAAAAAGCTTAAATTTGGTCATATGTATTACACACTGCATTCTAATGTATTACATGTATCAAATAAATGTATCAGACTTTACAGGTTTGTGTAAGTCTCTGTTTTATTCTTAAATGGCTTAAATTTGTGCATAAGTATTACACATTGCATTCTAATGTATTACATGTATCAAATAAATGTATCAGACTTTACAGGTTCCTGTTAGTCTCTGTTTTATTCTTAAATGGCTTAAATTTGTGGATAAGAAATAAATCTGTGTTATTTCTTAGTTGTTCCTAACTTATATTACTTTTAGGTGTAATAACACTAACATATTCCAATGATGATCATGAAGAAGGGAATAATGACACAGACCAGGGGGACAACATTATTCCAACAGAGGCTGCTGAAGGTAAAAAGTATGATATAACAACTAATACATTGCAATGTAACACCTAATACATTTCTGTGTAACAACTAATACATTTCAGTGTAACAACTAATGCATTCTTTACCTAATGATTATTTTCTTCTATTAATTATAACAGAAGACTTGACTGGTTGTCTTATTGGTATGAAGATGAATAGTGTTGAAGAAATATATACACTGTATCGCAATCATGCTCGACAACTTGGATTTAGTATTCGTAAAACAACTACGAGATGCAATGATGTGGTGTTGTGACGAAAAAATATTTTGTATGTTCCTGCGAGGGATCTACAAGATCCCGAAACAACAATGAGAAAAAAAGGAAAAAAATTTATATTACACGAACAGGGTGTAGGGCATCATTGAGGACAAAATTGAATAGTGATGGTGTTTATGAAATTGTTGACCATAGTATGTTGCACAACCACGAACTCACTAGAAAAGAGTGGAGTCATTTGCATCGTTCTGAAAGGGTGATTACCACTGAAAAGGCTAATGCTATTGGGGAGATGATTTCTTCAGGAATGAGAGCCACTGAATCTTTCCGATACATGGCGCAAGATGCAGGGGGTGAAGAATGCATTAGTCATACAATGAAGGACCACTTGAATTTTGTGAATCGTTTCAAAATGAATGAAATTGAGGCGGAGTGATGCACTGACGCCGATTGACATGTTGTATCAACAAAGTCTTTAAGATCAAGACTTCTTTTTCAGAGTTAAATTAGATGATATGAGAAGATTGTGTAATCTATTTTGGAGGGACTCAATGATGAAGGAGGATTACAAGATATACGGTGATGTTGTTGTATTTGATACGACATATCGAACAAATCGGTATAATTTGATTTGTGCCCCTTTTGTTGGGATTAATAATCATTGGAAGAACGTGATGTTTGGTTGTGCCTTCATATCGGATGAAAAAACTGAATCATTCGATTGGATTTTTGAAGTTTTTAAAAAATCAATGGAAGGTCAATGCCCTATATCAATCTTCACAGATCAAGATCTAGAAATTGGAAATTCAATTGAAAAGGTGAAAAATACGATCACAATTTGCACTTCAGTTAATGTGTAATACTTTTCTTTGTTAATGGTAATACATTCCAATGTCGTGTGTAATACTTTTCAATGTAATGTGTAATACTGAATTGTGCTCTGTCTTAAAAACTGACTGGACTTCAGTTTATATTCAAAAATACACTTTTCTTTTATATGTAATACTTTTCTTTCTTAATACTAATACATTCATTTGTTATATATAATACTTTTAACTGTTTTTTTTTTGTGTAGGTTTTCCTAGGAACGCGGCATAGGTTATGCTTATGGAACCTCTACCAAAATGATGTAAGCCGTTCGGGAGGTTGAAAGGTGACAAATGCTTTAATGACGCATTTACCAAGTGTTTATCGGGTGCACAAATCAAGCTGACGAGGAGTGTTGGGATAAAATGATTTCAAGAAATGGGTTAGAAAGCCATCCATGGTTTAAGAGATTATTCGATTTAAGAGAGAAGTTGTGTACAACATTTAACAAAGACTTTTTCTCAGCTGGAATTTTATCGTCATAGCGAAGTGAAAGTACGAACTATGCCATTGGATTTAATGCGAAGAAAACAACCAGTTTGACTGACTTTTATGGGATTTTCAAGGAAACAATTAAACGTTGGAGGAGCAATGAAGCAAATGATGAATTTCAGTGTTCAAGGGCGGCTCCTACATCTGTATTGCCATTGACTGGACTATTGAAGCATGCTTCTGAGGTATACACATTGACACTTTTTAAAGATTTTGAAAATGAATTTTTAAAGTCAATTTCCACTTCTTGTACAATGTTACATTTTGAGAGCGACATTATATTTTATACTGTATCGAATGATGATGAAGTTGGTTCACATACAGTGACATTTTGTACTGCAACTAAATTGATAAGTTGCTCTTGCAAGAGATTTGAGGAATGTGGTTTACTGTGTTGTCATTTGTTACGGGTCCTTCATGTGAATTCGATGACTGAAATACAAAATTGTTATATCAAAAGAAGGTAGACGAAGTTTGCAAAAAAGGACTTATGGGATAGATTAGATAGAGGAATTGGACTGAGTAACAGGCCTAAGGATTGCATCCCTTGGCGTCATGAAATGGCGCGCAAGTATTATAATCTGGTATTGAAATGCCAAGAAAATAAGGAAGCAAGAAGAATCTTTGAAGATGGTTATAACAGTGATTCTATGGCAATTGATGAATTGATGGCTGCTACAATGAACTCTACAACTGAAACTGAGATTTCTAGTTCTTCTACTAGTATCCTAGATCCTACTCGTTCAGTTACAAATGGCAGAGAACAAAGAACGAAAGGGCATTTTGAAAAAAACAAGAAAAAGAAGAGTGCTGACACATCAAACACAAACACATCAAGGAGTTCGGTCCAAAACTCCTAATCTGAAGATTTTTAAAATGTTTGATTATTTGTTATTGAACACTGTAATACTTGATCAGGGGACTAATACTTTTCAATGTATCTGCTGATACATTTGTTATTTGTGTGTGATACTTTTTAACATATCTCATTTTTATTGTTCAGGGATTATTTGTTTTTGACCACTATAATACTTGATCAGTGGACTAATACTTTTCAATGTATCTACTGATACATTTGTTATTTGTATATGATATTTTTTAACATATCTCATTTTTATGGTTCAGGGATTATTTGTTATTTTACACTATAATACTTGATCAGGGGACTAATACTTTTCAATGTATCTGCTGATACATTTGTTATTTGTGTGTGATACTTTTTAACTTATATCTCGTTTATTGTTCAGGAATTATTTGTTATTGAACACTTTAATACTTTGATAAGGGGACTAATACTTTTCAATGTATCTGCTGATACATTTGTTATTTGTGTGTGATACTTTTTTAACATATCTCATTTTTATTGTTCAGGGATATTTGTTATTGAACACTGTAATACTTGATCAGGGGACTAATACTTTTCAATGTATCTGCTGATACATTTGTTATTTGTGTGTGATACTTTTTAAATTATGTCTTGTTTATTGTTTAGGAATATTTGTTATAGAACACTGTAATACTTTGATCAGGGGACTAATACATTGTAACGTATCTGCTGATACATTTCTTATTTGTGTGTGATACTTTTTAACATATCTCATGTTTATGTACTGGGATTGGTTATTCATTTGACTTAATGCATCGTAAAACACATACCTGAACCTATATACTTGAAGCTGCTTGTAAAACAGCCCTCAGCAAGAAGTCTGCATAAAAATTAAAAACATTACTCGTTTATGTTAATACTTTTATGTTTCACATCTAATACTTTTCTTTTCAACAACTAATACATTTATATGGAAAATGGTTTTTTTTAAGACAAACACATGAAAAAACATACATATATTTTCAAGTTTCAATACTAATTCCTTAGTTGTACTTCTAATAATCCCTTGTACCAACCATCTTTTCATACGTTTACACCTAAACTACTAAAACCAGTGCTAATACTTTTTACATTACATGATAATACATTTACACATAACTACTAATACTTGCCTAACATAATCAAATTGTTTTTTGTAACATTCAAAAAATCCAAATTAACATAATCCCTGTACCAACCATTCTCTACATCACAAACACCCAACATTCTTGAACTCGTACATCATAAAAACATTATGTTAACAAAAATATCACTTTGTGAAATTAATAAAATTGATTCTATGTTCAATAAAATCTTACTTGTTTACTTCATCTCTCTCACAAAATCAAGAACATCTTTCTCAAGTGAACTCGTTTCTTATTCAACGGGTTCAACGAGTTCTAGAACGAGAAAGATGCCCTTAAAGCACGCCGTACATTGCGCTACAAAAAAAACACAAAAAAGAAAGGCATGAAAAAAAAATCATACAGGAAGGGATGAATATAAGCAATATTTGTTTGAGCAAGAATCATACCAGTTTCAAATCTGGCTTTGAGTAGACTTGGCCGATAACATTTTCCATGTGGTGCATTAAAAATACACCACAGTCCACATTGTTCACGAGGGCTTGCCAGCTGAAGGGAACATTTTCCCAAGGAAAACGCTCAACCTCCTGGGCTTGTGGATGTCTTAGTTCTTTCGCCAGTTCAGAAAAATTATTTTGCTGGATTAAGTGAAAAAAAAACCATAATAACATTAACTAGTTGTGTAACAACTAATACTTTAAAATATACTAGCTAATACATTGCAGTGTAAAAACTAATACATTTCAGTGTAACAACTAATACTTACCACAACAGTCCCAAGTTTATTGTACTTTTCGACGACAACCTCGTGGTGGACCAAATTGTCCAGATATTGGACCTTTCCATCAACAAAATTAATGACAACAGCCACAAAATGGGCTTTGTAGCAAATTGGGAAGAAAATCTACATTTTCAACAAAAATAATAATATTTAGCTAATACATTTAAGTTTAACAACTAATACCTTATAGTATAACAACTAATACTGTACAATATAGATGCTAATACATTAGAAATAAAAATGATTTCTTACCAAGTCAAACCCGCTCAAATCCATCACACCTACTGCACTCATCCAGTGCATCCAACAATCTCTCAAACTTTCTCCCCAATCTCTGCCAGGGTTTTCTTCAGCCATGTTTCCTATGTATAATAAGCTGAAAATAAAACACAATGTTAAACATGCCATTACTTAATGTAGAGCATGACAATACATCAAATAAAACAACATTGTTTGCTTACAGAATGCTGAGCATAGAAATAAAAGCATTTCTTCCTCTTTGCATCCACAGTTCTTCTATTGAGGAGCAATGCCCATGTATCAATTATGCTGATGTGGATCATACATCGTTCAACGTGCGTATATCAGCCAACGACACGTAACAAAACCCACCATGTGCAAAAATTGGTTCATCTCGACTGAAAAAAATAACTTATATCAATTAATAATGAAAAAAAATATTATTCCAATAACATAATTAGAACTGGTAGTTGAAAACATCACTTACTCTTTCTTTGCTTTATGATTGAAGAAACAATAATCAGCCACATCCTTTTGGTTTCTTGACAACACAACACCAGTAAAATTCTTGTTGTGATTTTTCATAAATGAACACATGAAAGCTTTCTTCTCACGGATGGGCCACCGTTCAGCTGTTTCAACAAAACAAATGGTAAAGTATTAGTATCACAACTAATACATTATAGTGTAACAGCTAATACAATACAGTGCACCAACTAATACTTAACAGAGTAAAAACTAAATACAGTTCAATGCAACAACCAACTAATACATTATAGTGTAACAGCTAATACATTATAGTGTAACAACTAATACATTATAGAATAACAACTAATATATTACAGTGCACCAACTAATACCTAACAGAGTAAAAACTAAATACAGTTCAATGCAACAACCAACTAATACATTATAGTGTAACAACTAATACATTATAGAATAACAACTAATACATTATGGTGTAAAGTATTAGTATCACAACTAATACATTATAGTGTAAAAGCTAATACATTACAATGCACCAACTAATACCTAACAGAGTAAAAACTAATACAATTCAGTGCAACAACTAATACTTAATAGAATAACAACTAATACCTAACAGAGTAAAAACTAATACAATGATTGGTCAAGAAACAACTAATACCTAATAAAATAACAACTAATACATTATAGTGTAAAGTATTAGTATCACAACTAATACATTATAGAGTAAAAGCTAATACATTACAGTGCACCAACTAATACCTAACAGAGTAAAAACTAATACAGTTCAATGCAACAACTAATACTTAATAGAATAACAACTAATACCTAACAGAGTAAAAACTAATACAGTATAGTGCAACAACTAATACCTGATTTAGCAACAACTGAATCCTTCTCATTCTTCTCCTCCTGATCATCCTTCTCAAGATATGCAACACAATCATCAATGGCATCTTGATTCACATGAATTTCTTCCTTTTTATCCTCCAAATATTCCTTGTCATCCTCATCATCCTCCCCCTATTCCTTCACATCCTCAGCCTCTTCTTTATCATGTTCCTTCTCATCCTCTACCTCTTCCTTCTCCTCAGGTATTACATCGTCATGCGCAGCAGCAGGGACATCTTTATTCACCCCAGGTATAACACCCTCTTTCGGGGTCAGAATCTCAAAGTGCGACATGGAAGGGTCAATAAATCTCTTCATTTTTTCAAATTTGCTGACAACCTCGTCAATATATTCATGCAGCTTTGCACTTGAAAAAAACTATTGAGTCTCAGACAACTCAATAGATGGAGACAATGAAGTCTCTTTTTCAGCGAATTATTCCTGCTGCTTCCTAACCCTTTCCATGTGCGCGTGAAATATGACATTCATGTCCCTCCTAAGCAACATGAATAACTCGCTCATTTCCTGAAAAACAAAACAGCAAAAATTATTAGAAAACTACTAATACTTTTAAAGTAAATAATAATATATATAACAACATTTATCTTATATCCTTCGCGATTAATTGGATCACCTCATCCACCATCTCACCCTTGGGCAACTTGTACTTGATCGGTTCAATCAACTCACAAACTCACTCTCATCATCATTCTCATGTTCCTTCCCATCTTTTACTCGCTCTTCTTCCTCACAAATATTTCCGCTCATGCCAACTGACTTCTTCCCACTCTCCTCGCCTTTCCTCGCGAGACACGGGATATGTATCTCAAAGAACTCTCCTGTCCGAATTCACCAGCTGCAACTTCTTACGCAACCCTTTTCTTGATTCTGTTTGTGTTCCAATATTGTATCAATGGTAGGGTTGTGGGTTCCGCACGACCTTGCCATTTCAACCGATGAAAATACAAGATCTGCAGAACCAAAATGCAGCCGCTCACATTCTTAACACTCCCTGATTTAAACTTATTAACAGCAACACACAGCCTATTAAGCACATGTGTGCACCAATCCAACTGTTTTATTTTTCCACCTCAACAACTGAACGTAAAACACCAAAGTCCACATTCCTGTTGACACTTGGTGTTAAGAATGAAGACAATGAAAATAAAATAAAAAAACACTTAAAGTCATCACCACCGTCCACCATACTCTCCATAATAGACCTAAAATACTTAAAACTAACTTCTGCCTTAAAATTATACCTAGCGTTCCAATCATTCATTAGAGCTAAACTTTCATTATTTCTTAAAACGTCACACACCCGTTCCTCGCGTGAAGAAACAGATCCTAAATATCCTCCGCTAGTCACAACAAAACTCCTATTTTGATCAATCCTAAGGTGGCTTGTACCATTGAAATTGCTAATTAACCACCTCAAATGTTTTGTTGGGATTGCATTCACCCTTTACATCTTCAAAGACCTCCAAAACCAATGGATTCAACGTATCTCTTTTGAGGATCAGTAATCTTGGATATGACTTCACACAGACCTCGTGGTCTACATTGTGTGACAAAATCACTCCAAAAAATGTGGAAAAAAAACGTTAGTGCTTATACTTTAAATTGCAAACACTAAAAACTGTTAAAAGAGTATAGTACATATTAGCTCTTTTTCTTTTCAAAGCAACAATTTTCTCTTGCAGCTGCTTCTTGGGTGGAATATATTCCTCACTTGAGGAGGATGGGTCCTCATATGGAACAAGAGCTAGTGGAGGGATATCATCCTTTTTTGACCTCTTCACCGGTCTCTTCATACGCACCATTTTGTTACTGCAACCACCAACAAAATCAATACATTTCAATGTAATGCCTAATACTATTAAGAGGAAGTAATACATTTAAAAGAAACCAGAACAACATGACACTATGGTTTTGGACTAATACATTTCAGTGTAACAACTAATACAATTAAGAGTAACAACTAATACAAAAAACCACCAATAATATACACTTTAGTACATGCCATAAAAAGAGAGAAATCATTACTAACACTTTACATAATGAACACAAATACTATTCAAACTAACTACTAATACATTTAAAAGAAAACTTAACAACAACACATAAGCGGGACACTATGGTTTTGGACTAATACATTTCGAAACAGAACAACTAATACAATTGAGAGTAACAACTAATACAAAAAACCACCAATATACACTTTAGTACATGCCATAACAAAGAGAGAAATCATTACTAACACTTTACATATTAAACACAAATACTATTCAAACTAACTACTAATACATATAAAAAAAAAAAAAGCGAACATCACCACATAAGCGGACACTATGGTTTTGGACTAATACTTTTCAAAGCAACTAATACATTTGAGAGTAATAAGTAGTACAAAATACAAAAAACCACCAATAATATACACTTTACTACATGCCATAAAAAAAAAGATCAATCATTACTAACACTTTTCATAAACAATAATAATATTCAAACAAACTACTAATACATTTAAAAGAAAAACATAACAGCAAAGAAAAAGCATGGGACTGGTTTGGCACTAATACTTTTCGGTGTAAATAACTAATACAATTGAGAATAACAAGTAATACAAAATAAAAAAACCTCCAACATAAAAAACAGGGCAAAACCTTGGCAACAGAAGAAAACATATACAAAGATTGCTAATACTTTACATGATAAAAACTAATACAATATAAACTAACTACTAATACATTTAAGAAAATGTTTGTATAACTTAAATGTTCAAACAAAAAAACACATAAACAAACAGAAAATAACAAAAAACCTACAAAAACCGGAAAATAGGGTTTGGAATTGAAAATATCAAACAAATCACCACAAAACTTTAAACCTACTGACGAAACTACCGTTTTCAAAGTTAAACCCTAGCATGAATTAAACATTACCTTATTTGACGAACACGAACGATATCTTTGTTTTCACACAAACACGAACTTCAAAACCGCGAAGGAAATGTGCTCTTCCTCTTTCGAGCGAAAATGAATGAAAACTTCAGTACCAACGCCACCAACGAACGCACTCTTTATCCCGATTCGAACGAACGAACAACTCTATAAGAACTCTGTAAGTGCTTTTTGCAATGTTGAGAAGTGAGAAGTTGAGAAATGAGGAGATGTAACTGAGAAGTCACGTTCACGTATCCAGTAAATGACGGTTCATGATTTGCCCGCTGAAATTGAAAAGCCACGTTCAGATCACACGCGAAAGGAAATTACAAAAATGCCACTACCGGGCGAAATGACAAAAATACCACTCTGCTCGCGGATCCGTGTCAGATCCGTCTAACGGTTCAGACCCGTTAGACGGTCTGACAGATGTTTTTGTGTTATATTAAATAACAACCGTTAGACGGTCTGACAGATGTTTTTGTGTTATATTAAATAACATTTGAGTGTTAGTGGTATAACATCATTATTTTAATTTATTTGGAAAAAAATTCTTATAATGAATTTGAAACTGATATTAAAAATTCATCAATATATACTCCAAATGATTCATCAAAGCTTATTTACTGTGTAGACAAGAAATTGATCAAATTAGGTAATAGAAGATAGATAAAATTAGCACTTACATTTTAATGTCTTCAGACCCCTGAAAATGGAGTTGTACTTTTAGAGGGTCTTGTCATGTTCCTCCATCAAAAGAGCATATAGCTTTTATTGGTCCAGAAAAATGAAGGATAAAGTTGTTGAAATTTAGTGAGA